>OZ004655.1:7392791-7816672 GCA_963924495.1 Nemapogon koenigi
GCAAAAATTTTCAAAGTCTTTGGCAATGGGAGTCGACATAGAAAAATCGAAGGTCACGAGACGCAAGTGACGTAGCAGACATTAAGCCGCTATATTTTTAATACTCTTTACATACTCACTGTTTCAAAATGGCGGATTTTGTATGGATTCAGTTTTTGGTGTGTGATTTTCCTCTCACTTTCCTGCAATCTGTGGGAGTGATTTCGTGAAAAAGGACGGAAATGTGTAACAGGAAGCCGGCCAATGAGCGCGCGCGGTGGTAGAGTTGGCCGTCAGATGGTACCAACCCATTTCCGAGAGGTTGGTACTGTCAGCCAACGGTGTGTGGTATGTGACGAGAAAGAGAAAGGGAAATAGAGAATGAGAACGCGTCAGCTGTGCGCTTAACCTACAGTGTTGTGTATAAAGTGTTAATGTTGCTTATTACCAAGGTGATATGTCAGATGTTACACATCATTTATGCGACTACTGTGAGGCTCGATCGTTTTTTTATGCAAACTAGCTTTCTGCCCTCGGCTTCGCCCGTGGATATTTTCGATCAAAATAAAATATAGCCTATATTACTTAAGGATATCGAAGCTTTCTATTGGTAAAAGAATTTTCAAAATCGGTTCAGTAGTTTGAGAGATTACGGACATCCAAACTTCACCTCTTTATAATCTATATTTAATATTATAAAGAGGTAAAGTGTGTGAGGTTGTAGGGGGTAATCTCTGGATCTACTGAACCGATTTTGAAAATTATTTTACCAATAGAAAGCTAATATCCCTGAGTATAGGCTGTATTTTATTTTGTTCGAATATAACCACGGGCAAAGCCGGGGGCGGAAAAAAAAGTAATCCTAAAACCCGATTGCAGCGCCAATTTTATTGTGAATCTAAGCCATACACCCAAACACACAAAAATGTTCATCAAAATCGGTTCAGCCGTTTAGGAGGAGTTTGTGACACACGTACAGAAGAATTTACCCCTCGCCCCGCATACTTAATTATGTCTTACGCTATATAAAAAATCCAAAAATATTGTGTGAGCGAGAGATCCATACTAAAACCGCCATTATTATTATTTTTTTCTGCGCGGGTTATTAGGTCCTTTTTATTTCATCGGGCATCGAATCTCAGACTGCGAGTTGTAATTTTGTAGCCAAGTTGAGGGCACATTATTTTAAACTATATTAGTTTTAAGGATTTTTTTTTGTCAATTGTGTAGGTATACTTATTTCAATAATGTGAGATAATATTAAATTATATATTTTTTATTTATTGTTTTATTTTCTCAATCTATATCATTATATCATATCATCACGCCTTTTATCCAGGAGATATAGACAGGAAAAACAAATCGCAAAGAAAGCATTATTGTATTTTGCCGCTGTTTCTTGATACGTTGCAAAAACGGATATACAGATTGATGACTGCTATGTATTTATGCTGCCCTGGTACAGTACGGCCCAAATAAGTATGGCCTTGGCGAGCCTTAGGTTAGGTGCCTCGCCCCGCATGCCGCTGTCCTCACTCTCCGGACGTCCACCCGTCGTCCCGTCTCGTTTCTTTGCCTCCTCATACCTCTTTCCTCGGAAAGAATACTACAAAAAAAATCAAGTAATGAAGACATGGCTGTATGGTTTTACATAGACCTTTGCCTTTTCATCGGAAAGAAGACTACCAAAAAAATAATAATCAAAAAGTGCATAATCACGTGATGTGCCAGGCCCAAGGAGTTTATAGAGAAGACTGGAGATAGCACATAGAAGAAAAAAATGAAGACCGAAAATTTGACCTTGAATGACGTCACAGAGATGTTTTATCTCTCTCATTAGGGTGATAAAAGGGTGACCATACGTTTTCTCTTATAAATAAATTATCCAAGGCACATCTTGAACGAATTGTGAACATATTATTATTATTTATTTTCGTGTTTTGACGACTTTATTAAATTGCTGCACTGTTTTATTACATCCCTTAACTATTTTGAAGTCTCGGTAAGGTATCACTTTTCGCCGGTATGCACAAGTTTATAAGAAAATTGAGATTTTCGTGTTTAAAAATAAAATATGCGCTTCGCGAGCAATGTTTCCCATTCCAAAAAAAACCTTATTATAAATATATATACCTAATTTTTATTTTTAAGCTATTGCATAGCTTCTATCGCGGGCCTTGAGCGCGGGGACCGAATCCAGAAATTCCGTTACGAAAAAACCTCACGCTCCCCACTCCGATGGGCAAGGAGGTGTGGCTTGAAGGCCGTGCATCGTCTAACGTCGTTTCAGTTCGGCAGTCTTCGACACGGCGTTGTGTGCGTGCGATTAGACGTATTGTACGACTCTACGAAACTCGCACGAATCGAGACGATATTAAAAGTAGCCCTCTTTTATACACACAAACACACACACGCGTATAGTTTAAATTCTCAATTTATTTAAGTCAAAAACCTCTAAAATCACAAAATTACATTGAAATCCCCCTTAACATTTTTATAATATTTCAAATATAATTTCGTTTCTTCTGGTTGACTTTTTTAAATTATCACATTTATTTACCCCCTAAATTTAGGGAAAAAAACCCCGAAGTTGGGATCCCTGGTTGCGGTACGTCTCTATGGGCGAGTAGAGGGGATTGAAAAAGGCGTTCCCACGCACAGAGCAAGCACCAAGGTCAAGTCGGTTCGCACCATCAAAAACTTTCGTAGCCACAGTAGAGGGGATTGTAGAAGACTTTCTATTGGTTAGGTCACGTCGGTTGAGTCGGCTGTCTCACCGTGTGGAAGGCATTTTACCGAAACTTGAAAATAGTTAAAGTATACAATAAAACAGTGCAGCAATTTAATAAAGTCGAAAAAACACGAAAAATTCAGGATTAGAAAATCTAAACATATATAAGTCGGGACCTCGGGGTAAAATAAAATAGTGGGATCGAATTATAATTTATTTACAAAATTTATACAGTCATGAGCTTATATATGGATACACCAAAACAATATACATTATATAGTGTTCCAACTGAAGTTATTCAATTATAAATGTAGATGTAGGCAGGTGCAAATCAAATAGAAGTAGAGGACTCGCTCTTTTTTAATTAGATACCTATCTTGAGTTCTCTAAAAATCAACTTAAATAATATATGAAGACAAAATTAAAGCGAATCAAGAAAAAATAATAAAATATGACATACATGTGCTTATATATGGATACACCAAAACAATATACATTATATAGTGTTCCAACTGAAGTTATTCAATTATAAATGTAGATGTAGGCAGGTGCAAATCAAATAGAAGTAGAGGACTCGCTCTTTTTTAATTAGATACCTATCTTGAGTTCTCTAAAAATCAACTTAAATAATATATGAAGACAAAATTAAAGCGAATCAAGAAAAAATAATAAAATATGACATACATGAGCTTATATATGGATACACCAAAACAATATACATTATATAGTGTTCCAACTGAAGTTATTCAATTATAAATGTAGATGTAGGCAGGTGCAAATCAAATAGAAGTAGAGGACTCGCTCTTTTTTAATTAGATACCTATCTTGAGTTCTCTAAAAATCAACTTAAATAATATATGAAGACAAAATTAAAGCGAATCAAGAAAAAATAATAAAATATGACATACATGTGCTTATATATGGATACACCAAAACAATATACATTATATAGTGTTCCAACTGAAGTTATTCAATTATAAATGTAGATGTAGGCAGGTGCAAATCAAATAGAAGTAGAGGACTCGCTCTTTTTTAATTAGATACCTATCTTGAGTTCTCTAAAAATCAACTTAAATAATATATGAAGACAAAATTAAAGCGAATCAAGAAAAAATAATAAAATATGACATACATGTGCTTATATATGGATACACCAAAACAATATACATTATATAGTGTTCCAACTGAAGTTATTCAATTATAAATGTAGATGTAGGCAGGTGCAAATCAAATAGAAGTAGAGGACTCGCTCTTTTTTAATTAGATACCTATCTTGAGTTCTCTAAAAATCAACTTAAATAATATATGAAGACAAAATTAAAGCGAATCAAGAAAAAATAATAAAATATGACATACATGTGCTTATATATGGATACACCAAAACAATATACATTATATAGTGTTCCAACTGAAGTTATTCAATTATAAATGTAGATGTAGGCAGGTGCAAATCAAATAGAAGTAGAGGACTCGCTCTTTTTTAATTAGATACCTATCTTGAGTTCTCTAAAAATCAACTTAAATAATATATGAAGACAAAATTAAAGCGAATCAAGAAAAAATAATAAAATATGACATACATGTGCTTATATATGGATACACCAAAACAATATACATTATATAGTGTTCCAACTGAAGTTATTCAATTATAAATGTAGATGTAGGCAGGTGCAAATCAAATAGAAATAGAGGACTCGCTCTTTTTTAATTAGATACCTATCTTGAGTTCTCTAAAATCAACTTAAATAATATATGAAGACAAAATTAAAGCGAATCAAGAAAAAATAAGAAAGTATGACATGAAATACTAAAAAAAAATCAAACATGTGAAAACAGTATAGTTTTGTGTAATTTCTGTCGTTTAGTGCGGATATCGCCTAATATTCTTTGTGTATGATTTTTCAAATATGAAGACATTCTTATTTGTAAAAATTTGTTTGCCATGTATTTGACAAGCTCTGTCTCATGTAAATCAAGACAAGTAATTGAATCCGTGATTGGATGTCTTGGTGTAAATATTTCTTGTATACGTGGTTGAAATTTTTGTAACGTGGCCATTACTAATTTAGACTTTACATTGTCAACATTGGCAAGTCCTATTGTAACAGTTTGTTTGAAAATTGTATTTAAATATTTGATAATTTCGAAAGAGGCATCGGAAGCAAAACACAATTTTCCCCTAGTCACGAAACTAGTAAAAGCAGAAAATTTATTAATATTTAGTGAATAGTCATGGTCACTTTTGTGCTTGTTTGTTGTCAGTATGGCGTGACAGAACTCACAATCGTTTTTTTGGAGTATTTTATTTACTATAAATCCTGTTATATAATATAGTACATTATCTTGATAAGGGCTGGTTTCCGGACTTTCCAAATGCCTTAACATCTGAACAAAATTATCACTTTCTTCATTATTATTTTGACTATTATCAGTTACTCTTAAGGATCTACTATTGTTTCTAAAATCTATTACATGGTTCGTGTGAAATGTATCATCAACGCAATTAGCGTTAATGCTGGGCTGCACAGAATTACGAAATAATAATTTTCTTAAAATATATCTAAAGTCAAGTGGACTTGGGTTATCGTGTGTTCTTCTTTTAGCTCTTATACAAGAAAAGAAAATTTCAAGGTTGTCTTGAGAACACTTAAAAGTTAACAGATATTTTAAAGGGTTTTCTTGTAACGACGTTAGATCAGAAAATAACAATTTAAAGGATGTTATGTTCATAAGGAAACCTAAAGAGAATGTTTTACGAGTATGGTGCAATAGTCGCTGTTCTCCAATTTGAAGGCTTTTTAAATATTCTTCAGCTTGATGAAAAAATCCCTGCCATACATCTTTATTACGAAGCGATAAGGGAGACTTAAAATGAGTACCAAATGGAGATCGGCTATTCATGCTATCAAACAATCTGTCCACTATTCTTAAGAACTCTACAGTGGCTTCGCTACCAACAAATTTAATATTTCCACTATTTCTTAGAAAATCTATGGCATCTGCAACTGATGAGCTTAAAACTTGGGCGGCCAAGCGAACATTCATTTTTTTATTTTTGAAGTCTACATGTGCACCTGTTACTTTATTAGAGAGCTTTAGACCTTCTTCTTCCTGCACTTTATGTAACTCCTGAATGTATTTAAATGATATATAACCTCTAGCTGATTTTAAACCTTTTTCTGCTAAAACGTTTCTAGCAAGTTTTAACATATGTGCTGGATCCAATATACAATAAACTTTAGTTACTCCATTTATATGAGAAAAGTACGGTCTAAAATCATTCTCTGATAATGAACAACCAAGAGACTCATAGGCTTTGACATTACTTCTCGCGCCATCACACGTGAGAGATCTAACGGTTATTCCAATATCATGCAACATTCTAATTCCTGTATGTATTAGTTGCCCAAGTAATTCTCCACTTAGACAATTTTTTGTAAAAAAGTAACCTATTGGGCATTTAAAATAGTTTGTGTAGGATACAATCTGGAAAACTAAAGCTTCCGATGCCAACTGTTCAGGGTCCTCGACAGGGATGTTCCCTAAGTCAACATAACCTACGACTTTACCTAACGTTGGGCAATATGCCATATCTTGTCTCAGTGCCATTGAGTCAAAAATTAATGCCACATTTTTCAAGAATTTTTTTTTTGGTATTTCATTTTTTAAATATTCTAGCACTTCTGTTAAAAATCCTACAGAACAGTTAAATGTTGACAAGGAACGCCATAACGTGCTCTCATGTGGTAAAGCTAATTTTTTTCTTAAAAAATTATATGCCTTTGGCGAATAAAAATGTAATGTTAAAGCAAAAGCTTTCACATCATCACTGTATGTTACTTTCTTTTTTATATTAGTGTTTAATGTGTTACAAATATTGGCAAAATTGCCCTGTAAAATGTTTTCTATTTCAGATTGGGATGTGTAGCTACGCACCACATTAATAATCTCTTTCATATTTTCAATTTTCTTCCCTTGTCTCTTAACTTGTTGTTGCAATATTTTTTGCTTCTTTACTAAAGATGCTTCACGGGGTGTCTTGACATTGACTTGAATATTAAAATCTCTCAAAGCTGGCCGTTTAACATGCAGTTCATCATCCTGCTGAAAAGAATATAAAATGTACTATTGCATATGTAATATGCCCCCTTAACAGGTTATCTTATGGCACCTGGAACTGTGATTCCGGGCCGAGGGTTTTTTCTTCACGGGTTGCCTTTCAGTTTTCCAAAACCGTCGTCCAGGGTACCCAGAGCAAGACCAAGTCTCCCTCGTTTAGGCGATGGATGGATTTGTGAGGCTATACCTAACGAGTGGCAAGTTCTGTTGAGGTATAATTTAGATGGAAAAGCCTCTAAGTGTGGTTTAACAGATTATGTACATAAGAAATTGATAAAAAAAACCCATTGGTACATGGCCGGTTCCAAGTATCGAACCCGCGGTCTGTGTCTGTCTAGTTAATACCAGACTTATTTATCACTCGGCCACCGACGCACCCTATATACTTTTATTTTTACTATATACTTACAAAATTTTGTGCTGGAGGTGGTAGCATGGCCTTAGCATGAGTAACAATTGTTGTTGGTGTAGCCTGGTGGGAAGTAGAAGGCATGTTGACAAATTTCTGAAAATATATAAAACAAGTAAACAACACAAATCATTATAACTGCACGGGTTATCTTATGGCACCTGGAACTGTGATACCGGACCAAGGGTATATACACTCTATATACTTACAATATTTTGTGCTGGAGGTGGTAGCATGGCCTTAGCATGAGTAACAATTGTTGTTGGTGTAGCCTGGTGGGAAGTAGAAGGCATGTTGACAAATTTCTGAAAATATATAAAACAAGTAAACAACACAAATCATTATAACTGCACGGGTTATCTTATGGCACCTGGAACTGTGATACCGGACCAAGGGTATATACACTCTATATACTTACAATATTTTGTGCTGGAGGTGGTAGCATGGCCTTAGCATGAGTAACAATTGTTGTTGGTGTAGCCTGGTGGGAAGTAGCAGGCATGTTGATACATTCCTGAAAATTGATAAAATAAATAAGCAACACAGAACTTTATATCTTCAGCACCTGAAACCTAGGTCCGGTCCTAGGGTGTATACACTCAATTTTATGCTGGAGGTGGTAGCATGACCTTAGCAGGAGTAAAACCAAGCAAAATAAAAATAAAAGAGAAATGATTTGCCATAAAAAGCTTTCTACATGTAATTTTTATTTTAATCATTTTTATAGTTTGCTTTTACATACACTTACGATTTCTATAATTATTTAATAAATTGCTTACCAATTTGTTGCAACATTGACATAATTTGTGTTTGTAAAATGGTACAGCTGTTTTAAGGAGGCGGCTCGGTCTACTGGGGTCATAGTCTTCAGGTTTAAAATGCATGCTGCAAATTCTTGCAGAATTGCAAAATTTTCCTTTTATTGGTACTGCGGCTAACCAAGCATTCTTCCTGATTGGATCAGTAGGAAAACTGTAAAATAAACGTGATATTAGTATCAGAAAATAAAATGAGAAAATGTGTTAGGAAAGTATTACAATAACTTTGGAATTCACGTACGCGACGTATTTATGGTCACCCTAGTCTGTCATCTTGTAACTTTTTTATGTTGATTAACAGAAGTTTTTACGTGCTATATGCTTATTTAATATAACAAGGACTAGTCAGATCTGATACAGAAAACGTATGTCAGTTTTATCTATGCGTTTAATTTAAAGAAAGTCTTAGATTAATGACGAAATATCCCTTTTTTAGAAACTCTACTGTGATATTGAAAAATGTTAGTAAACATTACTTACGTGTGGAATTTCACACCGGATTTTAGTTGTGAAAAATTTCTGCAACCGCGTACTATGCAACTCATGATTATTTTCACAAAAACACAGGGTAAATCAAATAAAAAACTAAATCAAACATTCGAACTGGACGAAAATGTTTTGACAGCCGGCCATTTTAGTGATTAGGGCAATAAGCTAATGTTTCCAACAATACACCTTCATATTATCCACATAATCAGGGAAAGAGTGAAATCAAAACATACAACGCTAAAAAATAGGTAATTTAATTAATAATGATAAATCCTACATGGTCCTTTGAGTCAAAGACATGGTCAAATCACATAACCTATTAATAGGAAGTAAATTATATTATAATAAAATCTGACGATAAAGTACGGATCAACACTTATCTCGATCTTTGCATTCTTCTCTTGCTTCATCTGCCTCAATACATCGTTTCATACATGCACGTCTATTTTAGTACTGCGTATTTTTTAGAACATCAGATATTTGGATAATGAACATTAGCCTTGGTTGTTCTTTCCTTGTTTGTCCTTTCGGTACTGCAGCTTTATATATTTGCTTCGTCGTTCTTTAATCACAGATTAGTTTATGCCCAAACTAGCGTAGCATTCCCCTTTCAATTTTATATACTTACAACACTATCAGTAATTACACACTTATTTAATTATATTATACTAGTAAGCAGCTGACCCGGCAAACGTTGTTTTGCCATAAATATGTAAATTATTTCTATATCGACCCTATTGGGCATCTGTGCGGATGAAAGTAAAAATATTAATATCGGTATTAAAAAAATGGAGGTTGTTGGTAGAAGGGTGAAAATTTAGGGTTATAAGTTTTTTTTAAAGGTATTTAGGGATATCAAAATATTTAACGACCTATTCTCACACCTACCGAATATACACAAAAAATGATAAAAATCGGTCAAGCAACTTTGGTAACAAACATTACGAATATACACAAATTCTCGTGTGAATTTTATATATTTATAGATTACATAAATTACATTAATAAACCAATGATATACTATATAAACTGAGGTAGATGCGTGATTGACGCACAAGCTATAGCAAGGCAAATGAGAGGTAAGTGTCCCACTATAAATTTGGTCGCGCACAGTCACGCACAATCCTACGACTAGTGTACATGTCTCTCTTGAGTAGAATAATCCGCAAAAACATCAAGAAAAATGACATCTTGTGTGTTCCGCTTTTGCAGAAATTATACTGCAACTGTAAAGGATATCTCATTTCATTGGTAAGTACAGAAATTTTATAATTATGGACATAACAATATTTTATTAATAATAATGCGCTGTTGCCAGTTCGCCGCTTGCCTGAGCGAGACGAACGATGCATTTTGTATGAGAGTGATAGAGAAGACAAAACGAAATGGCCGCGACAGACTCAGCGACTGATTATGGGGATGGTTGGCAATATCGGACCTGTCAATAAATTACATGAACCTATTTAAAAAAATTATATATTTTATTAAATGTACGGAAAATGTATATACATAATTATATTTACATTATTATAAATTTATATATTATATTATTGTTGTATGTATAGTATTATGATCTTATTGTATTTATTTATCTTTTAGTCTCCCTAGAAGCGGATTAATAAGAGAAAAATGGATAGAGATAATCAGAACCCAAAGACGAGAATATGATTGGTTGCCAAGTTTTTACTCTAAGATTTAGACGTATGGTGCAACGATACAACCAGCAGTTTTGCGAAGTGGACATATTTTCACATTCTTTGTATATATTTAGGAAAAATATCTGTAACATTCTAAATAGTAGTTAATTGTAGTAAACCTTTTTTTGTATTATTTGTTATTTCTATATTTTTTGGAATTTGCATAAAAATATCCTGTTTTGAATGTATGTATAAACAATACGTTTGTATAAACAAACGTCACTGACTATATGACAGTTATTTTTTTAATATGTATCTATGTTGTAGTAATCCTTGTTGTATAGTTGTTTGTTGTCCAGAATAAAAAAAATTAAAAAAAATATTTAAAGACTTAATTTTAAATTATACTACATAATACATAAATAAGTAGCATACTAATATCCTATACCAAGCCATAACCTACCTCTATGCTAAATTTTATTTAGAACTGTTCAGCCTTTTGAGCGTGATTGAAAGACAAATTGTCTATTTGTTGTAAAGTCATTGATTATTACATTATATTTATTAGTAAAATAAAAGTTTTTTAATTACATATTGTATATTTTATTATTCCAAAAATATTTCTAAGTAAAATATTGAGTGTTCCATTTAGACAATCTTCCCCTAGTTCCTCCGGAGAAGGTCACGCGTCGATGAAGTGTCGCAGCTTAAAACATATATTTATCTCTTTTTAACAAATGGATTTCGGTATTGAGCTGTGTTTCTCTATCCCTTTCATCGCTTGAATATATAAACGTAAGTAATTAATAGGTAGCTATAGTATTGTTCAAGCTGTTTATTATCTGCATTTAGTATGGGTATAACGTGTCTACTTATAGTACGTCATTGTAATAAACAGTTAACTCTAACCGTTAGAGTTTTATTAAGTAGATGGCAGTCAGCATTTCAACATCACTTATTGCTGAAATTTGTGCTAATATACAGTGCATGGTTGAAGTAAAAAAACTCGGAGCAAATGTATCTGTTTTGGTTTTGATTGACTTATACGGTTTATATTTATCGTAGATTAGATTTTTGGATTATGCACTGATTCTGAAAAATTTGAAAGTATTTTGAAATCTAATATCATAATATTATTATTATTATGGATTATGGACTGATTCTGAAAAATTGGAGAGTATTTTGAAATCTAATATCAATAGATTTACATGTCACATTTTATTAAAATCGGCTCTAAATTATGGACTTGCTTGTAGCTTCAGAAATATAAGTAGTGTTATATATGTATTTAGTAGAAATATCGTGAAGAGAATGATCATATTAAATTGATTTTTTGGGGAAAAATATCTTGTGCGTGGCTACACCGTCGCTAAAGTGAGCGAGATAAAACATAACGGAAAAGGTCAATTAAGGTCAAAAATGATGTCTTCAAAGATTTGATAGGATTGCAATATCCAGTCTTCTCTATAATATTCTTGGCCAGGCCTAATTAATAGTATATCATTGGGTACGGAAACAAAAATATTAAAATACCCTTCTTTTTGGAGAAATCTGGTAACATTTTCTTTTTAAATTACTGACCGCTACGTATTTATGCTGCCCTGGTACCTGTGAATTTTTATTGGTAGGGAAACAAAAATATTAAAATACCCTTCTTTTTGGAGAAATCTGGTAACATTTTCTTTTTAAATTACTGACCGCTACGTATTTATGCTGCCCTGGTACCTGTGAATTTTTATTGGTAGGGAAACAAAAATATTAAAATACCCTTCTTTTTGGAGAAATCTGGTAACATTTTCTTTTTAAATTACTGACCGCTACGTATTTATGCTGCCCTGGTACCTGTGAATTTTTATTGGTAGGGAAACAAAAATATTAAAATACCCTTCTTTTTGGGGAAATCGGTAACATTTTCTTTATAAATTACTGACCGCTTTGGTACGGAAACAAATATATTAAAATACCCCCCTTTTATTTGTGACAATGGGGTAACTTCTTTCGCCTACCTGCCGAGTTAGCATGAGCACACCAAGAGAAAATATCTTCTTTTTCATTTATTATGGCTCCACGCTCCACCAATGTTCATCGATGATTTGCCAATGTCAAGTATTATTTAATCGGTATTTAAGATAATCCCGCCGACGTCTAATATGTTTTATTAGTCGTCGACTAATCACAACCATCTTAAAACTGACTGAAAAACCATTAAACTGAATTCCCCATCACGTTCGGCGGGCGCGTGCTTTTCTCTATGATATTGTGACGTGATCCCAAACGAAGAATCTCATTGAGAAGACTGAATCCAGAAAGAGAGAGATATAAAGTTACATAGAGATAAAGCGAGACAAGGACCGGTTTCATTAATCACGACGGATCGCGTGCGTCGGTCGCCATGACATAACGTAGAATCACTCTATCAAACTTAAAGTAATAGTTTACATAAGAACCAATTAAAAAAAACAACAAAAATTAACATCTACTTTTTAAACTTTATTTAGAACTACCGTCATCGAACAAAGCATGTTTTCTATATTCCTTCTTAGTAAAGCCTTTAGAATGTTTCCTCAACTTAACAATATCGTTTAAAACTCGTTGATTTAATTTATGTTGCACTGATCCCATTTTGGATTCTATTAATTTTCTCTTTGGAACATGTTTTAAGGCCTTCTGCCAATCTCCTGTCACTTTTAGGTCTAGCAATATAGATACCATGTGATTGATATTTAGGGTTTTAGACCCTGTTGCCCAATCCAAATATCTGTCGAGGGGTAATTTTGCCATTTTAAGACCCTCGCGTTTCGCCTTCGCTAAAGACAGGGGCTCGTTGTTCACCTGCAAAAGAAATTCATACATTCAATACGAGCTGTGCCTTGGCGGTTGCACCCGAAATAGACATGATGACTACAAAATTCTAATTAGTCCGTCAGTTATCAGAAAATATTGGATACGTATTTTTTCTTTTGTCAATTAAACAAAAAATGATGAAGATATAGCCCGCTAAAGTTCCTCGTGACGTCACATTTGAGTACACTTTTGACCTAGAGGTGACGTCACCGGCCCCCACTCCCAAACTTTGACGTGCTTTATCTCTGTCATTTTTTGTTTGATTGACAAAAGAAAAAATACGTGTCCAATATTTTTTAATAATCTAAATGACTGACTAAATAGAATAATATTTTGTTAACCCTGTCATCTACTCTAATACTCCTTTGGCTCGTACCGTGGTGTTAAACGGGTGTGAATGCCCGGTCCGTGAATGTCCGGCCCAACAATGTGCGGGCAAATTTGCTGGGCCGGGCAAAGACAAGTACACAAAATTTGCTCGCACATTTTGGGTTGGGCCAAAAACGTTTTTGGCCTTTCGGTCGACACGAAAGATGTCACGTCAAATATGTGCTCACCCCACTGTAGGCGTATTCAAGTAATCGGGGAACATACATAAAAAAAAGATTCCGACGAGTTGAGAACCTCCTCCTTTTTTTGAAATCGGTTAAAAACCAGTGGTAATATATTACTTAATTTCAGGTTAGTGGGGAATGACGCCGTTTTCGTCACGGCATGTTTCTTATTTTAAAAACAAAAAAAAAAACCCAACCCACCTTATCCACCATACATCCAACAATGTAGACAGCATCATGGTCGAAGGTCCTCAATTCATTTCTACAATGCGGTGTCAGATAGACCAACTTCTCCTTGGGGAACAGGTCCAGATAGCTACATTCATTCACATGCATGGGGAACCAGGGCTCATTCACCACAGGAATATTAATCTCTAATTGTTTCATAAATTTCCCATTCATATCCACATTGCACATGTGCAAGTTGAATGGTTCCTGATGTATTCGATTCTCTCCAAAGACAAAGGTCGCCTGTTTTGCTGCGTTCAAAGCTTCTCGGGGCACCATATGCTCACCATACGAACAGTCCAGGACCAGGGGCTGGCCGAATTGTATTGCTTGAAGCGCTCTAAAAAAGATGTGGTGTAAATTATGATGTTGTTTCTAGAGAGACTGATAGTCGAGGATACATTTAATCTTGGCTAAGACTTGGGTGGCCATTAGTGCGGCACGGTGGACCCGCAATTTTTAGCCTTCTTCAAAAAGCTTCAGAATTACCACCTGCGGGGTTAGCAAATTTAGGACCGAAACAAACGACGGGACCCCACCAATGGCCAGCCAAGCAATGCCCAGCATGATAACGTCCAACCCTAGAATGCCCGGGCAAATTCGTGTACTGTCTTTTCCTGACCCAGCAATTGCTCAGACATCCTCGGGCCGGGCATTCCATTGGCCTTTGACTCGAACGAAAGATGTCCTAAATATGATAACCCCGCTGTTCTGTTCAATATGGACAACTATACTGGGCAACCTACTTGCGCAGTGACCAAATTACAGAGCCACCCCATTGACTGCATTTTTATCCCGACAGAGGGCGTTTTAGGCGAGGGTCCTTCACTGTCTGTCAAAACTGTCAAATAATATAAACTTCATTACTTATTGCGAGTTTTTAAAGTGGTGATATATACTATGACTAGGTGCGCTGAATATTATTGGAAAAACATAGGTGTACACATGGACGTAAAAAAGGAGAGGACGGATCGCCGCTAAGACAAAAGTGAAGCAACCAAGTTATGCCAGTTTCATTGTAAATACGAGCCTCACGCACACATTCTCATTCGGTTATGCTGATCAGCCGCCATTAAGAAAATAAAAAACCATGCCGTCCTGTGTAGTAAAATTATGCAAAACAACTCCATTACTCATAAAAACTTACCACTTATTCTACAATTTAAAGATATATTAGAGATAAATAAAATCGGTAGCACACATGCACGCTTGCGGCGATCCGTCCTCTACTTTATACGTCATTGATTACCTAAAGATCAAGTAAATGAATACAAATAATAAAATACTTTATCTAATAACACAGCCTTTTACCAATCATCTGAGACTTTCGTAATATTTTTTTAGTTGTGGTTAATATTGTCATCATGGTATACCAAAACAAACCTCCACACGATGTAATGTAAATAACTACAAAAGTGACAGTTATCTGGGGACCATCGTCTCCACACACGGAACACGCGTCATGTGACTTTGCCGGGCCGCGATTGTTTCGTCAGTTGACATTTGCTCGTGTTGACTATACTTATCCCTTCCACTGGCGCCCAAGCTCTTTTTATGTGCATTGGATTGTATAAAAGCTGTACAGTTGTACACAATTACCTGTAGTTATCAAAGTCATTAATGGATGGATCCCGGATCCTAACAAAGATGGACTGATGCATGAGTCCATACTCTTGGTCATCATCGTTATCCTTCTCGACTGGTGTTCGAGGGAGCAGCTTCTTTTGTTCTTTCTTTGCCTGGAAATTTTCAAGTGTAATAAATTAGCACCTGTTAAGCAGCATAAAGTAGGGAGCCTGTATATTTTTTTTATATTTTAATTTCAAAGATTAAGCTATTTCAAGAAGCCAATTTGAATACATACACTATAAACTTGTAAAAGAGGCATTCTGCCCTATTTTTTAACTCATTTGTCTAATAGTAGTGCCACAGTACTACTTTTAATGGAAACAAGCAGTGCCATGTGACAGAAACACTACCTATTATTCTATTCTATTCAGTTTTTTTTGTGTTATGGCTCTATCAAGGTTTTGATGATTCCGCCAATGTCAAGTATTATAGACGTCACAGTAACAATATGACGATTAATTGGTATCTATGATGTTCCCGCCGACTGAAATTTGTCTTATTAATCACAGACTAATCGCAACTATCACAGCGCAGACGAGATCAAACCGGATTCCCCATTATGTCACGACGGAACGCGTGCGTCGGTCATTACATGACGTAGAATCTTACTTATTATAAAAATCTACTGCATAGAAAACAAAAATATTCAAATGAGTCTCTTAAGGGTCCTTAAGTGGCAGTAGTCGGCCATCTTATGTCTGTCAAAAATAATGCAAATCTCAATTAATTCTAAAAAAAATAAGTTTATTTATTATTTAGGGGTCAAAATAGCCATAGTTTTAAGACAAACTTTAAGGCTCCTATATCCATATTTTTTCTGGGATAAACTATTCCCAATTTCTCTGTAAACAATCCACCTGTGTCACTATAATTTAGCATATAGTTACTTATTGAATATATCTAAGTGAAATAGGTTGTTTTTTCAATGGGTTTTATTGAATTTTTTCCCTTTCATAATCCATAACAAAGCTCTCAATTTTTTGACCGCTGTTATACCATTATCCTTCAATTAAACGTCTTGCGTTTTTGTAGTTTATTGAAAATTCAAAATAATAATAATTTTATTCTTTTTCGCCAATTAAAAAATCAAATTGGGAATAGTAATATCCCCATACAAATTATGGATATAGGGCTCTTAAGCTTTTAAGACCTTTATAATAGCTTTTGTCTTTGAAATAAAAATATAAATAGATACATTAGTACACTTTTTCTGCTACACACAAACATTTATAATCACTTTTAACATTACCTTTAATCAATAAAAAAAATTATATGCATTTCCTATTGCTGCTGCCATATAAACCTTTTAATAAATAATAAATTTTTAATTCTTTCAGCTTGTCCAAACTACACTGCTTCATTTTAGTCACAACATCATCTTTCATTCCGCATTCTTCTCTAATCTCATCTGAATGCAGTCAATACTAACCTTATCATTAAGTCTAGACATTTCTCTCTTCCACAAATAAAGAATATAGGAGTTCCTTTGGGTTCTTGTCGGCAATTCCAGTAGGTGCTCCCAAAAGCGAAGCTCCATGTTTTGTGGAGCTCGTCTGCCATCCTGCCTCATCACGTCCACCTCCAGCATGATCAGTCGCAATTTTTTCTCACGTTCCTTGTCTTCGCCACATAGTTCCTCCATTATTTTTTCTAATTACAGTAAAAAATAATTATTATATATTTACTAGTGGACCCGGTAGACATTGTCCTGCCCAAACGTTGGCTTGCCTGCACTACCACTACCACTATATAAGATAATGGTTATTTCTAGAATATTATTTTCAATACTAATATATTGAAAACTAGGCGTTTTCATCATTTGCAATGAAGTTTTAAGGTGATAGAGAGGATAAGGATTTGATTGGAAAGTCCTTCCCGAGGCGGAAAATTGATAGATTATAAGTGTGCTCCAAATTCAGGCCTCCGGGAGTTAGTTTTTAAATCCAATTTATGAAGTGTCTGGATATCATGTGGAGATCCTAAATCTCTGTCGACCCTGAAGGAATTAAACGTAAGTTTATGTAAAGAACATACCTGTATCCATATTTTCTTTGTGGCTATTAAATCGCATTGAATGAGATAGAAAAGGTGAACTTTTTGTACATAATATTTGTACTTTTGGTAAAATTGTAGATTGTGTTTGAATTCGAGTTATAACTGTTTTCATGAAACTTAACATTTTTACTTACTAATAAGCATTTATTTTATATTCAAAATGTGTTATTTATTTTGTTTAATAATTTAGGCACTATTTAGGTTATAGAGGTTATGGCTATGTTTGTTATTTTCTGATTTAGCTGTCAGTCAACACAGAGCAAGTGTCAGTCAAGTCAATCATACTAATGTTGCCAATGTAAAAAAAAATACAATAGATTTTTTATATGCATTAAGGCAAAGCAACTCATGCCCGAGTTCATATCGGTTAAAAAGAGTCTGGTGGCAAGAGTAGCGTTCACTATATTGTATTTTAAAAAATACAAATGAAAAACCACAGACATGTTTGCTTAGAATAACTTAAGAATAACCCTTTTTATGTGTAACATCTTTCCTCTCGCTTTTCTGCAATATGTGTGAAGCCGGAGATACGCGCGCTATTTGATTTGACCAATGAGCGTGGGCGGTGGTAGAGTTTGCCGTCAGATGGTACCAATTTTCCGAGAGGTTGGTACTGTCAGTCAACAGTGTGTGCGTGTGTGTGACGAGAAAGAGAAATAGAAAAGGAGAACGCATCAGCTCTGCGCTTAACCTACAGTGTTAGTGTTAATGTTTTTTAGGATACCTATAATGATAATGTTGCTTATTACAAAAGTGAGATGTTAAATGTTACACATCATAATTATGAGACTACTGTAACGCTCGCTCGTTTTTTGGTAATACGGACGGAATATGCGGTTCTCTTGGGTGAAGTGGTTATGGTAGGGAAGAAAAATAAAACAAATGATATGACTAACATTGTTTTTATTCGGTACATCCAATAAATTATAAATTTCATTTATTAAACACATAATTAAAAAGCGCATTACAATGATTTTAGGTTAGATAAAAGAATTCATTTTAGTAAAAGTTGCGAATGTTGCAATAAAAATAATTTCTAGATAAATAGGTGCCTCTGTCTACTTATTTGTCATTTTTCTTCAATATTTCATGCTAGAAAAAACTGCCGAATATAACATAAGTGAAAAAGGGCGGGCAGTGGAAGGAAAGTAGATAGGTACCTCTACCTACCTACCTACCTACTTATTTTTAATTTTAATGATAGCAAATTTTACTTAAAAGTAGCCTTCTTTTATTTGTAAAATTAAGTGATACTGTATTCAAAGAATTTTGAAAAGACACCGGGTATCGAACCGACACAAATGCCAAAAAATTACATCAATAGGTCATATGGATCACATTGTTATATCATGCTGGAGGTGGACGTGATGAGGCAGGATGGCAGACGAGCTCCACAAAACATGGAGCTTCGCTTTTGGGAGCACCTACTGGAAACTAAAGTAATTGTCCGCCTTTATTTCCATCCTGTCTAGATAGGTTTAGGCCATACAAATATTTTTTTAAAACGCCGCAATTTTTACTAAAATATATTCTTGATATAAAAGATCAAATCTTATTCTAGCTATATTGTATTTAGACAATATTAGCTAAATTAAAATTTGATAGGTACCTACTAATGGTTCAATTTAGTATTAAAATACAAATAATTACACTTTTTAAACTCCACAAAATCTGGTCATTCGATATTTGAATTTATATAACAGTTGACACGTTCGATATTATGAATTTATAAGTGCTGACATGTTTGACATTATGGATTTATAAGAGCTGTATGTTCGATATTTTGAATTTATAAATGCTCACATGTTCGACATTATGAATTTATAAGAGATGCATGTTCGATATTTTGAATTTATAAGTGCTGACATGTTCGACATTATGAATGTATAAGAGCTGCATGTTCGATATTTTGAATTTATAAGTTCTGACATGTTCGACATTATGAATTTATAAGAGCTGCATGTTCGATATTTTGAATGTATAAGTGCTGACATATATGTTCGACATTATGAATGTATAAAAGCTGCATGTTTGATATTTTGAATTTATAAGTGCTGCAAGTTCGATATTTTGAATTTATAAGAAATGAAACGTTATATAATTATTATTTGTAACTATAATATTATTTGAATTTATAAAATTTAATTAGAATTTATAAGAGTTTACATTATGTTCGATACCTACATTTCATGTTTTTGTTTGTTTATTGACCTATATGTGCTTGTTGCTATTAACTACCTATGATGGTACAATTTGCATTTTAACATTAAATTGAATAAACTTAATACTAATCTTACATTAATTTATAATATTAAGGAGAATACTTATGGAAAACTCTTTATTAGGCCTGTAATTCATGAAATTTCATATGTTTGCTTTTTCAGACATGCCGTAATTTTTGAATGAGTATGGACAAAATTACACCCTGGCAACATTGATTGTAGAAATTACGTTTCTTAAGCCACTCGCTAGATGGCGCTATAATAAACTCGATTTGTAGGTAGGCAGGTAAAAGAAAAATAATGTGAAATACAGAAATTAATTGATCATAAGTATTCTCCTGTAATGACTAATACTGATTACATTAATTAGGTCGATATTTGCGTTGCATTTATAAACTACATTAATCAAACAATCATAAAAGCTTGCTTAATTTTTAAATGTTTTTTTTAATAGCATCCAAATGGCACGGATCAATGGAGTGCAGAATTATTTTATAACGAATTCTGTTTTAAGTTTTGTGTAATAAATAGATTATTCCAATATTTTGGTAGCTATTATTCCATTATCATATTACTAAATTTAAAACTAACAAAAATTTACAATTAAATCTATAAGCCATAATGCAACATAACATCTTTAATAAATACACGATTATATAATATTTAGGTAGATACATATTAAAAATCTGCGATTAGAATTGACAGTGGCAAGGTGTTACGTTGTTGAACATCTGTTTAGTTATACAATGTATGTATAGTTATTATTCAATATATGATCGAGAGAGTCGGCCATCTTATATCTGTCAAAAATATGTCAAATTTGAATTAATCCTAGAGAAATGAGTATATTTATACAACATTTTCACTCAAATTGTTGATAGTTATTATTTTAAATTGGATTAAACCATATTTTTATTATTTAGGGTTCTAAATAGCCGTCGCTTTTAAAACAAACATTGCTATTACGTTTTAAAAACTATGACTATTTAGAATTCTTAATACCTAATGAAAATATGGCTTAATCCAACTTAAAATAATAACTATCAACTATGTGGGATGGAAATGTTGTAAAACTAAACTCTACATATTTTTGACTTTAATGTCCATTCTAATCGCAGATTTTTTATATGATAATAATACTAAATTGTCAGTCACGTCTAAAACTAATCACTTACGATGGCAATGTAACTAAGCGCTTAAAATGATATTATAATCTTAAGATATAGATATATAAATAACTACGATATTCATGATGTAAATAAAAAAAACGGAATTAAGAGAGCTGTCAACTTTCTTTTATACTTACAAAAAATGTATTTAAAAATTAAATAAGTTTTAAAATGGCATATTGTTAAAAATCTAAACTCTTAAAACTAAAATAATAATGAATATATATATTTTAAATTTTAATAAAATGAACACAATTTATTCGGTATTAACGCGGCCAGTGAGATGTAAGTAATGTAATTATTATTATTTTCTTATTCAGGTAATAATTTTTTTCTTAATTACTTTTACGTTAATACAAACATGATTGAGAAAAAAGTTAGAAACTCGTCAATAGTGTGTGTTTATTTCTTTTCAACTTTTAAATAAATGCAAAATTCATAAGTTATAAATTTTAAGTAGATATATAATCATTAATTTACATAAATTATGAAATGAGACTACATTTTTTTTAATAAATATTTTTGAATAAATATTTTTATTCTAAAAAAGACCGTTACAAAAATGTTGCCATATAAAAAGGTGGGGCTACGATGATGAGTACTAAATCCTATTCATGATTTCTTTTGTAAATTATTGTGTTCAGAAAATCAGTCTGTATTATTATTATTGTTTTCTTTAAAAAAAAATTAAAAAATGTTTTGGTGTTTTCTATATCAAGTCTAGATTCTAGATGATTTTCCCTCTCTGAAAGCTATTAAAATTACCAAGTTAAACAACGGTTCAGTCATAATAATGTTTTGTCTCCTTTAACAAGGCCATATACAGGAATTTACCCTATAAAAAAATCGGGTTAGTTGACCTGAAATTTAAAAAAGTCGGGGTTTCGGGGAAAGGGGGGTTTCAACTCTCAAAATTCGGCCATGAATCTATTGAATGACAGATTTGTTAATGGGAGACAAACATAAATAATAATAACTAAACTGCTGTTAATGTTTTAGAGGGTAGTCTATTAAATGTAGCTTGATTAAAATGACAGCTGTCAAAAAGTTTTTGTCAATTTTAAATAATCAATAGGTACCTACTAGTGCATAATTAATATTATAAATGCGAAAGTAACTCTGTCTGTTATGTCCACTGTCCACTGTCCACTGCCCACTGAACCGATTTTGATACTGAGTAAGCTTGAACCCTAGGGAAGGACATCTGGACTGGACATAGGCTACTTTTTTTTAAATCCTCCCCATTGAGGGGTAGGAGATAGAAGTTGGTATAGGCCCCATGAGCGCGGCTGGGGCGATCAGCTAGTACTACATAAATTTAATTAGCAATACACTGCCAGAAAACTGGAGATTGTTGTTGTTACCATAGAGTAAGTAGCAATCACTATGTTCTTTAATAAGAGTCAGGAAATATTTGCTATCTCTGTCATCTGTATATGGAGTGAAAGAGATGGCGATACGACGCCATTAGAATTGGCTCATTTTTTCTAGCCCTTATTTTTTGTCCGAAGTTGCGCCAGCCTGGTTGTTACAAAATAAATTATTTGCTCCATGTTCGTACAAAGATTTTTTTTGACAGCTGTCATTTTAATCAAGAAGATTAAAAATCCTTGCTACATATTGCTGAGTCGCTCTATTCGTGAGGACAATTGATTGGAAACATTAAGGAGAGCTCTTTAAAAAAGGGTAGGACTTTTGCACTTATGTCCACACGCACACTTCCGTACAATTTCTATATCCTTTGTGTAGCGGTTACCATCAGGGCATACCATACGGATCTGAAAATAAAAATATACCAATATTAATAGACTTTATTACTAAACACTACATTAGAGAAGAATGCGGAGTGAAAGATGGTGTTGTGACTAAAATTAATAAAGTAAAGTAGTTTACGCTGGTTTGGAAAAGGTTTATATGACTGAAGTGAAAGGAAATGCTGGTAGAGGACGCCCTAGGTGTACTTTTATTGAACATATAAAAAATGTATTGATCGATGGAAATATTAAAAGTACACACAATCGCCGAGCATGTATGAATTGTATGAATGATGATGAATATAAAAGAAGTGAAAGAGGTATGTCGGGATCGTAGCAAATGGCTTCAGTCACAGAAAATAATCACAGATACGTTGATTTTCATAACCTAATAATCACATGCAGTGCAAGCGCGTAGAAAAAATCTCTGGGCATAGACAAAATCTCAGTCAAAAAGAGAAAGATATAAGTTCCCGCAGTAACAGAGCAGGACAAAAAGTAGCATCGCGAAAACCGGTCGTTTTGTCTTGCTTTGTGTCAATGGAACACCTTTCTCTTTCTAACTGAGATTTTATCTACGTATTTATCTCGCACGGCAAGGAGGGTGACGACAACCTCAAAATACCTAAACCTAACCTAACATTGATTTTTCGAGTCACAAAACTCTTTTGTTAGTTTCCTACCTTTCGTTTCTTAGTCTTCCTTGCAGCGCAGCACTGCGTCCTGCCACACCCGCTCCTGGTCCCCTCACAACGAGCTGCCCTCACTTGACGGCGACTACGACAGTTCTTCTCGGATACAAATTCGCGGGTCGCTTCCTGGTTAAAATTATGTCATTTATTGTAAGTATGTAAACTCAAATATCGAACGTGTCAGCTCTTATAAACTCAAATATCAAAAGTGTCAGCTCTTATAAACTCATATATCGAACGTATCAGCTCTTATAAACTCAAATAACAAACGTATCAGCTCTTATAAACTCAAATATCGAACGTGTCAGCTCTTATAAACTCAAATATCAAAAGTGTCAGCTCTTATAAACTCATATATCGAACGTATCAGCTCTTATAAACTCAAATAACAAACGTATCAGCTCTTATAAACTCAAATATCGAACGTGTCACTCTTATAAACTCAAATATCGAACGTGTCAGCTTAGTTTTCTATACTAATATTATAAAGAGGAAACATTTGTAAGTTTGTTTGTAATGAATGGGCTCAGAAACTACTGGGCCGATTTTAAAAATTCTTTCACCATTAGAAAGCTACATTCTTCGTGAGTGACATAGGCTATATACCATCACGGCATGACGACGGGAACGGGTTGGGCAGAGGTGAACATGACAAAAGCTATGTACGAAGTGTATGTTTGCCAACATTCTGATATAGACACGTACGAAGTCGTGGGAAACAGGGTAGGGGTAGGGGTAGGGATCGGGGTAGGTGTAGGGGTAGTGCAGGCAAGCCATTATCTATGAGTGCTGTAGGGTATATTTTATTTTGTTCGCAAATATCCACAGGCGAAGCCGGGGGCGGAATGCTAGTTTTTTATAATGACGGGTACTTTACAGCACCCGAAAGCGCGTTATCCATTGGCGGGATTATTTCGAGACGAAATTCAAACCATTCAATTCCAATGGTTGATTTTACTTTTGTCTCGCTCTATCCGACGGATTATCCTGTAGAATAGCTTTTTTAAATCTTGGAAACTATCTTGTTATTGCTAAAACAATGTATAATTATTCTTATTTAGTTGTGATTACCTTTCGACAACCAACAGCTACGGTGGTTTTCTTGTTGGGAGATGGTGGGGCGTGTTCAGATGACATCTGCTTATATGCTGGTACGGGACCTGTCAATAATTATGTACATTTTATTATCTATCTATCATCATGCCTTTCATCCCAAGAGGGGTAGGCAGAGACAATCAAATAAAAAAATATTATTTTATTATTATCCTCATTCAATAAACAACAAATTAAATTTTGGCGACGAGGTGTTATATTTTGTACTTGAATTATGAAAAAAAATTTCTATGCTACTTAGCAGCATTTTTACACAAAATTTTGGAATTAAGGGTGATGATTTTCGATCAATATAAAAGAAAATAGATGGATCATCTCAGCGCTTTCCCATACAAACACCCGTAGTTTCCAAAACGCAAAAGCGACGGCTATTTAGAACCCTAAATAATAAAAATATGGCTCAATCCAATTTAAAAAATTAACTATCGTAAGGAAATCTTGTTTATATAAACTCAACTTATTTTTGACAGATACAATATGACCTTGACCACCGCCCCTTAAGTCTAAACTTATGTGGCACCACGGGTGTGGCATCTATTGTACTACGTGATTTATACCTGAGGAGTCTCCAGTGTTGCCAACCGGTGGCTGCTTTCTTTGGAGAATAACAGGAGCTCCACCTAAAAAAAATAGAAAAAAACCGAACATAATTAAAAAGTTAAATGACACGAAATTAAACAGACTTTTGTCTGGTTTACCAAAATTTTTTCTTATTTCAAAGCAAATAATACAATTCAAGACTGTATTCAAGATGAGGGTAAGTACTAAGCGGCCTTAAAAAAAATAAAGACTCCGACGATAGAGAACCTCCTCCTTCTTTTTTGTAGTTCGGTTAAAAAGAGAAAATGGGGGTCTAGTAATCCTTTATTCTTCCACCCATATTTCCTATTCAATAAGACCCATTGAAAAAATAACAGTATTTCACTTACATACATTGAATAAGCAACTATATGCTAAATTACAGTGACACAACTAGATTATTTACCGAGAAATAGTTTATCCCATAGAAATTAAAGCCGTAAAGCCCTTGTGGCGGCACATCGCGTCGCGTCGATAGATGTCGCACCGTTACTAACTCATTGAAACCTGTATCGCGCCATTGAAAATATTTAATAGATTGGCATATATGCAACTTTCCGGCGATGTGTGTCGGGGAGTATTACTTTTACTCATGATCGGTGGATTATTGTATGTATTGCCATTTCTATATTGGTGACCCCGTATGAACACGCCTGTATTCCTGACCCCGCAATGCCCCGCATCCTACTTCCACTTCCCACTGACGAGACCGCCGGCCCGACATAACGACAGGTCATACATCACGACAAGTGATTCAGCCGCGATACAGTCCACCACACAGTCCATCACTGCTGACAAAGCTAAAATGGATGTTGGTTTTCATACTGTATCGACCTCTGGTCTGGGAAGGGAGTCATGTGGCGGCACATCGCGTCGCGTCGATAGATGTCGCAACGTTACTAACTCATTGAAACCTGTATCGCGCCATTGAAAATATTTAATAGATTGGCATATATGCAACTTTCCGGCGATGTGTGTCGGGGAGTATTCCTTTTACTCATGATCGCTGGATTATTATATGTATTGCCATTTCTATACCCTTAATGGGAGCGCCACCTGTATATTTTTAGAAATCTATAAATAACTTTTTCAAAATTGGGGTGTGGCTGTGTCGTGAATACGTGTAGGTAGGTAATATTTATATATAATATAAAGGGTAATATTTAATTTGAGCGTATTAAATGTTTTATGGGTATCACTGGATTGCTCTTGAGAAGTCCTTTCCAACCATCGCAACCATATCAAAATTTTGTAAAGATAATAGTCACCTATGGAAGCTAGAAGCTCGCATTGTGCTCCACGAGTCCCGGCGCGACATCTACATGTGTAATCAGAACTTGATCCTTCTTCGGGTACACACCGACCACCACGCTTACATGGATTGGGTACACATGGATCCTGAAATAATGTTACATGGCTTATTACAACATACTAGCTTCTGTCCGCGGTTCGGTCGTCTTCTGCCAACATTCCCTTCACTTCTGCCAATACACCTTTTTCGACATTATTTCATCTTTTATTCTTTCAACGTGTCCAAACCAGCGTAAATTACTTTTCTTCATTTTAGTCACAACATCATCTTTTACTCCGCATAAACAGCAGCAACGTATCTTTGAAAGAATGAAGGATGAAAGATTGACTAAAAAGGTTTATATGGATGAAGTGAAAGGAAATGCTGGCAGAGGACGTCGACCTAGGTGTATCTACTTTTATTGAACATATAAAAAATGTATTGATCGATGAAAATATTAAAAGTACACACAATCGCCGAGCATGACGTATGAAAGGTATGATGAATATAAAAGAAGCGAAAGAGGTATGTCAGGATCGTAGCAAATGTCACTCGATTGGCTCTGCCTACCCCTCTTGGGATAAAAGGCGTGATGATAGATAAATATTTCTGTTTAATTTAATTTTAAGTATATAAGCATAAGTAGGTACCTAATAATGTATTTTTCTTGTGCAGGTCTGAATTAAATAAATAAATAATAAAAAATAGACTAATTTCCACTCGAGGGTTTACCTGTCTTCTAGCTCCATCTTCCATCATGGTAGTAGGAGTTCTAAGTATGGCTGATTCATCATCACCGCACCCGGCTGACACCCTCTGTTGACGCGCTGCGTTTGTAAAATCTACACGCTTGTGATTAACCCAGGCTTCTTTTAGGCATCCTGTTAAAAAAAATATAAAAAAACCATGATATGTAACATTTGATACAACTACAAGCGAGGCGATTTTTTTTAAAATAAAAGCTGTCCATAAAGAAGACGTCCACCGACGCCCCTGTCTGTGGTTATCTTAGGTATTTCTCAATATAATTGTGTCTGTATCAAATTTACGCCATTTTGTACTTAGATTATTTTTCCCTCTAATGACGAAAAATAAACAAACAAATCAAAATAAAAAAATTCTTTTAAAATTAGACGAAATTTATGTTGTAAAAGACGCTTGAAGATCAGTTGAACTAACGGTGCGAAGTATTCGCACGGGTCATCTAGTTTATTTGAAATTATATGACATAAGGACGGTCGGACATGATTTATAACATACCTTTAAAACTAGTGATATTTCTGAGATGCCATTTAGTGAAGGCGTCTTTGCCGACATCCTCAGGAACGCCACCGATATACATAGGCCGGTCGATACGTAGATATTCTTTTGGTCCTGCAAAAGGAGTATGATTTTATCAATTACCTAATAAATAATATTTGTTCCTAAAATAGTAGATCTGTCACCTAAATTGAATCACCAAATAATATTAAAACGGTTACCTAAATATTAATTAAGGATTACATCATCAAATATATATATTGGGTTTCAAAATATTTTTCGTGTGGCCTTTGGGTCATTGATGATGCGAATCGCTCTTTTTTGCAAACCGTTGAGGGCATCGAGGAGATACTGAAATTTAAGATTATCAAGTACCTACATATTTTTATTTACATTAATCAGATGATTCATACTTAGAGACAGTTTTATATATTTCTTTGGGATAGATATTATATTTAGAGTATTGCAGATTAGTGACACATCTAAACTTAGGTGACAGAAAATATTGTTCTCCTGCAAAAGTAGGTGCAAACTTAGAAAAAGTCTTCCGCTGGGTACCCCGAGGCCGTCAACCCGTGATAAAAGAAAAAAAAATAGAAAATAGTCTTTTAAATTAAAATAATAGGCAACATTGGAACTAAAGTTGCGACATTGAAGTGAAGATGGGCGGGACACGTAGCTCGAAGACTTGATGGTAGATGGATATCAAGGGTTACTGAGTAGAGACCTAGAATGGGCCATAGAAGTGTCGGTAGACCACCAGCGAGATGGAGCAACATCGTGAAGAGAGAGGGTAGAGCGTGGAGGAGAACTGCGAAGGATAGGGAGAAGTGGCGCTATGCTGATTGCTGACAAGGCCTACATCCAGCAGTGAACGGACACAGGCTAAAGAAAAAGAAGATTCTCCCACAACTTTAGGTAAGTATTTAACGCGACTCCGCGCTCGTACTTGCTATTCGCCATTTTAATTAAATAACTGTATTAAAAACGTATTTACTTACACAAATTTCAATAAAATAATGAAATAATTTAAAATAAAAATTTAGGTAATATCACTGACCTATAGTAATATAATATAATAAACAATTTGATCGGTAGCAAAAGTGACACAGGTCCTACCTCTATGACGTCCGTCCGCTTGGACAGTGGACGGACAGGGGTGGTGCGCGGGAGCAGTTTCTCTAGTTTATATTTAATTAGAAAATTTTATTCATATCCACAAAAATCCCTGTCAAATCTGATTAGTAATATATACATTAAATTTTGATTTTAATTTCTTTACCCCAACCCTTCATCATCGTCAACCTTTTAAGACCCACTGCTGGATCATGGTCTCCCTCTAGCTAGGTGCACCATTTTTAGTGGTGCTAATTGAGAGGAATTGCCATAATTGATGCTTAGCATTTTGGCAAGGGGTATTCGAACCCGGGACCTCCGGTTTTAAGTCCACCGTCCTACCAATTAAGCAAGCTATCGACTCCCTTATAATACTCAAAATGTTTTTAAAATCGACGTTACTTCTAATTTTTTTGTATCGTGTTAAATATTGTGTTTTCATCCACAAAAGTCCATAAATCAAATATGTGTAAATATTATTTTTTTCGAATTTTAATAATGATGATTCTTCCTTCCCCATTACCTTCGTTTATAATAGACCTGGCTGGTCCATCGTCCACTTTAAGTGTGAAGTTCTTCTTGAGGGCTAGGAGTTCTGCTTTGTGATAAGCGCCATCAGATACCATTTCAAAACTGAAAAAAAAGGCCAAGGATGAATCGGATTGAACCTAGTTTCGTTCCTATATGATTTTGTTATATCTCTAACGGATTGGATAGCATATGCTTTGTAAGCGTGCTGGCGCAAATTCACATCAATCAAAGCATGAAAACTGAAAAAAAAATTATAGGCACACTTGAAGCGATTTGGTTTTTTATTGTGCCATTCGGATAGCACACTTTTCAGTGCATAATTATTGAAATTGGTACACTTTTTTTTAAAAGGCAATTATATAATATATAGTGAGGATTTACCTATACATAGTTGATGTAGGATGGTTTCCCACATCATAGCTGATCCGTATCCTCCCATTAAACAATTCGACAGCCAAGTGCTCGCCTTGTCCAAAATAAAGTAACACGCCGTAGTTCTGTGTAGTGCTAAAAACAAGTGTTACATTTGCTTCAGGTTTCGTTCGTAGAGGTTCAAATTCCACTAAGGAGTCGTTGTGATTGAATGTCAATGATGTCAGGTATTCGCATAGACGGCCTGGAATGGAAATATATGGTGTGAATGATATTGTTGTATATTGTCCTCACTTATTATTTGATTCACATAACAAATATAAAAATCTTAAATCTAATCTGAACATTAAAAATAAATAAATAAACCGTGGAATAGTGGCAGGAATACTGGATGCGTTTCCCCGCTGAATCGCGATGCTGATATGTTGAGCGAGGAAGGAGCCAGCCCTCTTGTCACCAGAAGAGATGATCGAGGCTTTTTGGCATTTGAACCCCATATATTAAGAGAACTCGATTCGCAAAGTCGGTTGAAAATATGCGTGAAATTGATGACTTTCAGGACTTCAGGAAACCTAGGTGTAGCTGATATTGACATATTTTTTACATATTAAGTATAGATAATTTCATATACTTTACGGATCCATTAACTAGAACTTGCTATTTTTAATAAGTTTTGTACAATACTTGAATTGCTGAAGTCCGTTTTTGTATGGAATAAAAGTTATGAGGCTCTCCTTAAAGCTTATGTACACAATCCGACAAACCACGAGACCTTTTCCATCTAAATATACCTCAACAGAACTGGCCACTCGTTAGGTATAGCCTCTCAAACACCATCGGCTAAACGACTTGGTCTTCCGCTGGGTACCCTGGAACCGTGATACGGTTTCGGAAACTAAATAAGGCAAAAAAAAATTATCCGTTCAAACTAACAAGCCTTTCAGCGGCAAGTATGTCACATTAGGTCGCTTACCAGAATATCCAGGGGCACATTTGCACAGGTAGTCGTTAGAGCTTGATAACAACGGTCTTTCCATCATAATATCATCCTGTGAAAAAATAAAAACTGTGGTTTAATCAAAAGCGTCCTTGCTTCTCCAAAAGTCCTTCTTACGATTCTTGTATAAGAAAGTTTATGGGTACTATCCGTATTTGTACCCCACGTTTTTTCTTCTGGGTATGGTGGCGTATCGCTTCAGGTGAGACGGTAGCTGGCATTTATCAAATATTTTATTCCTCTCGCAGATACATTTATTTATTCCGCCTATCCGGAGACGGGTCCTGCGCTGGCGTCGGCATCTACTCTTCGCGGTGCCAATGGCACGAACCAAAGCGTTATCGCATTCACCTCTGCATGGATTGTGGACACGATCGATACAGATATATTAACCCAAAAATAGGGGCAGTAAATTTAGGTGGCAGGTGGGACTGGCCCTATCCTTTGACCCATCTCAGAATTAAAAAAAGTTTATTAAATATGTATGTACATTATAATCAAACTAGGGACCCCGCCCCAGGTAAATATAGAGATTAATATAATGCTACCGCGGACTTTTAGATTAGACAGCGCACGTCATGAAAACGCACTGGATTCAATAATACTGTTAATGCTCTGGATTCACTAATACCTACTGTTAATGCTCAGCTCCTAAACATGATAGGTCCATGTTCAATACTCGTAAGCCTTCCTTGTGAATCAACCTATCTAATATTGAAAACCGCATCAAAATCCGTTCAGTAGTTTTTGCGTAAAACGGTCACAGACAGACGCGGTGGGGGACTGAATGATGTTTGTTGGAAACTAAAAATTGCGAGTAACTTATATCAGTAATTTGTTATTTTACGTTAAGGGGAAATCCATAAATTACGTCACAGGTCTAGGGGGAGGGAGGGGGTCAACAAAATGTGACATTGTGTGACAAGGGGTAGGGGGGGTCATAGTGACGTCACATGTCAAAATCTAATTAGAACACAAATATTAATTTATAAAAAAAATTTAAAAAATGTCCTATCTTTAGGCTATAGAGTTGCCTTTTGATAATTCCAAGACCTTATATACAAACAAATAAGTACAATTTATCGTTCATTAATAAGATTTTGTTTGGTTAATTTTCTAAAATGTAAGTACCTATATATAATTTGATATTATTTAAAAAAAAAAAAAATTTGGATTCTTTGTTGTAATTTATTCAGTTCTTGGTGTAAAATTGGCCCCTAATTAGAAAATTAGAAAGGTGTTAACGGAACTTATACCAAAATAATGGCTTATTACGATAAAAAATATACACAATTCTAAGTATACATGGAGAACTACCAATAGAAAAGGTTTAGACGATATGGTATTGTAATAAATACGAAATTACCGCCATCTAGCGGCGAAAATAAACCAACCTGCAAAGCTAGTGCGGGTAGATAGCAAACCCCATGTACACAATCATGGTGGGCGCAAGGCGACGTCCCCAGAGCCGCATGTGGCGCCGCTTCACAATATCTTCCTGCATAACCTGATGCACATAGACATCTATATTCTTCTAGACCATCCATACAAGTTGCTCCGTTCTGGAAAAATTAAGGAGTGAAAATATACATGTCGCAACGTTACTGTCTCACAATATTGAAATAGAATCCTGTATCGCGCTATTGAAAATATTAAACAGATTGTCATATATACAAGTTTCCAGCGACATGCGTTGGGGAGTGTTCCCTTTACCCACAATCGTTGGATTGTTGTGTGTATTGCCATTCCTATATTGGTGACCCCGTATGAACACAGCCTATCCACCTGACCCCGCAATGTCCCACATCCTACTTCCACTACTCACTGATGACAATCAGTCTTGACCAAAACCCCGGCACGACATGACGACAGATCTTTCCTACATCACGACAGGTGATTCCGCCGCATGTGAAGATATGTGGTTTGCGCCTAGTCTTCATCCGAAAAATATGTAAATAACTTTGTTAACACTTTACTCTACGGGACCATTTTAACCATTGCTTTAAAAAATATTAAGTAAAATTTTTACACCATTATTTACCTGACACATATTATTAATACAATCGTCAGCATTAATAGTACAGTTTTGTCCCGAGTAACCCCGGGGGCACGAACATGTATAATGACTAAAATGATCCGTACAGACCCCACCGTTCTTACATGGGTTATATTCTGCAGTACAGAACGGAATTTTTTTTTCACAAAATTCACCTGAAACATAAAATGTAGGAATGTAGGCTTCGCCCGTGCATATTTTCGAATAAAATAAGAATTTTCAGAATCGGAACGGTTTTAGAGATTACCCGTGATATTAACTTTCACTCGTATTAGTCTTGAGTTCAAACAAAAATCCCATGGAAAAATAATATTTAAATTTTCCAGAATTTTTCAATTTTCCGGGCAACATTGCCAATTTTTCTTCCCCTAGAAACCTGATTCGGACTATTATGAACGTTTAAATAAAAAACAAATAATAATAACAATGGCCAAAAGTCGCAAATGTGCGTATCTTCCGAAAGTATAGGTATCTACATATTTGAGTCGTTTGGAGTGGAAACGATGGGACCACACAGCCCTGGATTTACACCAGGGGCCAGTGCCCAGGGCGGCAAATTTCCAGGGGTGGCAAAATTCGGAGGTAGAGAAAAAAAAATTTCGCGTTATCGAAAATGCTTTAAAAAATAGGTATTGAATTTAAGAATTGAAAACATTTGCACAATTAACGTTTATTTATTCCATTTTTATTAAAAAGATTAAATACTTGATTTTATTTATTTAATTTTTTTTATGTAGGATTTAAGTAATTTTTCACGGTGCCCCAGGGCGGCACTAAGGATAAATCCGGCCCTGGGACCACATATCCTTAAAATCTGTGAATGGGACCATGGGGACCTAGTGCACACAGTCTGTTCCAAGACATTAGTAAACGACTAATAGAAAGTTCGCATGACCAACGGGCTGGCTCTTACTTCGGTCAAAGAATAAGCATTGTCATCCAACGAGGTAATGCAGCCAGTCTGTTGGGTACTCTCCCAGTAGATAGTGATTTACTAACATGCAATTTTTTATTTATTTTGTTTTAGTAATTTAGTACCTATTTAGGATAATTTTAATACCTATGTAAATAAATAAGTAAATAATATACTTAGGTAATTACAAAAAATTTAGGTACATAATTAAAAACAATATTAACCAAAATCGGTCCAGCCGTTCTCGAGTAAGCGACCAACGAGAACAGCATTTAATTATTATTTTTTTATGGCAATCGTTCACTTATGAACATTTATGCCAGTGTCACGTCATTTAATTTTTATTTATATAGAATAGATTTTGTTATGCCACATCCATGCCACGTCATTTTTTTTATTGATTGGCAATTGTACTAAGATAAGTACATTTCTGCCAGTGTCACGTCGTTATTCAGTTACATATAACTGTCAAAATTTAGTATCGATACTTTCAGGAATCTGAAATAAATATACAATACCTACTACTTCTATATTTACAATTTAATGCCACTTCCATACATACCTTTGAGTATTTAAGACTGGAGACGGGAAGAGCTAAATAACCGAACAATTTTGGCGGGAGGGGAGGTAAACGTCTAGTACTAGCCCCTGTACCACTGTATTTTTCTGTCGTTTTATTGTCGCAACGGATTTTACGTTATATGATGATTATGTTAAAATACAAACATAATAATTATAATTAATGATTGGAAACACTATGTTTCAGCAAGTTTAACGTCCTAGATCGCCTTTCCCATTTAAAACATCACAATTAACTATTTTCCTAAAGCTCTGTCTTGCGACACTAAACGATACCAACAAAATCTAAGGTTACTTATTACTGCGCACCTGGTCAGTTTAACTGGTCAAAGGGGGAAAAATTGGCGAAAGGGGGAGCCCGTCTATGGCCCCTCCATAGGCTTAGTACTCTATGATACATACCCATATAACCGTCAGCACATTGACATTTATATTTCTCCAACAGATCTAAACAAGTAGCATTGTTTTGACACCGATGGTTCACGCAATCATCTATATTTACTTCACAACGGAGACCAGTATAGCCAGCGTCGCAGGAGCAACTGAAAAATAACATTATTGTGGTGTAAAAAAAACCTAGCATCGCGACATCGACGGGGCTTAAACAATGTACAACTAAGCGAATAGAGATACAACCACGTGACCTAACTAAACTGTCATTCACTCTGACGATACCAAGGAGTTTATATACTTATTGTATACAAACTGTTTGAAGTATAACCTCCTTGTAGAAAATAAAGCGTAATTATGTCATTTTATCTTCAATTAGCGTCTTTCGTGAACGCAAAGTTAACGTCTGCCCATATCCTGCAGGCTGGCGAAACTTCGAACAAAAAATTTGGGCTAGGAAAAATGAGCCAATACAAATGGCGTCGTATCGCTATCTCATTCACGCCATATACAGATGACAGGGATAGCAAATATTTCTATACCAATCCACAGTACGATGTTGTTAGGTTGGCAGTACCTTTCAGCCCTAACTTTGTTTCATTTTAATGTATGGCAGTCCCGACTCTTATTAAAGAACATAGTGATTGCTACTTACTCTATTTATATGATACCCTGAAACGCTGAAAAAAATTACCAAGGTTTTGGTTGATCAGCAAATTGGACTAAGAAAGCTGAAATTTTGCACAGACGTTTCTTTAATGATTGTTACGAACTCTTTCGTACATTATAGTTTTAGTTTGTTTTTTAAGAAGAAAATTGTCATTATTTTAGTTTTTTGATTTATCGCAGTCTTTTATGTACTTTAAAATAAAAAAAAAAAAAAAAATTGTCTAGTTCTTGCTCCATGTTTTTCTTCCTTTTTGATAGTATACTATTTTTTCCACACAGGTGCCTTTTCTTTTATACAGTCCATTTACAGCCAATAACATAGTGGTCCTTCGACAACACAATATAGATGTGGAAAAAATGGTATTAACAAGATCTCAGAAAAATATGTCGGTCAAAAATAGTAGTAGTGACAATCCTTCGCGAACCACGAAGACACTGGATGCCCAGGTGCCGTCTACCTCTGGTGGAGGCGGCGCGCCCCCAGATGTCTACGCCTCGTCGGTTTCGCCCAGCAGTAGGGAAAGTGACACTCACCGATCAAGGTCAACACCTCACCAATCATCAAGATCTGTGGATACTGTGAGAGCAAGAAAACTCGCCGCCGAGGCTCAACACGCTCGTCGCCTCGCAAACCTAGAGTTAGCGGCCGAACGAAATGTTGCTGAGCTCGAACTCCGTGCTGAGTTGGCAGCAATACAAGCTAATAGTAGTACTCGATCTAGCTCTTATGCTAGTTCTCGAGCCAGTAACCGACCTAATGTAGAAAAGTGGTTACACGATGTACAGGATGTAGGTGTACCACCAGCGAAGCCTCTCCCCATTGTACATCCCGTAGAACAGTCTAAGTTAATCCAAGTTCTAGAAAATCTTGCAAATAAGCCTAATAGAGGTTTTGTTAGAAAGTTACCCACCTTTGATGGAAAATCACCGACTGAATGGTTAGCTTTTAAACGTTTATTTCTAGATACACAATCATCATTTACAACTGCTGAAAATTTAGCACGCCTGAATGTAGCGCTGTGTGGCGCCGCCAGAGACGCTTTATACGTGTTGTTGGTGTCTGCAAATGATCCACAACAAGTCTTGTCGGCGCTCGAGATGAGGTTCGGCCGCCCGGAGAAAATTGTTTTACAAGAAATTAGCGCGGTACGCACTTTACCTAAAGTCGGACCGGAAGGTAAAGATTTGGTTTATTTTACATGTTGTGTAAAAAATTGTATACAAATTTTAAAACTACTAAACCAAACTGACTACCTACGTTCGCCTGAAATTTATAACACTCTTCTTAGTAAACTGTCTCCACTTATTCGAGCACGTTGGTACGACTACGCGGGTGGATGTCCAGAAGGGAGCAGCAAACTGGAAATGTTGTCCGATTTCTTGTCGCGAGAGGTAGAACTACAATCTAAATTTGGTTTAGTACAAGAGTTTTCAGCGTCAATGCCTGTTCAACAATCATTTAGCGGTAACAGAAAATTGCCTATACACTGTAATGCCGTCGCTGAAAATGTAAACAAACCTGAAAATGTAAATAAATATGTACGTAATTGTTTATTTTGTAAAAATGTTCATGACATAAATAAATGTCAAAAATTCTTATCACTTTCCATTGATGACAGATGGCAGTGGTTAAAAAATAATAAGGTATGTTATAGGTGTTGAGAACTCCTTTTATATTTTATTTTTAATTTTATTTTTCTTACTATGTCAGTTGTCAAAGTTTTAGTTGTTTTTTCAAGAAGAAATATAGATACATAAAAAGGATACTGGTGTACTAATTTTCTACCAAAACATCTTAATACAGTCCACCAAACACACAAGCAATAAGCACAAACAAATTTGGTCCTTCGAGCCGGATCATTCTGGGTAACTAGCATCGAGCCACTTCATCTTCAACGCGGGTGTATGTGTATACAGCGCGCTGCAGCGACAGCGATCCTCTGCATACAAGCGGATCTGCCACGCCAGCGTCAGCAGATTACGATCACCTCAGCGTAAAGAAGATCAGCGAGTGCGCGTACTGCGAAGGTACCTACTGCAGCGACGGCGGTTCTCAGCTTACAAGCGGGGCAGCCACGCCAGTGACAGCAGGCTACGATCACATCAGCGTATTTATTTACAAAATTTGTACACCTATCATACATTTCAACAGGCGAGTTATGTGCTGCAGCGACTGCGGACCACAGAGCCGAACGCCAGCGCCCGCCGTACGACATCATCAAGACTAAGTAACATCGAGATACACAGAGACGAGATTCTACTCAACTGACTGCTTCAGCTTTGCGGACCTACGGACCCATCACCAGGGCATAGCCGAACGGGTAATCGCTTGCGAGCAGGACGATCGAGTTAGTTCATTCATTTCATTATTATTATCGATCAATGTTATTTAAATTAATTTTATTGTTCAAAGTTTACAATATTGACATTACATACTATTAATTATTTAAATATGGCAAATCAGGACAAAAATGGTCAAATACAATCTCATGATAGTAACCCATCAATATTACGGACAAAAAGAGGAAACTATAAAGCCCGTATCACACGGTTTCAAACTTATATTGATAGATTACCTGAAACTCTTTCCAAGCTCCAGCTCACGGAGGTAGAGGTTCGATTGACAAGTATAGATCAAATCAAACGTGATTTTGATGACGTTCAGGCCATTTTAGAGTTAATTGCGTTGGATCCAGAGCCAGAATACTCGTATCGTAATACCTTTGAGCATGTTTATTTCTCGGTTATTGCGCAGGCGCGTCAATATCTAGACATTCCTGGTTCAAATGCTTCTAGCAGTGGTCACACAGTAAACGATACATCTGTAGCAGTTAATAACATCACAATTCAGAAACAACATATACCTGTCAAATTACCTACAATTAGTTTACCTCAATTCGATGGATCATATACAAACTGGTTGGAGTTTCGAGATACATATGTATCATTAGTTCATGACAATACTTATTTAGATAATATAAATAAGTTTCATTATTTGAGATCTGCGCTACAAGGTTCAGCAGCATCCATAGTAAAATCCATAGAGCTTACGAAGTCAAACTATGAAGTAGCATGGAAACTCTTGTTAGATAGATATGACAATTCACGTATGTTAATTAATAACCATGTCAAAGCTTTATTCGACGTTAAGCCAATGCAACGCGAATCCTTTGAAAACTTACGTCAACTTTCGGACATGTACGTTAAAAACATACATTTTTTAAAGTCTTTAGGTGAATGTACTGAAGGGTGGAATACACTTTTAGTTTATTTGATAAGCACAAAGTTTGATCAAAATACACTTAAAGAATGGGAGCAACATAAAAGTACCATGAAAAACATAACTTACGAATTACTAATTGACTTTATGAAATACAGATCAAATTTATTAGAATCTATTAATTCGTTGTATAATCCCAGTACAAGTAGTTATCAACGATACAATAAACCGAGAAGCTTAGCACTTACTGAGATTACTAGTGATTCGAAATATATGTCAAATTCGTATCAATGTCTTATGTGCAAGTCTAATCATTCCCTATACAATTGCGATGATTTCTTAAAGTTATCACCTTCTGATCGTTATACTAAAGCTAGAGAATTCAACATTTGTTTAAATTGTCTTAGATCGGGGCATACTGTAGATAAATGTTTTCATGGTAGATGCAAAATATGTAATAAACGTCATAATACGTTACTGCATTTTAATACTACTCCTAAGAAAGGAAATGTTGGCAACATGAGTGTTTGTAAATCATTAGAAGAGTCAGAATGTGTACAAAATATTCATAATTCAAATAATATTATGAATGCCTCTGCATGTGTAGGTCAAATATTATTGTCAACTGCATTGATCCAAGTATTTGATAGCTCAGGACGTACTCATGTAGCAAAGGCGTTGTTAGACAGCGGTAGCACGTCTTGCTTTGTCACAAAGGAATTTTCTGAAAATTTAAAATTGCCTACTGAAGCTACGATTAATACCGTTTCAGGGTTAAATAATTCAGTATCTAAAATTAATAAAAAATGTAACATAAACTTTCGATCATTAAATAGGCAATTTCAAGCAACATTGGTATGTTATGTTTTACCTACAATAACTCAATTTTTACCACCACATCAGATCAAAATCAAGGATATGAATATACCAAATGATATTCAACTTGCTGACCCAGAATTCTTTAAACCACAGCAGGTTGATATATTGATTGGTGGTGAAATATTTTGGACACTTATAGAAAGTGGTCAGATCAAATTAGAACACAATCAACCACTATTACAAAATTCAAAACTCGGCTGGATTATAGCAGGACCTATAGGTGTGATTAAGTCAAAGACTAATGATATTCACTGCAATTTTGCAACGGAATTACAACAAGAACTTGCAAGGTTTTGGGAAATAGATAGTGTTCCAAACGCAAGAGAGTGGAACGAAGAAGAAAAGCAATGCGAAGAACACTTTGTTAAAAATATGAAACGAGATCCAGACGGTCGATTTATTGTTTCCATACCATTGAAAGAATCGCCTACAGTTTTAGGAGAATCTTTTTATAAGGCGCAACAACGTTTATTTATGATGGAACGCAGGTTAGATAATAATCCACATTTAAAAGATCTATATATATCTTTCATGGATGAATATGAAACCATGAATCACATGACAAAGATTGATAACGATACTGCTGAAATCGTGTACTATCTACCACATCATGGAGTATTGCGTGAACACAGTACTACTACTAAACTACGAGTCGTTTTTAACGCTTCTGAGGATACAACTTCAGGAATTTCATGCAATGATATCCAAATGGTTGGGCCAAGGGTTCAAGATGATTTGATATATATTCTTCTACGGTTTCGTAAATATAAAATCGCTATTTCATCTGATATAGAAAAGATGTATAGACAAGTTTTAATAAATCCTGCACAGAGATGTTTACAACGCATAGTTTGGCGAAGAAATAAAGACAAACGACCAGCTATTTATGAATTAAATACAATTACATACGGGACTGCGTCAGCTCCATTTTTAGCAACTAGATGTTTAAATCAAATTGGAATCAATTGTGAAGACGAACTATTATCAAACATAATCACAAAGGATTTCTATGTCGATGATTTGATAACCGGGGCAGACTCGGAAGAAGAGGCAATCTATTTATGTAAGTCACTATATGATGAGCTTATGAAGGCAGGATTTCCTTTACGTAAATGGCGTTCGAATTCAACACGCGTCTTAGAGAGCATGTCCGATGTAAATACGATAAACAGTTGTATAATTGGTGAAGCTAAAACGTTGGGAGTCTTCTGGGATAGTACCAAAGACGTGCTCACTATAAAGGCCAAAGAATTTGATGAAGAAGCTTTATCCAAAGTCAATAAGCGAACAATCTTGTCTAAAGTGTCACAAATATATGACCCATTAGGCATTGTATGTCCATGTGTTATTACTGGCAAGATATTTATTCAACGATTATGGCTGCACAAACTTAATTGGAATGATCCATTACCTAAAGATATAGAATCCAGTTGGATTGAATACGCAAAGCAGTTACCATTATTGAGTAATATTAATATTCCAAGATGTGTTGTTATTGATCAGTCTGTTATTGTTGAACATACATATTTTGTGATGCCTCGGAAGATGCATATGGAGCATGTATATATGTCAAATCAATAGATAAATTAAATAATGTTCAAGTGAAATTGCTCTGTGCTAAAACACGAGTAGCACCAATAAAGCCATTAACAATGCCACGTCTTGAATTATGTGGTGCGTTAATTGCAGCTCGACTCAACATTAAAGTTCAAGAATCGTCGAGAGGACAATCTATCAAATGTATATTTTGGACAGACTCGACTATTGTTATCGGTTGGCTAAAAATGCAACCAAATAAACTGAAAACATTTGTACGTAATCGTGTTGCTGAAATACAAGAGTCAAAGACTTCAAGTGAATGGAGGTATGTTTCTAGCAAGGAAAACCCTGCAGATATATTATCAAGAGGTTTGTCTCCAGTCAATCTACGTAATTCTCATTTATGGTGGCACGGACCAACTTTTCTGCAACAAGATGAAATTAATTGGCCTGTTCAACCTGTTAAGTTACCTGATATTCCAGAACAAACATATAATGTTTTACATGTAGTCAGAAATCTAGAAGCTATAAATTTCAATCGGTTTTCAAAATTAATACGTCTAAAACGAGTTTATGTATACGTTTTTCGTTTTTTTAAATAATCTCAAGGGAAAGATTAAAAACGATGGTCCTCTTTCTGTTCAAGAGTTGGATTCAACACTTACGTATATAATTAAAATTGCTCAATTGCAAGAGTTTAATGATGAAATAATGGTTCTTAAATCAAAAAATCAATTACCATTTAACAGCAAATTATTACGTTTATCTCCTTTCATTGATACTAATGGCATTCTTAGAGTAGGTGGCAGGCTGTCATATTCTGATTTTGATTACTCACAAAAGCATCCAATTTTATTACCCAAGGCCCATAATTTTACTAAGCTTATATTCGAAGATTACCACATTAAAACGATGCATTCGGGTCCTCAAATGTTATTAAATACTGTTCGACAAAAGTATTGGCCAATCGATGGTAGAAATATGGCACGAAAAATTGTACATAAATGCGTAATTTGTGTTCGATTAGCAGCTAAAACTATGCAAAACCCTTTTATGGCAAGTTTGCCTCGTGAACGTGTTCAGCCAAATTTACCATTCAACATTGTTGGTCTTGACTATGCAGGACCAGTTCACATTGTTAATAAACCTGGTAGAGGTGCCAAGATACTAAAATGCTACATTTGTTTATTTGTTTGCTTTGTGACCAAAGCAATTCATATTGAATTAAGCTCAGATCTAACAGCACAAACGTTTATTTTGGCTCTGAAACGTTTCATAGCTCGCCGCGGTAGACCAACACGAATTTATAGTGACAATGGCTCTAATTTTGTGGGAGCTTGGAATGAGTTGAAGGATATTCAAAATAAGATATCCGAGGAAGGCATAACTTTTCATTTTATTCCTCCTTATGCAGCGCATTTTGGTGGTTTGTGGGAATCTGGTGTTAAATCTATAAAACACCACCTTAGACGCGTCGTAGGTTTAGCTAACTTCACTTATGAGGAATTATACACTACACTTGTACAAATTGAAGCACTATTAAATTCACGTCCTTTAGCGCCATTATCAACTTCTCCTGATGATTTTTCACCTCTAACGCCTGGTCATTTCATTATCGGTCGTCCTCTCAATGCATTACCAGAGTTCGATATTGTCAATGAACCTGTTAATCGATTACCCCGATATGGGAGAGTTGAACAATTGAGACAACATTTTTGGAAACGGTGGAACATTGAATACGTGACTCACCTCCAGCAACGCGTTAAATGGATGTCTAAAGTTAACGGTGCTGATGTTGGACGCATGGTTTTAATAAAGGACATTAATGCAAAACCATTGAAGTGGGTTCTTGGCAGAATTGTAGATCTCAGCCCAGGAAAGGATGGGGTCAATCGCGTCTTTACAGTGAAGACTGCGCACGGCATAATTAAAAGAAGTGCTGCCAGTCTTTGTCCTTTACCAGACATTTAAAGGTTTAAACCTTTCAAGGACGCCGGCATGTTGAGAACTCCTTTTATATTTTATTTTTAATTTTATTTTTCTTACTATGTCAGTTGTCAAAGTTTTAGTTGTTTTTTCAAGAAGAAATATAGATACATAAAAAGGATACTGGTGTACTAATTTTCTACCAAAACATCTTAATACAGTCCACCAAACACACAAGCAATAAGCACAAACAATAGGTGTCTACGAAATAATCCACATAAATTTAAGTTTTGTAGTTTAAAAACTACTTGTGGTGTGGATGGATGTCTATACAAACATCACGAACTTTTACACAATTCAAATTTAGAGCGTCACGTAATAGTACATACTGACTCGGAGAGCGTAAATAAGTCTAGGTCTGTCCCATCGACTTCACAAAATAATTTTGTGAGTTATGTAGATACCAAGAAGGGAAACAGCGACGTTGAAATGTCGGCGCACGCTGCCACCACACTTCCTTCTAACACTGAGGTATCTCTACATCGCCCAATATTAAAAGTCGTTGCGGTAACTATTTACGGCCAGTCTGGTAGTATCAATTGCTATGCGTTATTGGATGACTGATGTACAGCAACTTTCATAGATTCTGAAATTTCTAATCGCATAGGACTTGAAGGTCCGTCAAAACAGGTTCGAATTGATTGTGTAGGAGGATTATCTCGCGACAGTAGTGTAAATTATGTAACTTTTGATATAAAAGGACGCAATTGTACACAGACTTATCAAGTAAATAGGGCGAGTTCCATTGATAATTTAGGCCTCGCATACAGACCTGCTGTACATAGAGAAAATATTTGTAAATATTCATATTTGTCCGATTTAACTGACGTTTTATGTTTCGAAGAAGTTAAACCTATGTTAATCATAGGTGTTGATAACTGGCATTTGATGATTTCTACTTCAACACGGTGCGGGACACCCTCTCAACCCGTTGCTATTAGAACCGCTTTAGGTTGGGTTTTATATGGGTTTGCCTCAAATAGAACAGCACAGGTTGATTTTGTAAATAATGCAGTAAGTTTTGATTCTTCAATCGAGACTGCTATTAAGGAGTATTTTAAATTAGACTCAATAGGTATTTTGAAAAAGACTATCGTAGTGCTTCTGACGTAAGTGCCTTAAAGATTTTAGAAGACTCTACCCGCCGTCTTCCTAATGGCCGATTCGAGACCGGCCTTCTATGGCGTCCCGATATTAGTGATAATAATATCCCTAATAATTTTAAGTTAGCCCTTTCACGTTTCTTAAATCTTGAGAAGAAAATGAAAGGTGATGCACAGTATGGGGAGTTGTATAAGCAGAATATACACGCAATGATAGAGAAAGGGTACGCGGAAAAATGTGTTAAACCTCCAGAAGGTATAACATGGTATCTTCCACACTTCGGAGTAACACATCCTCATAAGCCAGGTAAACTTAGGGTCGTTCATGACGCCGCGGCTAAGTGTAGCGGTGTTAGCCTTAATTCTTTACTTTTGGCTGGTCCCGACCTTCTACAACCGTTACTTCCAATACTTATGCGTTTTAGGGAAAATCCTATTGCAATTACAGCCGATATTAAAGAAATGTTTCCACAGGTCCGTATTAGAACTCAGGATCGTAATGCACAACGTTTCATATGGCGCGACAACCCTTTTGAACCCCTTAAGTTGTACAGAATGTCTTCAATGATATTCGGAGCCTGTTCAAGCCCGTGCACAGCTTTGTACATTAAAAATTTAAATGCAACTCAGTATGAACACGAGTTCCCTGATGCAGCGCATGCCACGATTTATAATGTATATATGGACGATTATATCGGGTCTCATGAAAATGTTAAGAAAGCTGCTCGTATTGCATCAGATATTATTTCTATTAATAAAAAAGCTTGTTTTGAAATGTGTAACTGGATCTCAAACGATCCTGCTGCCCTTTCATTAGTACCGAAAGAGTTACGGTCAAGTAAATTAGATGTCAATTTAGGCAGCAGCTGTGACACTACTGCCACAGTTAGAACATTGGGTTTGATTTGGCAACCTGTACGTGATGAAATTAGTTTCAGTAATGGGTTGAAAGATAACAGATTACCAAATCAACTAACTAAACGTGATGTGCTGTCTCATGTCATGCGCGTTTATGATCCTTTGGGAATCCTTGGTCCGATTGTATTGAGAGGGCGCATCATGTTTCAAACCATTTGGCGAAAAGGTTTAACCTGGGACGAAAAGCTTCCTCAAACTGATCAAAAGCATTGGATGGAGTGGTTTGAAGTGGTTTTACCACTTTCTAAACTAAACATTCCACGGTGTTACAGTTTGAGCAAACTCGAAATCATTGAGCGTGAGCTTCATTTATTTTGCGACGCTAGCGAATTAGCATATGCTACAGTAGCATACTGGCGATTTGTTTATACTGATAATACGGTGAAGCTCGCTCTCATCGGTAGTAAAAGTAGAGTTGCTCCATTAAAACCATGTTCCATACCGCGTTTAGAGCTTCAAGCTGCATTAGTTGCAGCTCGTTTCGCTACATTCATTTCGGAATCTCATAAATACAAACCAACTAATCGCATTTTTTGGTGTGATTCACAGAACGTTCTCTGTTGGCTTCGTAGTGATGCACGTTCATTTAAACCATTTGTAGCTCATCGTATTGGTGAGATTCTTGAACTTACTGAAGTTAAGGAGTGGAGATGGGTTCCATCATTGCTAAATGTAGCTGATGATGCTACAAGACTTAAACGTAATGTCCTGACAAGAATCTCGCTGGTTAGTAGGACCTAACTATTTACTTGCTTGTAAACAAGAGTGGCCAACATTTCCACCAATAGATATGGCCAATAGTGCTAGTAATAATTTAGAATTGAAACCAACTTTTCGAACTCATTGTAATTTAATTTCATTAGAAGCATTACCCATACCAGTAGTAGTAAGTTCTCATAGATTAAGTTCTTGGATAAGGTTAGTCAGAGCTACGGCAAGAGTCCATAAATTTATCACTTTAATAAAGAACAAAGGAGGTCAGAAGGACCTAACCGCGGAAGACTTAAGTTGAGCAGAAGCACAAATTCTTCGGAAAAGTCAAATTGATTCCTTCCCCGAGGACATTCGGAACATAATCAATAATATGCCATTGCCCCGAAAAAGTCGATTATATAACTTATCTCCGTTTATTGATGAAAACCAAGTTATAAGACTAAGAGGTAGAGTCGATAATACACCAGATGTTGATAATGATATAAAACATCCCATTATTTTGGACGCTAAACATCAAGCTGTACGATTACTCATATCTCATTATCACAAGAAGGCTGCTCACGCACATACAGAGACAGTTGTAAATGAGATGCGTCAGCTCTATTGGATCATCAACCTGCGTAGTGCAGTCAGATCAGTCGCTCATAATTGTAAATTGTGCCATTTGCGACGTGCCAAGCCATTAGAGCCTCCGATGGGTAACCTTCCCTTGGCTCGATTATCACACCATAAAAGACCTTTCAGCTTCGTTGGATTAGATTATTTTGGACCCCTTCAGGTTGCTGTCGGCCGAAGGCGAGAAAAGCGATATGTAGCATTATACACCTGCCTGGTCACACGTGCTGTACATTTGGAGGTTGTATATTCTCTATCGACTGATGCCGCTATAATGAGCATACGTCGCTTCATTGCTCGTCGTAGTACTCCAAGTGAAATCTGGTCTGATAATGGCACGGCTTTTGTTGGTGCAGATCGAATGCTGAAGAACTTATACGATGAATCATTAACCACATTTACCGCAAACGAAAAAATATCATGGAAATTCATCCCGCCAGCATCACCGTTCATGGGCGGAGCGTGGGAACGGTTGGTTCGTTCCATAAAAACTGCCTTGAAAGTTACCTTGAAGGAACGATTTTCAACGGACGAAGTATTACAAACACTTATCTTCGAAGCAGAAGCATTAGTTAATGCTCGCCCACTTACACATGTATCCCCAGATCCCGACTGCGACGAAGCATTAACACCTTTCCATTTTCTTATTGGATCGTCTTCCGGCAGATCAATTCCAGCTACAATGACTGATAGAGATATGTTGAGCAGATCCGGATGGAGAAAAGCTGTCAGACTTCTTGATTTTTTCTGGCAGCGTTGGGTAAAAGAATACCTGCCTATTTTACTGCCACGGCGCGGAGGAGGGATACCACCCAAGATTAATATCGGTGACTTAGTCCTCATAGTAGATAATCAGCTACCCAGAGGATCCTGGCCTCGGGGAAGAATAACACATATATATATATATATATACTCGTTAGATATAGCCTCACAAATACCATCGGCTAAACGAGGGAGACTAGGTCTTCCGCTGGGTACCCTGGAGCCGTAACACGGTTTCAGGAGCTGTAAAGCAACCCGTGAAGAAAAAAAAAAAAAAAAAAATATATATATATATATCGGTAAAGATAATATTGCTCGAATTGCTGACGTAAAAACTCCCAATGGACTTTTAAAGAGACCTTTAAGAAAACTTATTCCTCTTTTGTAAATATGTGGACATTGTTACGAACTCTTTCGTACATTATAGTTTTAGTTTGTTTTTTAAGAAGAAAATTGTCATTATTTTAGTTTTTTGATTTATCGCAGTCTTTTAATTTGTCTAGTTCTTGCTCCATGTTTTTCTTCCTTTTTGATAGTATACTATTTTTTCCACACCGGTGCCTTTCTTTTATACAGTCCATTTACAGCCAATAACAATGATGTATACAAGGAATAAGGAAGGATATTTCGTCGGTGTAGCCCAAGCGTCCGCTGGGTACCCTGGGATCGACTTCTATCTATCTATCATCACGCCTTTTATCCCAAGAGGGATAAGCAGTGACAATCGAATGCCATTTGTTACGATCCTGACATACCTCTTTCGCTTCTTTTATATTCATCATACCTTTCATTACGCTCGGCGATTGTGTGTACTTTTAATATTTCCATCGATCAATATGTTCAATAAAATTAGGTAGGTACACCTAGATCGTCCTCTGCCAGCATTTCCTTTCGCTTCAGCCTTATAAACCTTTTCCAAACCAGCGTAAATTACTTTTCTTCATTTTAGTCACAACATCATCTTTCACTCCGCATTCTTCTCTAATGACATCGTTCCGGATGCGTTCAATACGTTTTATAGTAGATATAAAAAATGAAGTTAGAAAAAAGTGCGTACTTACTCGAATCTCCCTTCTTCCAGCACATGACAAGTTCCCTGAGCACAAGGGCTTCCATAGCACGCATCTATTTGATGCTGACACAGATCTCCATGGAATCCTCTTGCACAAACACATCTATACCCACCGCTGGACGTGGACACACATTTACCGCTGTTCTGGCATGGGTTGTTATAGCATTTATCACATTTCGATATCACATCTGATGGTACTTGACCTAAAAGCAAAGAAAGTCAGGCGTAAGTATATGTATGTTCACAAGGGTCGTGGAATGTGGAGATCCTTAAGTAGCCCACGCACTGGTATGGTATCTCACCAAACATTTTCGGTCCGGCTAGCCGTATGATCGAGACCGAACACAGGCCACACATTAGCGATGTAAATCATACGATCTACATCACATACAATTCAATCACTCACACAGACACACAATATTCGATTAAACAAAGGCGTGTGGATGTGTGTGTGTGACAGATCGTTCCGGCCATCGAAATCAACCACAAATACAACGATTTGAAAACGGATGGCCGACCGTTCGTTACAAGAATTGGACGAGTCTGTAGTTGATTTCGGTGGAATTTAGTATCTGTCTACCACGATGTAATTCAGGCTTGAATGTAATTACCTGAACAAATAAATGCAGGGGACTGAGTGCTTAGAAGTAATTTATCTCTCATAGACACGGGCGCGGCACATCTCGCTATGCCTGCCTCCACGTATTCGCCTGCATTTTTCACCCACTCTGACAACCAACGCGCGGAACAATCGCAATATAACGGATTGGATCCAAGAGCACTGTAAAATAAATAAATGTATATATTTTTTAAAGAAATCATAAAATCTTTTGTAGGTTTTGTTGTTTGTTTCCTTGCCTTGGGCTGGCAGGCTTTTGAGGATTATCAGAGGGTTGTGGAAGTAAAAGGAGGAATCAGATTTGCAGGTGAATTTGCGTGTTTCATGTTTGTTCCAAGTTACACACGTACCATGAATACTTGGGATCGCAACTGAGTGATTTTGATTGTTGATCCTTTGAGATGAAGTTTAAGATCTACATACTTAGTCGACTTGCGACTGAGTGTAGAGCTTACATTTAGTATAAGTAGTCGCTCGGGTGCTATACTAGATTGGCAATACAAAAGAGAAAGCGCATAGATACGCGTATGTTAAAGCGAGACAAATAGACGAGACCGTTTTTTTTAATACTGTAACTGCCTAGTGTCAGTAGTAATTTCGCTTATTTTTGTAAAATACGCTGCAGGCACATATTTTATTTAAATTTTGAGGAGGTACCAAAATTCGAAAATCCTAATACAATGAATATTAGTTACCTACTTATAAAAAATAGGGATAATAATTATGGAAAATACAGAAATTGACTGATAAGGAATAGGGTAGTCTAAACCTTGGCCTAGCCGGTACGTATTTAAAAAGTAAAATTCAAAACTTTCATTGACAATTGATTTTTTATTATCATTAGGATTAGCCAAGGAAATACAGCTATGATGCCTAAGAAATTCAAATTTTCAAAAATCTAAATAAAAATGATTTTTATGCCTTCACGGGAAATCATACCGGTCCCAGGGTACCCAGCAGAAAAAAAATACGCATACTTACACATGCGAAATAGACTCCAAATCTCTAAACACGCCATCTTGCAGCATTGATATATTGTTACCATGTAAAGAAAGAACTCGGAGTTGAGTTAGACCTTTCAAAGCGTCTCTCTGTAATATAGATTAGATAAGATTAGATTAGTTAGATAGTATAACTTCTAATACTTTTTTTGGCATAATACAAAAACAAGTTTATTTAGTACGCAAATATAATTAATGGAAATAAAATTGGGTGAGCATACGGTTTCTAAAAGGTCTAAACTCTTTTCCTATACTACTTCAACGTTACATTTGAAAGCTCATAACTTTTTTAAAAGGTCCTTACTGACGACATGTCCCGTCAAGACCTTTTCCAATCATATTATGCAGTTATGCAGTAGATGCATACCATAGGTTAAGGCAGGTTGCAAACACGATATCTACTAAAAGTGGCATTTTTGAACGCTTACTTTGAAGTGTCAGGAATCAATCTCAATCTCAAAAAAATATAGTGGATAGCAAATAATACTACATAAAACTTTAACCGCATAGATTTTTCATAAGTGTTTTGGTCTATTGAAAAAAATTTATGCAAAATACCTCTATAAAAAAACTTTTGCGCGTAAATTCATAATATTTTGCGCGACAACTACCTACATACTTACTTTTTTTAAGAATCAAATAGCTTGAATAATCTATTAAAACTTTAACTGGTTACTTTCACTGTTTATTTGTATTCCTTTAACAAATTTTAAGAAAAAGCTACAAAATAAATGAAATTTCAATAGTAGCTGCATGACCACGTAAAATATGCCAAGCAATATTCAACCTTATATCTTCCCACATAAGCATCCGCCCACCGAGGTTGATCCCTGCCTTAATCTACGAGTGAGTGCAATAGATATCCACGGGAAAATATACACAAGGAAATTTAGTATTTAGTTGTGATAAACTTTACCTGTACGCATCTCAACTTGTTATAGCTCACAATAAGTGTTGACAATTTATTTAGTCCTTCAAAAGTGTTGTTAGCCAGAACTGATATTTGGTTATTAGATAGGTCCAGTCGAGTTAGATGTGTTAGCTGGTTGATATCCACATATGACAGAGATGTGATTTCGTTTGATTCCAAATATCTGAAAAAATAACATGAAAATTAGGTTAATTTTAAATTAAGCTTCACCAGAATTTCTTATAGCAAGCCATGTCATTTAGCAGACACTGGTATCATTGTACCATATATACGCTTACAACTACTTATCTATTAGAGGTAGATATATGCTGCCGCGGACTTTTTTGTAGATCATTTGATTCTACACAATTCTTTACTACATCATTTTGTTATAACTCTGACGGATTAGACAGCAAACGCCAAGAAAACTCGCTGGGGCTAACTTTCACCCGGCTTTCACTTAAACTGTTATATCGCAGCTCCTAAAAATGATAGGACCATGTTTAATACTCGTAAACCTTCCTCGTGAATGAACCTATCTAATAGTGGAAACCGTAACAAAATCGGTTCAGTAGTTTTGTGGTGACTTTGTTTTATAATATGTAGTCATACTTACAATTCGGTAGTTTGACGTGGTAAATTTTTAGGTAATGCAGTCAACTGAGCTCTGGAACATCGTACCACTGTACCAGTACATGAACATTTTGATGGACAATATTCTGGAGACAAGCAACCTTTGTCTTCAGCTGAAAAAAAATCATAATATTGAAATCTTATGATCTATCATCATGCTTTTTATCTCAAGATCGCCATTTGCTACGATCCTGACATACTTCTTTCGCTTCTTTTATATTCATCATGCCTTTCATACGTACTCGGCGATTTTGTGTAGGAGGTAGGTAGGTGGAAAGGAGGTTGATCAATTTGGAACTCACGAACTTTCCTGCATAAAAAGTGCAGGCAGGCTTTCTCGCCACAGCTCCCTCAATGATACCATCATAAAAGGGCTCTTGCGGCAATAGACGTCCCTGCTCTCCTAGAGCCAACGGGAATAATCCGGGAAGACGGCAAGAGACCCGATGGAATGACTCTGATTCCCTGGGAGCGAGGTCCGGCCCTTGTTTGGGATGCTACGTGCGTGGACACATTAGCCACGTCTCATCTCAGGGAAACAGCAATCAAAGCGGATGCTGTGGCGAAAATCGCAGAGTCTAATAAACGGCGCAAATATAGTTCAATTATTGAAATAGTTGTACCTGTACATTTGAAGTCAGCAGTCTCAAGATCGTTCAGTCGAGCTCTTTCTAAAGGCGATGGTCCACCGCACGAAGCGCCTCTTGATAAACCACGCGAGCGAAGCCAGCTCGCTAACCAAGCGATATGGCATGTACACCAAAGTGGATTGCTGTCTAGAGACCTGAAATTTTAGAAATATTTTCAATTATAAAACTCAATACGGGATCCGGGTTCTATTCTTATTTATGCCAAAAATGCTAAGCACCATTATCTGCTTTAATCGATTTCTTGTGCTTCGGAAGGCATGCATAGCCGGCGTCCTATTATAAAAAGTGACACATTTATACTAAATCCAACTATTTATTTTATTTATCAAGTTCCATAATTATTTACAGTCAACTTTGAGTAGGTAGGGGGGGGGGGAGACGCTTAGTACTAAATTGTCGCAACGGCTTTTACGTTATATGATGAATGCTAAAATAAAGTTATACGTCCTAGATCGCCTTTCCCATTTAAAACATCACAATTAACTATTGTTCTAGACACAAAACGATACCAACGAAACCTAAGGTAACTTATTACTGCGCACTTAACTAATCAAAGAGCAGAAAATTGGCAAAAGGAGAGCCCGTCTATGGCCCCTCCTTTGGCTTAGTACTCTATGTCTGAATTACATACACTTGCAAAGTTTCAAATCGATACAACAATTAAAAGTGTACCTACACTGTTACTGGCGACTCTGGCCACTCCGTAATAAACGCCGTGACGATGTGTTAGTAATTACAAACCATACTCACAGAGTAGATAACATATTGAGATGATCGAAGGCGCCCGGTGTGATGCATTTAACTTTATTATTTGTCACTGATCTGAAAATTTAAGAAAAAAAAAACTGGTCAAGAGTGAATCGTACATTTGTAGTAGTTCTCGCTACGTGGCATAAAGGGCTCAGGTGAAAACATGATGAAAGAGGGCATAATATAAAATAATTAAGCACTGATAACTCAAAGTTTGGCAAAGGAACTGAGATAAGGGCTAAAGTAATTTCATTTCAATATTTTCCGTGCCATTTATTGTTGCTGTAACAACCCACCCCCGGCCCTCCCTCGTGGGCCTAAAACAGTAAAACAGACCCCGAGGGATAGCTTCCCCTTGCTTCACCTAGAACGGGACTTAATGTTTAGGTATTTGACAGCAAATGTCCACCTGCACGGAAGCGAATGTGTTTGTGTGCGTAAAGAAAGTATTCGCTGTCATTATAGTCGGACCAACCAATTTTGATCTAAAGTTTTATTTATTATTTACTAAATTAATCTCTGATTTAAATAGTACTTTTTAAAAATATTACAAAAATACTATAATTGTAATTTTAACGTTTAAGTTCTAAAGAAGATGTTGTTCTATTACAATAAATAATTATCATTTCAAATGAAGTGAGATTTATAGAGAAAATAACAATTTTATGGGCTATCATTTTAACTTTTTTTTTTGTACTTTGTAATTTGTACTTACAGTGTATTTAAGCTGTGCAACCCAAAAAACATTTTGTCCGTTATAGTATTTAGAAGATTCCCATCTAATAATAACTCTTGAATGTTGGCAGCTCCGTCAAAGGCGTTGTCTTCAATTATTGAAATACCTGCAAAAATAGAGTATTTACTCTCTGTTTACCCTGATGTGATTCAGGCGTGAGTGTATGTAAATAAGTAACGTAATACAGATATAGGCTTCGCACGGGTATCTATGAATTTATAACAATTTGAATACATACACAAATACGTTTATAACTACTTATATATTAGATATAGATATATGCTACCGCGGACTTTTTTGTAGATCATTTTATTCTACACAATTTTTTCCAACATTACTTAAATCTCTAAAGGATTGGACAGCATACGCCATGAAATCTCGCTGAGACTAAGTTTTCTCCCGATTCACTTATACTGTTAATGCTTAGCTCCTAAACATGATAGGTCCATGTTTAATACTCGTAAACCTTCCTGGTAAATCAATCTATCTAGTAGTGGAAACTGCAACAAAATCCGTTCAGTAGTTTTTGCGTGAAGAAGAACACAGACAGACAGACAGACTTATCTTTCTTACCATTATTTCTTAGATCCAGTTTAGTTAGGTCAGGCAGTCTTCCAAATAATCCATCAGATTTAATTTGTCCCAAATTGTTATCTGGCATTATTCTGTAAAATAAATAAAACTGTTATAATAACCGATTTAATGGACTTAAAAAATCATTAAAGATAAGTTTTTTTTCTTTTTTTTTCTTTAGGAGGTGAGCATATATATTTGAACTGACATCTTTCGTGTCGACCGAAAGGGCAAAAACGTTTATGTCCATCTGTGTACTTGTCTTTTCCCGGCCCAGCTAATTTGCCCGCACATTGTTGGGCCGGACATTCTTGGATCGGACATTCTTTGGCTGGTCTTATAGCGAGATAAACGTTTTTGGCCTTTCGGTCGACACGAAAGATGTCACGTCAAATATATGCTCACCCCACAGGTTACGGTTTCAGGGCACCCAGCGGAAGATCAAGTCTCCCTCGTTTAGCCGATGGTATTTGTGGCCAGTTCTATTGAGGTATATTTAGATGGAAAAGCATGTAAGTGTGGTTTGTCGGATTATGTACATAAGTTTTTAATTTAAAAAACCCATTGGTACATGGCCGGGATCCGGGATCGAACCCGTGGTCTGCCTCTAGTTAAATACCAGACGTCTTAACCACTCGGCCACCGACGCACCTATTTATTTATATATTTTTTACTATTACTTTTGTTTGTCTGAAATGCTGAAAACACAGGCTGTCTCAAACATTAAAAAAATGTTAAAACTAATACGCTAATAGCAGATTTAATGGAGTTCAAAATTACTATTTATTATTAATACATTTTTACTATTATATCAAATATGAATTTGGAAATCAAAATCGGAAACCTAAATTGACTTCACTATGTAATTACAATCCTATGATAGGGTATATAATAATAACTTACAACAATTCGAATATCTACACAAATACACTGATAACTACTTATATACTAGAGATAGGTACATGCTACCGCTGACTTTTTTGTAGATATATTTATTCTACATAATTCTTACCTACATCATTTTATTATATCTCTTACGGATTAGACAGAAAACCTCTCCGTCCACTTGGCTCCCCTCGTTTGGATCCCCTGGGGGATCCATGTGGATTTTTTTTCCAAACAAATCCCCTGGGGGATCCATATGGATTTATAGTCCACATTGATCACCTGATCAAAGACATATTTAACGTCATGAAAGAGTGCTGACGCAAACTATTCTCCAGACTTTATTTACTCATGTATTGATCAGCTCCTAAACATGGACCATGTCTGATACTCGTAAACCTTCCTCATGAACCGCAGCAAAATCGGTTCACAAGTTTTAGAGTAAAACGAACACAGACAGACAGTAATTTTCCTTCTTGTACCTCACGTAAATCTATACTTACAAGGCCAAAGTATTAAGTGGTAGATCTCTCGGTGTTTGCGTCAAAGCTGCGTTTGCGCAAGTAACAGTGACAACACGCGACGAGTATTGACAGCTACAAGCGGCTGGGCAAGCACCTCCATCCTCGCAACCTGCATTTGACTGCTCGCCCGCTATTGTAAAGAAAAACATAGAGTTAAGGATAACACAGATATTTTTCCAGTTTTATGCGATAACTGTACGAAATTATAATTGCTTTTCAAGGATAGAATATATTCTAAAGTGGAAAGAAAATAACCAAAATCAGTTACATCTAAGTTTTATGAAGCCTTGAAAATCCTCAATTTCACGCGTATTTCAGCCAAGTTTGCGACTCGAATTCACTTAATATACCTACCTATTTAAAATTTTCTCGACATTAAAAGATAGATAATTTCACATACTTTAAGGCCTTTATTCATAAACGTTTATTAGCAACGTTTTTGTTAAAATATGTTTTGTCACTCTCTAACAAACCTGTCTTTACTAATAATAGAAAGAAACAAAACACATTTTAACAAAAACGTTGCTAATCTACGTTTATGAATAAGGGGGTAAGAATACACTAACTACAATTTTATAATTCTTTTGATTTTGTTGAGAAATCGTACTTTCTCATGTTTTTGGTACGTGAATATTGGTCTATCTTATTATATCCTTGGTAACCTTATTGATTTTAATAGTAGTCCATCTCGCTCACATCATTCTATCTAAAGAGATATGGACAAAATATCCCGCGCGTAAAACTGAGTTCGTTGCGCTGTGAAAAAGGAAAGGAAAAACCATCCCGGTTTAAGCTTTCAAATTAAAAAAAACGAGCGAACCTTACAGTAGTCGCATATGATGTGTAACATCTGACATTTCACCTTGGTACACGCACACACTGTTGCCTGACAGTACCAACCTCTCGAAGAATGGGTTGGTACCATCTGACGGCCAACACTACAACCGAGCGCTCTTATTGATCAAATCAAATAACGCGCGCTTCACTGGCTTCCTGTGACTCCCACAGATTGCAGGAAAGATGTTACACATCAAGGTTTCTGGCCACACTGCAAGGTAAGGCATGAACTTACGTTTGCATTTAAAGTTATCTTCTCTTAATGCATCGATCCGTTTTCTCGCCAGTCTCTTTGGAGCATCGCATTTAGCACCAGAAGTTTCTATGGGGTTTTTCCTCAGATACGCAGACAGCCAGCGCAAACCACAGTCGCAGACAAAAGAGTTACGGCCCAGGTGTCTGAAAAGAAAATTCACCATCATTCCTCTCTTCCATAGGGGTAAACTTTTTTCAGATTTACAACAATTAGAATACGTGGTGAGTCGGTGGCCGAGTGGTTAAGACGTCTGGTGTTAACTAAGCAGGCCACGAGTTCGAGTCCGGATCTCAGCCATGTACCAATGGACAACATTTCATTTTTTTAATCACCCATTTTTATTACTTTAATTAAAAATATATTAAAAAATAAGTTACACGTATTTTTGTATTTTATTTTTGGTTGAGTTTTTATATTTTTAATTTAATTATGAATTTTTATAAATTCTGAGGACTTATAAACTAAAAACCTTAGCTAGGACTAAAATTAAGAAATATAAACTGTCACCCAAAGAAAGTGACTGATAGTGTCAGTCAAGCCACAGAGTAAACGTTATAGAAATGCAAAGAGTATAATATACCGTGTTCCAAATAGGTGTTGCCGTAGCCGGAATTCAAATCGCCTACAACATTATTCATAATGTATATAATAATACTAGCTTTTGTCCGCGGTTTCACTCGTAAATATATTTCCTGTGATAGCCCATTCGAAACTAGCAAAACTTCCAAAAAATATTATATAAAAGAAGTATTTTTATAATATTATTTAAAGAATAATTATTAATTTAGCTTCAAATGGAATAAAAATGGGTAAAATTAATAGAAGACAACACCTGAGTTCAATAACTAACAACTCTGCCAACAGACATTAGTATTTTTAAATTAGAGGGTTAGCACAGATTAGGGCACCTATTAATCCTCATTTTTCAATATTTCAGTATTTTTAAAATAACTCGAAAATTAAAGGATATAAAAATAAAAAAAAATGAAAAATAAGCTTTCTAGCATGTAATCTCCAAACGGTTTTCGAATTTTGGTACCTTACGAAAAATGAAATGTTGTCCATTGGTTTTTTAATTAAAAACTTATGTACACAATCCGACAAATCACACAGGGAGATTTGGTCTTCCGCTGGGTACCCTGGAACCGTAACACGGTTTCGGGAGCTGTAAGGCAACCCGCGAAGGAAAAAAAAAGAATACCTACACACAAATAAACTTATAACTATAATACTTAGCTACACGAGGCTAGTTTTTCAAGCTAGGATAGCAAGCTAGTGTCAGTAAGCTAGTACTACTAGCTTCGTGTAGACAAAACTATCTTCATTTCTAAGCTAGTAAGCTAGTTTACAAGCCAGGACAGTTTTTAATAGGATGGAGTTCTATTTTTGAGTCTAGCAGCGCCCCCCACCACTCATTTTACTATCCTAGCTTGTGTACTAGCTTCATGTGCGGTGTTGCCGTTTTGGCCACTTTGTTTCTAGATCTAGCAGATTTTCAACAGTTTTAGCCAAAAAATAATCTATTTTAGCCACCAAAACAAATCTAGCTACTTCTAGCCATTTCTGGTATTTTTTTAGACTACCTAAACAATTTATTGTCAGCTACTTAGTGATTTTAAATAATTCTGCGTGTGCAAGATGCACAAACTTAATATCTCTGTAATATCGGTTACATTTTGGTCCTTCGAGCCGGATCTCTTTAAATGTAACCGATATTACAGATAAATAAAATTCGCTAGTTCTAATGGTTGTAGAAAAATCACAACTGTTTATTTCCAAACATCAAAAAAAACATCAAAAGTAAAATCATAGACAAAATTAAAAGTATAAAAACATACAAAAAGTTTGTGCATCTTGCACACTGCGGTTATCACCTTTAACTGAGTAGCCAACACTACCGCGGTCCGTTTCGTACCCTCCGCGCTGCAGTAGTAATCTATGATCGGGGTTTCCCAATGAATGTTTAAATTTTTACGTAATTCTGATTGGATCAAATGAAAATATACGTTATTAGTCTTAACATTGAGTCTAGTTTGCTTTGTACAAAGTCAAATTAGTAAATTAGATACTGTTTTAATTAAACCTACTTATCTCAATTCCTATATAATAATACCTAATATGATATTATCAGTAATATCAGGGTATTAAAGTAGGTCAAAAATTTAGCCACTTCTAGCCACTTTTCGAAAGATATTTTTCTTACAAAACTAGCCAGTTTTTCAATTTAAGCAGGCACAAACTAGACTGTCGTAACGGCAACACTATTCATGTGGCCGGCGAAGCTAGTTTTCACTTGGCTAGTAAGCAGGAACCACGCGTTTCGTGTTTTTCTAACCGCAACCGTTGAGATTTTAAGATGCCCAAACTAAGTACGGAGATTAATTTTAAGTTTATACAACTATACCGTGACCATGAATGTCTGTGGAAAAGTAAAGTAAATCTCTTCTTAAAATCCACGGTCTTGTCCACACCCGTTTTTGTAATTCATCTTCTATTTTGTCTAGTGCGAATTGGCACAGTTTTCGAAGTAACTGTTTCAGTCGAATAGTGTTTTTTTTTCGCATGCAGTTCATTTTGGACGTGTGGTTATTTCTAAAATAATCTAGCCTCATGTAAATATAACTAGCATGTTCCAAGCCAGGATAGTTTAGTAGACAACTAGCTTGCTATCCTAGCTTGAAAAACTAGCCTCGTGTAAACCGGGTATTAGAAATAGATACATGCTACCGCAAACTTTTTTGTAGATAACTTTATTCTACACAATTCTTTGCTACATCATTTTGTTATATCTCTGACGGATTAGATAGCAAACGTCAATTTTAGCTAATTTTGTCACCGACTTGATTCATTAATATTGTAATTGCTCAGCTCCTAAACATGATAGGTCCATATTCAATACACGTAAATCTATCACCATTCTATCTAAAGAAAATCCGTTCAGTGGTTTTTGGGTGAAAAGGTTTGAAGATTTTTTTTTTATAATGTACTAATTATACTTACAATGTTTGAATACCAGTCATAGAGTCAAATGTGCCGTTTGGTATATATCTTATATTGTTGTCATATAAAGATCTGAAATATAGAAAGTTAAAACAATGGTTAAACATCTTCTCCGTCATAAATGGATTCCGGCCATTCATGTACATAATCCGACAAACCACCCTTAGAGGCTTTTCCATCTAAATATACCTCAACAGAACTGGCCACTCGTTAGGTATAGCCTCACAAATACCATCGGCTAAAAGAGGGAGATTTGGCCTTCCGCTGGGTACACTGGAACCGTAACACGATTTCGGGAGCTGTAAGGCAGAAAGAAAAAAAAAAGAAAAAACTTTAATATTAGGCCAAGTAAATTAATAACTTTTAAAAATAACAATCTTATTTGGTAAACTTTGTAAGTTCGGTTTGTAATTACTGATCCGATTTTGAAAGACTATTTTATTTTGTTTGAATATAGCCACGGGCGAAGCCGAAAGCGGATAATTTTGTTTACATGGCCACTTGCAATTTTGTATAGTTTTATATGATATCAAAACCACACTTACAACAATTTCAAGTTTTGCAGATCTCTAAACGTATCTTTTCGTACACAGCTAATTTCATTAGAATTCAATAGCCTGAAAATAAAACATATTTAAGTAATCATAACTATATATATAAAATTCTCGTGTCACAGTGTTTGTAGGTAACCAAACTCCTCCGAAACGGCTTGACGGATTTGTATGATTTTTTTGTGTGAGAATAGGTCGTAAACTATTTTTAACCCTCCTACCCCCACCCCCTATTTTTTAATCGCGGTTTTAGTATTTTTGTATGAACAATATCCAAAGTTAGTGGTAGTGGTAGTGCACGCAAGCCAACGCTTGGACATGACAACATCTGCCGGGTCCGCTAGTAATATATAAATAACACAACTAAGTATATAAAATACCATACCATAAATTAAAGAATGGCGTCGGTGGTCGAGTGGCCCACAACTGAGAAGTCGCTGGTTCGATCCCCACATCCAACCATGTACCAATGGGTTTTTATAATAAAAAATCTATGTACATTATCCGACAAACCGTACAAAGAGGCTTTTCCATCTACATACCTCAACAGAGCTGGCCACTCTTTAGGTATAGCCTCAAAAAGTAAAAAACTCTTCGTATAAGTGAGGAAGACTTTGTCTTCAGCTGGGTACCCAGGGGCTGGCAACGGTTCCCGGGAGCTGTAAGGCAACCCGTGATTTTTTTTTATAAATTAAATATAACTAAGTAAACCAGGTCCGCGTGGAATACTGGCAATAATACTGGCTGCATTTCGAAGGAGTCAGCCCACTTGTCACTCAGTCGTGAAGATATATCTTTAATAAACCTTTTTGTCATTTGAACCCTACGGACCTACACGGTTTCTACACCAAACGGCACATTTGAACCCTACGGACCTAAGTTTCTACACCAAACGGCACAAATAATACATACAATAACTGCAGAGACGCCAATCCATGAAATATTCCTGAAGGTAGATCCTTGATTTTATTTCCATATAACACACTGAAATTAAAAAATACTTGTAAAATTCAAGAGATCCTTAGTATCTACCTGGATAAAAAAAAGGTGTGAAACTTCAAAATCTATAATACCTCAACAGAGCTGGCCACTCGTTAGGTATAGCCTCAAAAATCATTGGCTGTGGGAGCTGTAACCGGTTATGGGAATTCTAATAAAATGGCTAGAGTTTGAACTACTTACTGAAACAACTAATGAATATTTGTACCTCAAAAGAACTGGCCACTCGTTAGATATAGCCTCACAAATACCATCGGCTGAAAGAGGGAGACTTGGTCTTCTGCTGTGTACCCTGAGACTGATAACACGGTTTAGGGAGCCATTGCATAACCCGTGAAAAAGAAAAAAACAACTAAAGACCGGCTGCTACTCCGATAGGAATTGTGAGTATAATGCTTACAGCGATGTAAGGTGGATCAATCCAGTGAAAGAATCGGGAGATAATTTTGTAATTTTATTATTGGATAGATCTATGCGAGCCACTCGTTTCTGCATAGCAAATGCACCTGAACCAATTTCCGTTATTTCATTTTGCTCCAAACGTCTAAAACATAAAGAAAATTATTGATTAAAACTTAGTTTTAATGTAACATACCTACTTAATTTTTTTATTGAACAAACATTAGTAAAAAACTAAACATTACACTAAGAATATTTAAAAAAAATATATAAATAGAAAACTGCATTTAGGTCGCCATCTGCAGGTAAGGTGCCCAAAAAACTGGCTACATTACCTCGTTGAATAGCTAGGCTAATTCGTTGACCGAGGTAATCTCCAGCCCTTTGGTCACCTGTGATATCTTTAATGCGTCTGGACAGCTCTTTTATAAAATTTCGGGCATTTGAACCCCAGGGACCCATAGTTTCGACCCCAAACGGAATAAAAATATAATTTTCTCCAATGCAATTATATTTCTTCCGTTTGAGGGTCTCCGCTGCTTCCGCTGCCGCACCTGCTGTTTGGGAAGTGATATTTAGATGAGAGGGCGCCAGTGTGTCAACACAAGTTGCATCTCACACTAACGACCTCCCACGGCTCCACGGAATCAATGAGATTCCATTAGGCCTCTTGCCTTTTTATGTTTGTCACTTGCACATTTTACAAGACAAGTCTGGCGAGCCGTGGGTGAGTAACGACACCGCCGAACCCGAGTGCCTCCAGAGAGTAGGTTAAGGCAGTCGTCCCCACTGCTAGACCTGAGACTCTCACCCCTGGCTTGCCTTAATTGGTTGTCCAGGGTGGAGTCGTTAGAGTATAATATTATGTATTATGCTCGGGGGTGGAAGTGTCTAAAGGCGTAATAACGGGGAAGCTATATGTAAAACCGGTGTCACACCTCTCGACACCCCCAGCCGCTTACACCAATGTTGCATGTCTTACTGCCGGCAGAAATGCTTAAAATGGTGTTTGTTTTAGGAGGCCCATTTAGTAAACGGCGAGTCACCACCTGCCAATGTTACGTTTCATGAGATGAATGATACCGGCAGGTGACCGTAGTCTCAACCAATAAACTTGATAAACCAATCCATTTAACATCTCAAAACAATAGCCCGATTTTAATTTAAAATTATCTCAGCAATTAGTCCAGGCACCTGACGGGGCCTGTCTGTGAGCGCATTGTATTTGAGATAGGTCCCGACGATAGTCACTTTAGATTAAACACTCTTTAAGGGCCTCTAAGTGTTGGACCTATGTCCCCATACAAGCCTTACAAAGGACCGGGTATTAAAAATGCCCGTGAATTTAGAGAATAACTATCAGCAATTTGAGTTGAAAATGTTGTATGAATAAACACATTTTTTCTAGGATTAATTGAGATTTGTCATATTTTTGACAGATATAAGATGGCCGACAGCCACGGACCCCTTAAAGCTAGTGATAGAAACAATGATCTTCTATCTAAAAGTTTACTTACATTTCCGTGGCTTTATGTGGTATTCCTTGAGGTAATTCGCTTAAAACTTTTTCCCTACAGTCCACTGTACCTTCGGGAGTACATCGACAGGGGACTGGGCATCTTGGTTCAGCAGAACACTCGCTCTGAACTGCTGTTGAAGGTCCTATTAAAGAAAAAAGGCTTGAGTATATGTATGTTAACAAGAGAGGTGTGTCTGGGTCGTGGCATGTGGAGGTCCTTAGTCTCTGTCTACCCCGATGTGATTCAGGCGTAAGTATATGTATGTTAACAAGAGAGGTGTGTCTGGGTCGTGGCATGTGAAGGTCCTTAGTCTCTGTCTACCCCGATGTGATTCTTACTTACCATTGCATACCAATTCGTGCCCTTCCAAATCAGACACTAGAGATCCTTTTAAGCCACTTGGGGCCTGACATCTTCCTCCCACTCCAATTATGCCGGCAGATTTAATGGACAGTACCAAGCGAGATATTCGGCAATCGCATACTATGGGGTTGTCTGCGAGGCGAAGTGTCCTAAGTCTCGTTACGGTTGCTGGCTCCAGTGACAAATATGTCAAGTTGTTATTGTTTAGAGTTCTGGAAAAGAGAAAAAAATAGAGATAATAGTAACAGAGTCCACATCAAGGCCATATCCAGGAATTTACCATCATTTAAAAAAACATTGCTTAGTGTACTTAAAATTTTAAAAAAATCGGGATTTCGGGGCGTTTGTGCCCTCAACCCCTGCTTAAATATAGCCATGGTCCACGTGCCATCTGAAATATGGCTAGCCTAAAAATCTAGACAGCATAGGATTGTTACACGGTGGAGAGTCGAGGCTTACACCTGATGTTCAGCTCTGACAGTATGGACACGTTTGTGCGAGGTGCAATCCAAGGTATACGCAGCATATGGTGCCAACACCACATCTCAAATGCACCAATTATCTGCCTGTCACCAACTCTAACAGTCCACGCTTCCGAGTCATATAGGAAGGTGGAAAATACTAGAGTGCGCCACCAAATTGACTTTTGTGCCCTTCGAGATGTTCCTGTCTTAATTTCCTTGGACTTCACGAAGAGAGGGAAACAAACTGGAAAAGCTTGTTGTGATGGGCAGGATGGAGGGAAAGAGACCTCGAGGATGAAGCCCCAAACTCAAAGGCCCCAAACGATGGTCCGATCAAGTATCTGAAAACCTGTTCACCTCTATTACCACACCCCTTCATCCGGTAGAGGATCGCAGCTGATGGAGGAAGATAATTAAGGACAAGCATCCGACAAACCACATTTAGAGGCATTTCCATTTAAATATACAGATTAAGAATACAGAAACAGAATAAGCCACTCGTTAGGTAGCCTTACAAATACCATCGGCTAGAAGAGGGAGACTTGGTCTTCCGCTGGGTACCCTGGGACTGTAACACGGTTTCGGGAGCTGTAAGGCAACCAGTAATGAAAAAGTATATACTTACAAGACATCTAAACTTTTCAGTTGCTCCAGAGCTTTTTCATCAATACATTTCAGTTGATTACCGTCAAGATGAAGATTTCGTACCCCAACTAATCCTCTCAAGGCGCGACGACCTATTGCCGTAAATTCATTTCTGCTAAGATCTCTGAAAAAATATTATGAAAACTTTAATTTCAGGCTTTGGCATGGGAAGTCATCATAGAAAAACTTGTAAGTAAGGACCGATGACGTTGTGACTAAAATGAAGAAAAGTAGTTTACGCTGGTTTGGACACCGTAATGAAGGATGAAAGATTGACTAAAAAGGTTTATATGGCTGAAGTGAAATGATCATCATGCCTTTTATCTCAAGAGAGGTAGGCAGACATAATCGAATGAAATTTGCTACGATCCTGACATACTTCTTTAGCTTCTTTTTTATTTATCACACCTTTCATACAATATGCTCGACGATTGTGTGTACTTTTAATATTGGATTCAGTCAATATTTTCTATAGGTACCTATATTTTCAAAAAGGTCGTCCTGTGCCAGCATATCCTTTCGTTTCTGCCATTAAACCTTTTTAGTTAATCTTTCTTTACGAATTTTAACCAAACAAAAACACACCATCATCCAGTAATTTTATGGACTGCAACATTAGCTATATATCTAGTTTGTTGCATAACTACATATTATAAAACAAAGTCCTTTGCCGATTTTGTTCGAAATAACAAAAAAATAACTTAGTCAGTGACAGATTGACAGACAGTAATATAGTTAGTCTGTGGTTATTTATTTCATATTTACATGAATGTGACGTCACTGTCCGTTTGCGGTCACGTGACTGGAAATATGAATTAAAGTTTTATCATTTAGATATTAAAAAATAAAATAAAAATAAATAAAAGTCAATTGCCGCAAGTATGAAAGATCATTACTTGAGAATGGCTCAACCGATTTAGTTGATTTTTTTGTTGTGTTGTGTCAGGACAAGGTTTTTAGGGAAAGAAAAATTCATAATTACATTTCGTTTTCTACAAGGAGTTTGTACTTCAAACAGTGTGTATACATTAACGGCCTTATTCATAAAGTTTATTAGCAACGTTTTTGTTAAAATGTGTTTTGTTTCTTTCTATTATTAGACAAAACATATTTTAACAAAAACGTTGCTAATAAACTTTATGAATAAAGGCCTTAGTATATAAACTCCTTGGTATCGTCAGAGTGAATGACAGTTTAGTTAGGTCACGTGGTTGTATTTCAGTCGATCCCATACATTTAAAGTTATCTATTCTATTCGCTTAGTATTTTTATTTATTAATATAAAAACCTTTAATCAAATCTAAAGATTAAAAATAGCTAAATAAACCAGATCCGCGTGGAATAGTGGCAAGAATACTGGCTGCATTTCCCCGCTGAATCGCGATGCTGATTCGTTGAGCGAGACAGGAGCCAACCCTCTTGTCACCAGAAGAGATGATCAGTCGAGGGGATACATTTTGAATACAATTTTTGGCATTTGAACCCCACGGACCTAGAGTTTCTACACCAAACGGCACAAATTTGTAGTTTTCAATAATTGAACTTAGTTGTATATTGTCTAAGCCCGTTGTTGGGCCGCATTATTTTTAGGTATCCTTTCTCTGAAGCACGACATGATATCTCACCGGATAAAACAGGTCAAGGGAGGGGAAGCCATATTTGAGTCTGCCACGACTGCCACGAGTATGTAAAGACGGCGCTACGACCAAAGACTAGTAAAACAGAGTACCCTATCCAATTTCATTGATTAATTATTCATAGACGTGAATTTGAAAACATAGCGTTAGAATAATGTGGATATTACAGGTTAGTTTTTTTTTTAATTGTGACTCGAGTGTTGATGTTTGTACAGGTCGGCAACTCGTAAAGAAAAAAAAATCATTTTTGAACGTGTATTACTTTTGCGAGCGTGCTACTTCTTTTCTTGACAATCTACAAGAAGAGCGGACGCAACGGCTCGATGGGGTGCGAAAATAATTTAAAAATTATTATTCTATAACGCAACCATGAATGTTTGTGGAATGTACGGTCGTCATTATATAAAAATTAAATTTATTTTCTTTCGTCTAGTGTTCATTTTTATAATAAGTTTCTTATCTAAATGAGTTAAAAATATTAACGTAATAGAATTTAATTCATTTCGCAAATTGACGTCTATTTTGAATGTCAAAAATGAGCATGTGTATCTGCAACGTGCTAGAAAGAAGCATGATCATAATAAGCATTCTTGTGAAGTCTGTGCTGCGTATTTACGTTGTATACAAGGCCAGAACGCAACCATAGGAAACTTCTTGTGTATGATTTGGAATGCTATTATTCACATTTGTGATTACAATATATACACGATTTTTGCGTAATGGTCGCGTATAGTTTGGAATGCTATTATTGACATTTGTGATTACAATATAATACACGATTGTTTGCATACTGGTCGCGTATAGTTTGTAAAGCATGCAAGCGTTAGGTTTCAAACTGTAGGTACAGTGCCACTTACACCTGATCAAGGTTTCGTAAAGCTAGAAGGTATCTACATAATTTAAGATAGATTTATGAATTACATTGTTATTTAAAGATTATTGTTGGAATAAATTAAATAACTAAGACATCGAAAATAGTTTTAATTAAACATAAAATTAAATATGGTAAAGATTTAGATTATCAAATCCTGAGCTTTTCGTGTTTTTTCGACTTTATTAAACTGCTGCACTTTGAAGTCTCGGTAAGGTACCACTTTTCGCCGGTGTTCACAAGTTTATAAGAAAATTGACATTGAAAAACTTAACCTCAAAATCTGAAATTGAGATTTTCGTGTTTAAAAATAAAATATTAAGGTTTCCAGCGCTTCGGCATGGTATCATAAAAAATGGGTGTTATATGGAGCACCTTATCGCGTATGTTTTGAAATCGAGTGCCCTGTCGCGCTATTCCGATTCATACACGATTAGTCCGCATTGCGTACTGACGCAGTATATTACGGAAACAGTCTATTTAGCGTGATCATTCCAAACTATACACGATTATTTCGTAATACTGTTGTATAGTTTGGAAGACGTCAGTGAGAAATGTGTATTCCTAACTATACGCGATTAGTTTCACACCCATGCGTAGGTGCTAGCCTTGTATAGAATGGAAAGACGCGTCTGTGCTTACACTAGCAAATGTGCACGCTCGGAAAGTACTACCTAGTAGCAAACAAGTAGTAGCATGTCTGCAGCGGCCTTATTGTCCATAATATTCTTTCGTCGACTTAAGGGTAGCTATAGAATTTAATATTTAATTTGCTATTGTAGTATTGCGTGCAAAAGATAGCGTGAGGAATTTCGATTCAGATGGAAATGTGATTCGTCATCCACCTGATGGCAAATTACAAATTTTTATTTAGAGCTTTTGGCAAATAGCACTTGACTTGAAAGCCAAAAACGACGGGTCCGCACTGTCTTTGACCGACCCAGCATTCTCGGGCCGTGCATTTCTTGGGTGGCCATTGATGTGGGTGGACCCGTCGTTTTAAAAAAGGTGAAACGAAAGATGTTGCGGTCCTAAGTGTGCTAAGCCCACAAGTTTTGAATTCTTGCTCCAGAATGTGTATAATGAGAGGCGTATTATAAATGGGAAAGTGTGTATGCTCACGTCTTTATTTTGACGTGACAGAAGGGTTTCTTTCACGCCAGAACAAAGTTAACATGATAGTTGCATAGAGATAGTTGTATGCAGGCTGGCGCAACTTAGAACAAAAAATTAGGACTAGGAAAAATGAGCCAATATTAATGGCGTCATATCGCCATCTCTTTCACGTCATACAGATGACAGAGATAGCAATATTTATATACCAATCCACAGTACGATGTTGTTAGGTTGGCAGTACCTTTCAGCCCTAATTAAGTTTGTTTCATTTTAATGTATGGCAGTCCCGACTCTTATTAAAGACCATAGTGATTGCTACTTACTCTATGCAGGATATTTTTTATCCCGGAAACCTTTGGGATATATATGTCCCAATTCAACATTTACAACGGGTCGGAGATGAAAGATTTAGATTTATAGATACTATGTTACTATTGCGCTCTACTAAATTGGTAATGTCGCGATTAGAACGAGACCAAAATATTAATACACCAGTGTGCGTGACAAATGTGTCATTCTGTGGATTTTTCATCTTAGATGACTTACATCCAGGCACTGCATTAACAATCACGTCTATTAAACACTAAGTTATACTTTAAAACAGGATATTTTACAAAAATAAGCGAAATTACTACTGACGCTAGGCTGTTACAGTATTCAAAAAACGGTCTCGTCTATCTGTCTCGCTTTAACATACGCGTATCTATGCGCTTTCTCTTTTGTATTGCCAATCTAGTAGACAAAGTGGACAAAGATACTGCCAAGAAGTGTCTCTCATATCCCGTCTTTACGTGGTCTCCGAAGCAGTATTATGAATGATCGCGACATGTCAAGCGGGTTTTTAGAAATGCGAGTGTCTTTTTAAGACTTAAATTCGTCAATTACTTCCCCTGGGGTAAGGCTAAGCGCATCCTAACATAATAAAGGGCGCCCGGGAAAACCTTTTTCGTGTTCACCCGGGAAAGAAAAAAATAAAAACAAGAAATGGTATAAATAAATCCGGACACGGTCTCGGTTTTAATTCTGTTGCTTTTAGAGATCCGTAGGCAGTACGCACAGTAGACAAGGACCCCACAGTGGTCAACATTTAGTTTAAAAAACGTTACTTGACACTAAAGTACGAATCACTATTCTATTCTATTCTATTTTTTTTTCGTGAAGGCTCCATCAGGGTTTTGATGATTCAAGTTTTATATACGTTATAGTATCAATATTAATTAATCGGTAGCTAAGACGATCCCGCTGACTGGTGATATGACTTATTAATCACAGGGACGGGATGAAACCGGATTCCCCATTATGTCACGACAGAACGCGTGCGTCGGTCGTCATGACATGACGTAGAATATAATAAGTTTATATGTTACTATTCATAGAAATACGGCTAAATAACTTAGTAGACAATTTAAAGTAAGTTATACAGAACTTGCGAACTATTTAATTTGGCAGGTTTATACTTATAGGTAGGTAATTATAACTATGAATTGTAACGTAACTATGGCAGAATTGTACTTAGATATTATAAACGCGAAAGTTTGTATGGATGTTTGTATGTTTGTTACTTAATCACACCAGAACGGCTAAGTGGATCTGGATGAAATTTGGCACAGATATAGATTATAGTCTGGAATGGCACATAGGCTACTTTTTATCCCGGAAAAATGTATTGTTCCCGTAGGATAGACTTGTTTTTGTTTTTCATGATATTTTGCATAGTGGTAGTTTAGGGGTCATAGAATTAGGGGCAAATTACAGCTACGGGATTATTTGTTTTTGGATCTATTTCCACGCGGGTGAAACCGCGGACAGAAGCTTGTTGTTTATAAAGTTTAGTCCAATTGTCGGATCTAATGTCTTCTTATAAACATACTTTAGTATGGAAGTGTGCTGGACTATTTAAGAAGTGACAGTTCTGTTAAATATTGCCCATATTGACAAAAAGTGGACACTGTTACTGATGTCTTGGCCACGTTGTATTTTTCAAAGTACGGAACCATTACCAAATTGTCTAGTACACACTTGACCATGTTTTTCATCTAAGGATTACTTAGAGGAGCTACAAGGAAAACTTTTATTTAATTGGATTTTTCGAGAGACAATCTTTTGCCAACTACTTTGTAGGAATTTAAAAGTTTTTGGTAAACACTGGTAAGACTGGTAACCATGTTCACATTTAGCTAGTTGCCCGTATTAAAAACGGGTGGCAATCTTGTTAATGGTAGGTCGTGGTCAATCGTGGCAGTTAACAGCGCGACGCACAACATTACGCCATTAACAAAATATACCTTAAATTAAAACTTAAATGTCAAACATTTTCTGGTCAAACGTCAAAGGTAGACATCATCATCATGGCGTCTTCCGAGCCGAAGGCTCGGGAGGTGCCGAGGTTTACCTCTTCACACCGGCATTGTCTCGGGGGGGCAACTACCCTCCGGTGTCTTCTTTAAGCGCACCGCCCGGTGCGACAAGGTGGCTTGCAGCTACCTGATATCTTAGACTTGGGACCCAGTTGGTCCCCCTACTGGGGACTCAACTCGAGGGGTAACTATCTCCCGCGGGAGCGGGCGACCTGCTGTTGGCCTATGGTACGCAGGGGCTATGTCGCGCAGATGCTCGTGTCGGCTGTTGTCGGCGCGGTCGTACATTCGACGCGCCAGCGCGACCACGAACTCTTCTACGCTTGACATTCGCAAGTCCCTGCGTATCGTAGTATTGCGGACGAACCACGGCGCGCGTGTTATTGCGCGCAGTGCCTTGTTCTGCTGGATCTCCAGCTGGTGTTTCCTAGTATTGGACAGGAGACTGTACCACGCCGGCGAGGCATAAGTCAGGCGGGAGCGGACATAGAGCTTGTATATCCTAAGTTTTACCCGGAGTGGCAGACTTGAGCTTAGGACCGGCCGCAGCATGCCACTGGCAGCCCTCGCATTACGAATGGTGTAGGACGCCATATGGGCCATGCAGAGCTGCCGGTCTATCTGGCACCCCAGATACTTGGCGGTACTAGTCCACTCCAACGCCTGTCCTCGCAGGCTGAACGGCGGTGGTAGGGATCTCCGGGAGGTCATCAGTGCGGCAGTCTTGCCGACATTGACGGACAACCTCCACTTGTCCAGCCAGTCAGGTAGTAGATCCAGCAGGCGTTGCATCTTATGTGCCGCGTGCTGTGCGTTTACGGAAGAGGCGAAAAAGGCACTGTCGTCCGCAAACAGGGCCAACAGTGTCCCCCTCTTCGCCTGTAGACGAGGGTCCCAAGTTAGGTATATCATCGGTATATATCGCATACAGTGCGGGGAACAAACAGCTCTACTGGGGTACCCCGGCTGAGATGGTTCTCAGAGATGATATCTCTCCCTCAAGGCTGACGTGGAAGGTGCGGCCCTCCAAAAAGGACGCTACCACTCTCACGGCCATTGGCAAAGTAGACAAATAATCTTAGGGATCACGTGTCAAATGTCAAATGACATCGAGATTAGATTCCATGTAACGCCTTTGTGAATAACGCACGCGCCCGCCAAGACGTGATGGAGAATCCAGTTTAATCCTGTCCGTGCTGTGATGGTTGTGATTAGTCGACGACTAATAAGACATATCACGGTCGGCGGGATTATCCTTAATACCGATTAATCGTCTATTAACACTATAAAGGCTTATAATACTTGACATTGGCAAATCACCGATGAACATTGGTAGAGCCATAATAAAAGAAGAAGAGATTAATATGTGGTCATGCTAGTCCAGGTCTCTCAAGCTTCATGGAGGTGTTGGTCAGTGACTTTATTCGGTTGGTCCAGCGCAAAGAGGGACCTCCTCGCGTCTGCTCGTCCAAAGATCCTAGATTGAACGACAGCCGATAGTCTCTCCTTGACATGAAGTTGTTGGAGGATGGAAACATTTGAAGTAGTAATAATATGAAGGGCATGCAAGGATTACGATTTTCCATACAAAGGTTTACACCCTATTTCACCCCCTTATTTTCCAAAAATCCTTCCGTAGTCCATCCTAAGGAATATACGTTCAAATTTTCATATTTATATGTTCAGTGATTTAGGCTGTGCGTTGATTGTTAATGAGCTAGCTAGGTCACTTATAAAAGTCGTAGGCCACGTCTCGTAGGCTGTGTCTGAATGCTTGCTATAAAGGCTAAACGGTGGTAAGTTTTGATTGGATTTTTAGGGTTCCGTACCCAAAGGGTAAAAACGGAAACCCTATTACTAAGACTCCGCTGTCCGTCCGTCAGTCTGTCCGTCTGTCACCAGGCTGTATCTCATGAACCGTGATAGTTAGACAGTTGAAATTTTGACAGATGATGTATTTCTGTTGCCGCTATAACAACAAATACTAACAAATAGAATTAAATAAATATTTAAGGGGGCTCCCATACAACAAACATTTTTTTTATTTTTTTTTATAGATAATGGTACGGAACCCTTCGTGTGCGAGTCCGACTCGCGCTTGGTCGGTTTTTAATCTGGGGTGCAAATAATCAATTTTATTATTTACTAGCCTTCCGCCCCCTGCTTCGTCCGTGGATATTTTCGATCAACAATACCGATTCTAAAACTTTCGTTATCCAATTATCTTGGCTTTTTGTAAATGGATACGGTTTCATGAGTCGCAGCATAAATCTAAACCCACTGTCACCATCAACAAGGAATAAAAGACATTAGAGCCAGGTAGTTGAATATCTGCTAGAAATTGAAAAATTCCATCAATAATCTGTTTGCTTATCATAGAATTAGCAAATATCCCGCTGTCACTTTCTTGAAATGGAACCAACGTAAGCAATCTGTATCTGTCACATTGAGAAAAAATGGTGATTCGGACATGTTTACCATCAATAGCCCCACAACATGGGAAATTTCATTTTGACATAAATCCATTCGCGGATCTTTTCAACATAATTATCTTGAGTAACATTTGGCAAGGTGTTTACATAAAGCTTTTAGTGTTTCTTTAATAATAATTATTGATATATAGCCTAATTGGTAGGACTGTGGACTTGAAACCGGAGGTTCGAATCCTACTCACTGCTAAAATGCTAAGCACCAATTTTCTTTAAGAATATGTGCTTAAATCGACTCCTCGTGCTTCGGAGGGCACGTAAAGCCGGTCACCAACACGCCTGCCAAGCGTGGTGACTATGGCAATTACCTCTCAATGGCACCACTACTAATATGGTGCGCTAGAGGGAGACCAATGATCCAACAGTGGATCTTAAAAAGGTTGATGATGATATGTAGTTATGGGAGATACAGAATTGGAAAGTCAATGATCTCAATTGTAAAATGTATTTATTTTATTAGTTTCAGACTCCAAAAAGCGATGGAAGAGTCTGCGGGACCAATATTCCAAAAAATCAAAAGAATGTGCCACTGGCTCAGCAAGAGGCACTAGCTGGGAATATATGACTAATTGGTCCTTTTTGTCAGATGTCAGTGATAAACGGTATGTACAATCACGGAACCTATAAAATTTGAAGAGTTCTCGATTTCTCCAGGATCCCATCATCAGATCCTGACCTGATGACCATGGGACCACCTGGAAAGTATACCCTTTCAAACAAAAAAAAATCCATATCGGTCCAGGTGTCTTCAAGTAATCGGGGAACATACATAAAAAAAAGATTCCGACGAATTGAGAACCTCCTCCTTTTTTTGAAGTAGGTAGTCTAATAAACATATGTTGTGTTTTAGGGACACTAATGTTAATACAGAAAATAATACGGATTCACAAACAGATGCTATTACTTCTATGAATGCTGAAATTAATTATCATGAGAATAATACTGAAATTAATACTGCAATTAATACTGATTTTAATGATAACTCCAAAAGCACGCAGTTTAATACTTTTCAAAATCCGACAACAGACAGGAAAATTAAGAAGAAAAATTATAAGAGGGCTAGCCAAAGAATTAATTTACTAGAGACATTAGCACAGAAAGTAAGCTCGCAGCCAGAACCCAAACCCGTATCGGCAATAAAAACATTTTTGAATCAATGGCTGAAGTAGTGGAAACATTTCCACCATATTATCAAGCTGAAATCAGACTGAAAGCATGTTAAATAGTGTCTGAAACTGAAATGAGTCTCAGTGGACAAACACCAACGCCTCAATCTGATCATTCTTGATGTAAAGATGAACTTGTAAAACTGATGATAATAAAATAAATCATTATACAATATCTACATAAACAAATAATTGAATACTGATGTATATGTCGCCGCCAAATGGTTAAATCAGCCACTCAATTGGATGGTTAGCTATTTAATTTAGGCGGCATTCTATAGAATGGCTAAAGGATGCTTAGCCAAATTGTTGAAAGAAACGTGAGGGCTAAATGTCGCAGCCTCTTGGTTAAATGAAATTTGTTATGTGTGAGAACGTTAGATAGCCGGATTATTTTATTCGAAAAAAGTATATTTAGGGTTGAAAAATAAACAATGTTCTTAAAATTAATAATACAAAGGTTGTTCTAGTTCTATTTAAAAAATAATTAACATGAAATTTATTTATTCTAAATCAATTGAATGAATTTTAACTGACCTTTTGGTTTAGCCATTTCTAAATAGCTAGCTTTTAACATTGAACGTTAAGATATCATAATTAATTTAACGAACGGCCTATATAGCTATTCAATTGAATGCCGCCATTTAATGAAATGCCTAGCTATCCAATTGAGGGGCTGTTTTAACCATTTGGCGTCAATATATTGTAAGCGGCGAGACCCATAGAGCGAGACGGGAACGGGGCATTCGGTCGTCATCGGTTGTCTTCGGGCGACGGAACGTCGGTTCGTGCGCAAGCGACCGACGGGGGGGACGCCATCTTCGGCCCGGGACGACGCGACGCGCGAGTGAAAGTGTTTGATTAAAAAGAAATTGATAAGAAATAACTGTAATAGTGTGTAGTCGTATATTTTTAAATATAAAGAAGTTCGATAATAGTTGTGTCTGTAAATATCATGTAAAGAACTCCCAAATAATATCAGAGCGTGGGATAGAACTTCGCCCATTGTGTTTTTGTTGTGTTTTGTTTTTTTGCTCTTATTTAAGTTTTTGTGCTCGTCGGACTATAGTGATAAGTAGTGACAATGTCGGAACATAAAGACCGAAGTAGACATCGGCACCGCAGTGTCCGACGTGCTGATAAAACGTGTGAATCACTAAATCAACAACTGCAGATGATCATGGCGCGGCTTAATGAATTGGAGGATCGATCCATTCGGCCGCCGACGCCGTCTTCAGCTGCCAAACCGGTGCCGGAGGTTACCGAGCCGGGGACTGCTACACCGCACGGGTCGGCCATTGAGGACGGGCCGTCATCGGTTCCTGCTGCTTCCACGTCGCGGGCGCAGTCAATGACTGCAGTGAGTGGCTTCACGGACAATGAGCCGAGTGCTACGGAAAGGATTGTAAATGCGATACATTCTATTAATACTATGGTGAGATCAAACCAATCTTATTATATATCGAACTTTGACCCTAGTTTAAATGATATTGACATTTGGTGTGAGGAAGTGGACCGCGCCAAAATTATTAATAATTGGAGCGATAATGAATGTCTGTCTCGTATAGGTAATTACCTGAAAGGAGATGCTCGAAGCTGGCTTAATGAGTGGGTAACGTGTGATAGAAGTTGGAGTAATTTTAAACGGGAATTTAAACCCTTATGTCCAAAAAACCCCGACATCGCTAATATCTTATATGAGGTAATGAACACAACCTCTGACAGTTACCCCACGTACGCTGATTATGCACGCCGTTCATTGCTTCGACTTCGTATTGTGAGAGGATTAAGTGAAGATCTAATATCCGCTATAATTATTCGCGGCATCACAGACCCTCAAATTAGAGCAGCGGCAACTAATGCAAAATTAATGCCGAGTGATTTGTGTGGATTTTTTTCAATATATGTAAAACCGATTACGGAAAAACATAGTATGACTTATTCTATGTTTCGAGATAAGCGTGATACGATGAAAAATAATTCTAATACCGTTACTAGAAAACGTCGTTTTAATGAGGGGAGATGTTTTTCTTGTGGGGCATCGGGCCATAAACAGTCTTCATGTCATAAACGAAACAAGACTGATTATAAAGAGACAAAAGTCGTTCACAATACGCCAACCAAATTAGAAACTTGTTCATTCTGTAAAAAAACCGGACATAAAATTGACGTTTGTTTTGCTAAATTAAGATCAGAGACAAGAAATAAAGATAATGTCAACTTTTGTCAAAAAAATAAGGACGGTTGCGGAAATGACATTGTAGTTGCAGTTATACATGGTGTGCCTGTCGATGTTCTAATTGATAGTGGTTCCACAATCTCGCTTATTTCATCGTCTATACTAAAATACTTCGAGTGCGTTCGAAAACCGACTTTTCGCGTTTTAAGGGGAATCGGTTCTCAAGAAATCGAATCTACTCAATATGTGACATTGCCAATTGAATTTGACGAAATAACCTTAGAAGTAGATTTTTTCGTGGTACCCCATGAATGCCTAAGTACCCCAGTCATTATTGGCACCGATGTACTCAATCGTAAAGGTATTGAGTACGTACGCACCTGTGATCAACAATGTTTAAAGATCGCCAGAGATGTTTGCGTAAGCGAGTCTGATATGAAAAATGCAATTAATACCAGTCTAGAAGGTGACGATTTACAACATTTACTGACTATCATAAATGAATTCAACGATTTTTTTATAACCGGCACTGCCACTTCTACTGTGACAACGGGACATATGACGATTAAGCTCAAAAACGAATCGACTATTAATTATCGTCCATACCGGCTATCTATTTCAGAAACTTTGCGGGTACGTGAAATTGTGAAGGATCTCCTAGACAAAGGGATTATACGAGAATCAGAATCTGACTTCGCGAGCCCGATTTTGCTAGTGAAGAAAAAGGATGGCTCAGACCGTATGTGTGTTGATTTCCGTAAGTTAAATGACATAACTATTAAAGACCGATTTCCTTTGCCTCGAATAGATGACCACATAGATCGCCTCGGGCGGTATAAATATTTTACTAGTCTAGATATGGCTACAGGATTCCATCAAATTCCTATGGAGGAGAAATCAATCCCGTTGACAGGTTTTGTTACGCCTGAAGGTCACTATGAATATTTGAAAATGCCTTACGGCTTAGCGAATGCCCCCATTATTTACCAACGGATAATTTCAAATACTCTTCGGGACTACATTGACGCTGGTAAGGTTCTGGTTTATATAGATGATGTCCTAATACAAAGTAATACAATAGAAGACGGTCTCACTACTTTACAAAAAGTGCTCAAAACTCTGACAACTGCTGGATTTTCCATCAATTTAAGAAAATGCTCATTCCTGTCGCGAAAAATAGAGTACCTAGGGCGTACAATCAGTGAAGGTCAGGTACGGCCAAGCCTGCAGAAAGTTCATGCTCTTGTCGAAGCACCTATTCCTAAAAACGTGAAGCAGGTTCGGCAATTTTTAGGCCTGGCGAGTTATTTCCGCAGGTATATACCGGGATTTGCCTTAAAAACCGCTTGTATTGCCAAATTGACCAAGAAAGACATTACATTTGTTTGGGGCAGCGAGCAAGAACATGCTCGCAAAGAAATAGTTAAATATTTGACTACCGAACCAGTCCTTGCAATTTATGATCCGGGATTACCCATAGAAGTCCACACAGATGCGAGTTCGATTGGTTATGGTGCAGTTCTTTTACAACATCACGAACGGGGATATAAACGTGCTGTAGCATACTTCAGTAAATCAACGAAGGGTGCAGAAGCAAGCTACCATTCCTATGAATTAGAGACACTAGCAGTGGTTAAGGCTTTACAACACTTCAGACATTACCTTATAGGGGTTCACTTTACGGTTATCACGGACTGTAATGCTTTGAAGTTAACACAGAAAAAGAAGGACTTGATGCCAAGAGTTGCAAGATGGTGGATTTATCTCCAAGATTATGACTTTTCCCTAGAGTACCGAAAGGGTTCCTTTATGTCACATGCTGATTATCTTAGTCGCAACCCTGTGAATATTTGTCGCGTTCAGAAGCCTCAAAACTGGGCTCAAATCGCTCAGGCTGCGGATGAGGAAACTCAGACACTACTACAGAAACTTAGTGACGGGCAATTGGACGATAGTCGATATGTCAAGAAAAATGATCTACTTTACTACACTTATGCTCCTGTTGGCGAAGACGCAAGACTGTTATGTTTTATTCCCAAAGGCCACAGGATTAGTTTACTTAGAGTCTTCCACGACGAACACGATCACCTTGGTGCAGATAAGACTGTGGATCTAATTTTAAAACATTTTTGGTTTCCTCGCCTAAGGGAATTTGTACGCAAATATATCGCTCATTGCATCACATGTCTGTCACACAAACGAATGCCAAGAGCTCCTCTTCAACCGATACACTCCTGGCAGAAGCCAGACTCCCCTTTTGAAACAATTCATATAGATGCGTTGGGACCGCTGCCGGAGTCTAGTGGCAATCGATATGTTCTCATCGTAGTAGATGCCTTCTCGAAGTATTGTCTCTTATATCCTATGTTCAGACAAGACGCATCTGAATTAAGACGACAGATCACCCATACTATTTCATTATTTGGAACACCAAGACTAATTGTGGCCGATCGCGGCAGGATGTTTCAGAGTACTGAATTTCTTGACTGGGTTAGTGAGTTGGGAGCAGATGTACACCTAATCACGCCAGAAATGCATCAGTCTAATGGACAAGTTGAAAGGTACTGTCGGACTTTACTGAACATGATCCGCATAGAGACCAATTATCGTCAAGAACGGTGGTCTGAGGTTATGTGGAAATTGCAACTAACCTTAAATATAACAAAACACAAGACTACGGACTGTTCACCGCTTAACTTACTTGTGGGAATAGACGCTGCAACACCGGTAATACGCAGTCTCATTCGCGATGTGGCTCTAGACGGTGGTCGTCCTAACCGCGAGGCTCTACGTGAAATGAGGAGACAACGAGCATCGCAGCGTCTCCTTCATAATAAAACACAACAAGATGAGACCATCAACAAAAGTAGAAAGTCACCTCGCATGTTTGATATTAATTCTTTTGTTTTTGTGATTAAAAAGACACAGGCAACTAGCAAGCTCGACTCCGGAATGCGCGGGCCTTACCGTGTTGTGAAGGTGTTGCCGCACAACAGGTACGAGCTGCAGCTGTTGGCTGGTTCGTACGGGAAGCTCACTCAAGCAGCTGCTGAGTACTTGGTCCAGTGGCGAGGAGAGTGGACTCCAGAGACCTGCTCCGCTTATTTCGGGGGTAAGCTAAATGGTATAAGGATATGCTTCACGTTGCGCCTCTATCCTGTGAAAAAGAGATAGCTTCACGTTGTGCTTCCTCTCTTGACTGTGAGAATACGCTTCACGTCGTGCCTCTATCTCACTCAGTAAGTGGATATAAGGATATGCTTCACGTTGTGCCTCTATCCTGTGAAAAAGAGATAGCTTCACGTTGTGCTTCCTCTCTCTTAACTGTGAGAATATGCTTCACGTCGTGCCTCTATCTCACTCAGTAAGTGATATAAGAATATGCTTCACGCCGTGCCTCTAACCTGTGAACAAGAGATAGCTTCACGTTGTGCTTCCTCTCTTGACTGTGAGAATATGCCACATGTGGTGCCTCAGTAATGTGCGAATAGTTTGGCCTCTCAGATTGTCTTCACAGACTATGTGACTACATCATATAATCGTTGGGTACAGAATGTGAAAACCAATTCTTGTATTTGTGTGTTACAGGCGAAGACGAAGACGAAGGTGACCCAATAGCACAACCTGTGAATAGTGAGCATCCTCCCGCTCCCTCAGTTGATGGAACGCCGATTCACGAGCTTCAACCCGATGACGTGTTAGACGGGAACGAGGACGTCCGTCAGTCAGGAGAGGCCGTGTAAGCGGCGAGACCCATAGAGCGAGACGGGAACGGGGCATTCGGTCGTCATCGGTTGTCTTCGGGCGACGGAACGTCGGTTCGTGCGCAAGCGACCGACGGGGGGGACGCCATCTTCGGCCCGGGACGACGCGACGCGCGAGTGAAAGTGTTTGATTAAAAAGAAATTGATAAGAAATAACTGTAATAGTGTGTAGTCGTATATTTTTAAATATAAAGAAGTTCGATAATAGTTGTGTCTGTAAATATCATGTAAAGAACTCCCAAATAATAATATTATATACCTTAATGTGACAGCAAATTTTTCCTCTACTGTTATAGGAGTAGAATGCCTCATAGATGGGAGCTTTATTATAGTTGCTTTTACACAAATTTGATATTATTTTCACTCAAGTGCTTCATCATTAACATTTTGTAACATCCTTCATCGTTTCTCTTAACAAATAATATTATGTTTTCTCTGCCTCCTTCGCAACATTTTTCTACGAAGTGTCGTTCTCTTCTTCTTCTATCAATATCTATACTAATAATATAGGGTAGGGGTAGGGGTAGGTATTATATTATAGGGTATATTTTATTTTGTTCGTAAATATCTACGGGCGAAGCCGGGGGCGGAGTGCTCGTTATTAATAAAAGCGCAAGTATCATGTCAGCCATTTTTTATAAAGTCAACACGTCTACTTTCTGTGGCCGACTCCGCAGACTCTTGAGTATTAAGACTAGAGGTGTGAAACGGTAAATCACCGAACAAATTTTTCTGCCACTTTTTACGGGGGGGGAGGTAGACGCCTAGTACTAACCCTTGTACCACTGTATTTTTCTTTCGTTTTATTGTCGCAATGATTTTTAGGTTATATGATGATTATGCTAAAATACAAACATAATAATTATAAATAATGATTGGAAAGACTATGTTCCCGCAAGTTTGACGTCCTAGATCGCCTTTCCTATTTAAAACATCACAACTAACTATTTTTCTAGAGCTCTGTCTCGCGACACAAAACGATACCAACGAAATCTAAGGTAACTTATTACTGCGCACGGTCAGTTTAACTGGTCAAAGAGCAAAAAATTGGCGAAAGGGGGAGCCCGTCTATGGCCCCTCCTTAGGCTTAGTACCTACTCTATGCCGCAGACTGAATCACAGACTATTTGATATGACTTCCCAATCCGGCCGCCGCAGACGATCTATTCGTTACAAGAATTATTGCTAGATTTCGGTGGACCATACGGCGGCGCGCCGGCGATTGGGCGAATCAGGCGATTTATATAGGCGTCAAACGTTGCTGTTTCTTTCTCAGGCGTAATGTGATATTGCATTTCCACGCGGGTAAAAATGCGGGCAAAAGCTAGTATTGAATAAAATTGGTCCTTAGTTTTTCATAATTTATGGAATCCATCACAAAACTATACTATGACAGGCCTTTCGAATGTCTAGTACCTACCCCTATAGAAAACAGGCGTAAAGGTATTTTAATAATTAAAATTGATTTGACGCCCTTTTATTAATAGACCCCTATATTCGAAAAAACCACTTAGAGCGTGCGAAAACTGCAATGCATTAAAATAACTGCCAAGTGTGAATCGGCCAAGAGTTGATGGATCCGCAGTTTTTTTAAATAATAAATCAAATTTTTCTTTCGTCGATGGTCGAGTGGTTAAGACGGTCGGTTCGATCCCGGATCCCGGTCATATACCAATGGATTTTTTATATGTAATAAAAAAACATGTACATAATCCGACAAACCACACTTAGAGGGTTTTCCATCTAAATATACCTCAACAGAGCTGGCCACTCGTTAAGTATAGCCTCACAAATACCATCGGCTAAACGAGGGAGACTTGGTCTTCCGCTGGGTACCCTGGGACCGATAATACGATTTCGGGAGTCGTAAGGCAACCCAGGAGAGAAAAAAAACTCATAGCTGGTCTGATGATAGAGCCGGAAGGTGGCCACAGGAACTCTGTAACGAAATTTTTTATCAATATAAAAGCTTATTTTTAAATATTTTTAGGTTTATAAACAACTTTTCTAACCGGTAAGGGTCGCAAGTATACTAACAGAAGTAAGTACTGTATCTTTAAAATCGCCAGCAATTTTCGAATAATAACCTAATGTCCAAAAAGGGTTTTTCTAACCTAGTTTAAGAGGATCGTGTAGCTCAGCGTAAGCAGCGAAATAGGTATTTAGAAAATCATATTCTGTCTCAAGCGCGCTCTTCCCACGGGCATCAGTGCGACAGAGAACACTGCAGCTCGTGAGTGTTCGTAGGTATGTTCTTCGTTGAAAATTGCGTTTTGGGGGAAAACGATTTACACCTACTAAACTATAACGAAACCTTATAATTTTGGTGTCAAACGTTTTAGCAGATTATAATCTACGTACGTACGTTTTGCTTTTTTTGAAATTTTGCTTTGTTTCTCAAATACAGACGGTTTTTTACGAGCAAGTTATGAACCAAAAAAACCGAGATTTGAGGGGCTTATAACTTTTGACCTATTACGAATTTTGAAAAAAGGAAAAAATACGTACGTAGTTTTTCATTATGTCAGCAACATATTACAAAATCGTTAAAATTAAATAATATTTAGGGGTAGTAAAACGTTTTCTCCGTTTGTATGGACATGGACGCGGTACACTACACTCTTAATAGGGAACCCTAATTATTAGGGATCTTTTGTTCAAGTCATAATAAAAATAAGGGTGTGAAATACCGCAGGGTAGGTATTAATTTTATTGTTATTGCTACCCTTTTACATAGACAAAGAAGTTTGACATTTCGCGATAATTAGGGTTCCTTTAGGCCGGTTTTCCACGACACACGACACGACACGATAATATACGGTAACGATTTAATTGGACATACGTTTATTTGGACCGTTTTTAGGGATCCGTATGCAAAAGGTGCCAACGGAAACCCTATTACTAAGGTTCCACTTTCCGTCCGTCTGTCACAGATCTGTATCTTTTGAACTGTAATAGGTAGACACTTGAAATTGTCACAGAGTGTGTATTACTATGGCCGCTATAACACCAAATAATAAAAATAAAATAAAGTTAAAAATTAAAGCGTTTTTTGCTCGATCTTAATAATACTGTGGCGGCACATCGCGTCGCGTTGATAGATGTCGCACCGTTACTAACTCATTGAAACCTGTATCGCGCCATCGGAAATATTTAATAGATTGGCATATATGCAACTTTCCAACGATGTGCGTTGGGGAGTATTCCTTTTACTCATAGTCGTTGGATTGTTGTATGTATTGCCATTTCTATAATACCAATAATGGCAATACATATACAAACGTACACAACACTGTAGGTGTTAAGCGCACAGCTGATGCGTTCTCCTTCTCTATTTCCCCTTCTCTTTCACGTCACACACACGCACACACTGTTGGCTGACAGTACCAACCTCTCGGAAAATGGGTTAGTACAATCTGACGGTCAAGTCTACTACCGCGCTCGCTCATTGGTCAAATTAAATAGCGCGCGCTTCCCCGGCCTCCTGTTACACGCTACCCTCCCTTTTCACGAAATCACTCCCACAGATTGCAGGAAAGCGAGAGGAAAGATGATACACATCAAAAACCGGCCAAGTGTGAGTCGGACTCGCGCTAATTTATTCCTGCGCCATACAGGGGCGTCAAACTTGATCTGACCTTAGTACATAATATTGAGTATACGGGTTGCGTTACAGTTCCCGAAACCGTGTTACGGTCCCGGGGTACCCAGCGGAAGACCAAGTCTCCCTCTTTTAGCCGATGGTATTTGTGTCGAGGCTATACCTAACGAGATGGCCACGTGGTTTGTCGGATTAGGTAGGAACATAAGTTTTAAATAAAAAAAATACACGCTTGACCAGAAAATGAACAACTAATCGCAATTTTGTTTTTAGACAAAAAGAGCTGAAATCACAAATAAATAATTTTCTTTCATAATATCTCTTCTATATAGAAATTTCCTCAGACGCCATATTCATTTTTTAATTATGCACAAAAAAAAAATCGAAGAAATACAATTTAAATCCTTATCATAGTTTAATTAAGTGCAGCGATAGGCTCGCCAACTGTTCTGTTTAATATAGGGTCATTTGTTACCAACTGTCTAAAATATAAAGGCTGTACAAAAATATCTTTGCCTAATTTTACTGAAAAGAACGTTTACTATTTCCCGCAACAACAAAACAAGATGGCGTCGAAAAAAGCGCGGGAAACGACAAGCTCTAACCACTAATGGTGTTTTAGTAGTATGGCCTTTTTAAGTCCGAAAAGGCTTTTAAGTGCCTACATTTTTGGAGTGGAGAACTTTTACCGATCGTCAACGATTCGAGATTTTTTATGACAAAGATTTTTAAGCACAATTATACCTTCACGCCTGTTTTACACAGGCGTTGGCTGGTAATTTTAAGAATACCTACGAAGCTGACCGTTCTGGATTCGTAACCCAAGTCAAGCAAAAATAATTGTTTTATAAATTAAATTACATCAGTCGCTAATCGATAAGACAATTAGAAGTTAGTCTTTTTTTTATTCTTCAGGGGTTACCTTAAAGCTCCCGGGAACAAAGTCTTCCTCATTTAGCCAATGTTTTTTTGAGGCTATAGGTACCTAACGAGTGGCCAGTTCTATTGAGGTATATAGGTGGAAAAGCCTATTTTATATGGTTTGTTTTTTTATTATAAAAACCCATTGGTACATGGTCGGATGTAGGAATCGAACCCGCGACTTTTCAGTTGCGAGCCGAGGTCTTACCCACTCGATCACCGACGTCCCTAAGTTAGTTAAATTCTATTTACAAAATTAGTTTACATACAGCTGGGTTAGCATATATTTTGACAGCGACACTTTCGTTTCGGTCGAATGGCCTTGAACAGGCTCTCGGCCCCGGGCTATCTCTGGCCGGTCCTTGTTGGACATGAACGTTTTGGCCTGTTCAAAGCCATTCGACCGAAACGAAAGTGTCGCTGTCAAAATATATGCTAACCCCGCTGGTGGTGGCCTGTTAATAAAATAAGTACGGCATTATATTGTCTCTGACTACCTCTCTTAGGGTAAAAGGTGTGAAGATAAATAAATAGAATATGTGTAGATATTCCGCAGGCGAATTTTACACATAAAGTATACAGGAAGCAATTCTCTTGGGGAATTCTTAACGCATTTCTCTAGAAAGAAGGGGCCTTTGGGGTAATATTGGGAATCCGTAAGAGTTATTGATAAGAACCATATACATAAAAAAAATCTTACGCCTGCATTCTAATAGTGTAGACAGAGAAAGACTTAGCTTTTTCCGCTAAGCTGAATTTCTCTTTGTTATGCTTATGCCTAAATACTTCATCTTATTTTTTTATTGTGGCTTCACCAATGTTAATAAATCGATGATTTGCCAATGTGAAGTATTAATCGGTATCTAAGATGATCCCGCTGACTGTGATATGTCTTATTAATCACAACTATCACAGCGAGGGCGGGATTAAACCGGATTCCATGTCATGACGTATCACAGTTGGCGGAATCATCTTAGATACCGATTAATCGGCATATTGATACTATAAAGGTTATAATACTTCTATTAACATTGGTGGAGCTACAATAAAAGAAGAAGAAAAAAACTAAACTTTTTTTTTCCATCACGGGTTGCCTTACAGCTCCCGAAACCGTGTTACGGTTCCGGGTACCCAGCGGCAGACCAAGTCTCCCTCGTTTAGTCGAGGTATTTGTGAGGCTATACCTAACAAGTGGCTAATTCTTTTTTTTTTTTTTTTTTTTTTTTTTTTTCTTTCTTCACGGGTTCAGCTCCCGAAACCGAAAGTGGCTAATTCTGTTGAGATATATTTAGATGGAAAAGCCTCTAAGTGTGGTTTGTCGGATTATGTACATAAATTTTTAATTAAAAAACCCATTGGTATATGGCCGAGATCCGGGATCGAACCCGGGGTCTGCCTAGTTAATATCAGACGGCTTAACCACTCGGCCACCGACGCACCTAAAACTAAACTTTTTGAAAGATATTTTGTATCAAGTATAAAAAGGTAAACTACAGAACCATTATAGCGTTCAAGAACAAGTATTGACAATTTCAAAAGGTGAGTGCATTTAGAAAATATACTTCGTTTTAAGACATTCGTATTTATTGAATAGACTTTCTTTGTATACAAATTGTATAGGCTTTTATATGGAAAATAGATTATTTGAATTTTTATTGAAATTGTAGAGGGTTTGAAACTCCTACAAATATACAAGCGATCCGCCCCGGCTGTACTCTGGTGTGGCCAGAGACACATAACAGTGTCCACTTTTTGCCAGTTGTCCATATTGAACAGAACAGGTGACAAGTCTGTTGTTGCACTTAATGGACCTAGATGTGTCACTTCTTTAAAAGAATGCCCTCCGAAACACGAACCGCAAGTTATCTTAAAAAAAATTATCAAACGTTCCCGAATTTCCCGTAGGAATGAGTTATTTTCCCGACACAAAAGGAGCTATATCCATCAGAAGCTGATCTTCTCTATCTTCTACGGATGCGGCAAATTTCCAGGGGCGGCAAAATTCAGAGCTAGAGAAAAAAAATCTAGTTATCTAAAATGGTTTAAGAGGTGTGATTGTGTTGAATCGAATCTAACCAAGAATCTAACAATAGGCTGGCATTTTCCACGGTGCCCCAGGGCAGCACTAAGGGTAAATTCGGCCCTGTAGGAGAGATATGCTGCGCGCGCTTACCATGGACTGCTCGCAACACGATCGTCTCCACCCTGACAATTTTGGGAAAAGTCGACGGAAAAAGACCACACGGTGCGCAGACCAAATAAAATCGTTGACCGGTCTGCCGCTGTTTGATGCCATAAGGACTGCCCAGAACTGCACGTGGAGGAGTATTGTCCAGAAAGTAAGGAATTCTACCTCTTCATGATAGACGCGATATTCAGCAATGAAGATACCGACTAAGATGAAGAAGATCCATCAGACTTTCGTACTGTGCGTAGCAGGCCTTTTCGACCTGACGCCACTACATTATATGGTGTGAATGCATAATGTTTTTTCTATATTAGTTACTAGCATTCCGCCCCGACTTCGCCCTGGAAATGATGTCAGTCTCCGTCAGCCAGCCCAGCCCCGTGGCGAGAAATATGACGGATGCGGAAAATCTCGTATATTTTTGGAGAAATGACGCTTTTTAACCGAACTGCAAAAGTAGGAAGAGGTTCTCAATTCGTCGGAATCTTTTTTTTAATATATAATGTATGTTTCCCGATTACTTGAAGACGCCGACCGATTTGGATTTTTTTTTGTTGGTAAGGGTATACTTTCCAGGTGGTCCCATGGTCATCAGGTTAAGATCTGATGATGGGATCCTGCAAAAATCTTGAACTCTTCAAATGTTTATAGGTACACTTGAAGCGCTTTGGGTATTTTTTTTATAGCGACTTATGCATATTTGCTTTCGGATAGCACATTTTGGTTTTCAAGGCAGTTTTTTCTTCATCAGAAGTGGTCATTATTATATACTACTCAGTGATTGATGATTCTGATGAATTTAGAGGAGGTGAAAGTCAGGATTGTAATCTGTCTACTCCTCATAGGGTAAAAGGCGTGATGATAGGATATATAGATATATTCTTAGTCTAAAATTGGAATTCAGGATCATTATTACAACAGTTTTACAGAGTACTTTGAGATAAGAGGAAACGTCTGTCTGCAATTTACTTCCGTCGACCGGATGCCTTTACTCTTAATGAGAACGATTTCTCTTTGAATAGAATTCTAAAGATCTCTACCATCTCGTGGCATGTGGAGGTCCTTAGTCTCTGTCTACCCCGATGTGATTCAGGCGTGAGTATATGTATGTTACCAAGAGAGGTGTGTCTGGGTCGTGGCATGTGGAGGTCCTTAGTCTCTGTCTACCCCGATGTGATTCAGGCGTGAGTATATGTATGTTACCAAGAGAGGTGTGTCTGGGTCGTGGCATGTGGAGGTCCTTAGTCTCTGTCTACCCCGATGTGATTCAGGCGTGAGTATATGTATGTTAACAAGAGAGGTGTGTCTGGGTCGTGGCATGTGGAGGTCCTTAGTCTCTGTCTACCCCGATGTGATTCAGGCGTGAGTATATGTATGTTAACAAGAGAGGTGTGTCTGGGTCGTGGCATGTGGAGGTCCTTAGTCTCTGTCTACCCCGATGTGATTCAGGCGTGAGTATATGTATGTTAACAAGAGAGGTGTCTGGGTCGTGGCATGTGGAGGTCCTTAGTCTCTGTCTACCCCGATATGATTCAGGCGTGAGTATATGTATGTTAACAAGAGAGGTGTGTCTGGGTCGTGGCATGTGGAGGTCCTTAGTCTCTGTCTACCCCGATATGATTCAGGCGTGAGTATATGTATGTTAACAAGAGAGGTGTCTGGGTCGTGGCATGTGGAGGGCCATATAAATCCAGAGGATGAAGGTAGTCACCCAAAATATGATGTTGTCATCAACTCTAGTTCACAGAACATAAATCATCTCATGACAAGAGAATGACCATAATAGGTGCACTATGTATATATGTCCCTTCAAGAGCCGAAAATTGTAAGCGTAGACAGCTTCTAGTGATGGGAGAATGTAGAAAATATCGATAATATCGATATTAATAGGACCTAGCCCCAGAGGTTTTTATTAATCGATGGTTAAACAGTCCTCTAATTTTAAACTAGGTCTATTCTATGTACAAAACTTTTATAAAAAGCAAGTTGTAGTTAATGTGTCCTTAAAGTAGGTATGTGAAATTATCTATAAGTATAATAAACTCAAGAAAATTGTACATTAGTAAATATATTAAGAGAAATCGAGGCGCAAAGTCGGTTGTAAATACGCGTGAAATTGTCTACTTTCAGGGCTTCATAAAACTTAGGTGTAACTTGATTGTGATATTTTTTGAGTTAATTCTATATTAACAAAATCTATAATAGAACTTAACTAAAATGTACAATAATAAATATATAATGTATTTAAAACTATATACAAATTATAAAAAGAATACCTCTTCCATAACCCCATGGCATTTGCGTTACCTCGCTGAATAATTAAACTGATCCTTTGAGCGAGGTAAGAGCCAGCCTTTAGGTCACCCGAGGCGTGGACTAATATTGTACCTATGTTTAATATATTTAACTTTCGAAAGCTATTTCAATTTCGAACCCAAAATATATAGTTATATCGTAGTCTAATAATATAAAACATAAAAAATGTTTCTACCTATGTCCGTTATAGACTTTGAAACCATCCAACCGATGAGCCACAAACCTCATCTTTTCATTTGAAAGGTAATAATGCGAAGATGATTTTACAAGGAAAATAAGAAACGGGTATAATTTACGCGGACACCAAAAATATTTTTAAGACTCTAAGCTTAGGCACCAAATAAAATAAACAACTCCAAATAAAATAATTGACACTATTAAAAGTGTCCTAAAGTATATCATATTATGATCCAAAATAATAGAAAAAACATCAGAAAAATCGCACGCTTTGTACTAATATTTTATTTGGTTTCTAAAATGGATAAATGGTCACCAAGTAATGGATAAATGGTCACCAAGTAAGGTAGGTAGGTTAGGTTAGGTTAGTATAAAATTTATTAAGTATAAAGTATATTTTAAAGGCGTCTATATATTTTTATGGCAGTCAATAATACCAAAAATGGATCTATTTCATAATATTTTAGGAAACGTAATTTGGTGACCATTCATCCATTTTGGTAACCGTTTAGTTTTTTTGGTACTAAAATAGATACATTTTTGGACGCCGCTTAAACACAAGCCATAAGAAACTAAAACTAAAAACATTAGTGTGAAGTTTGTATATAATTGTTACCCCTGGCGAAGTCGGCGCAAGCCGCTAGTATATGAATAGTGTGCATGTAATTCACATGGGATAAACATTATGAACAATTTGTTTGTTTGTCTTTAACGTCAATACATAGCAACAGGTTCATACTTAACTTTCATACCCGGGCTCATACCCATCGGCTAAAAGAGGGAGACTGGGTACCCTGGGATTGATAACACGGTTTCGGGAGCTGTAAGGCAACCCGTGAAGATAAAAACATGATACCCGGGCAAAGATGGGGCGGGTCGCTAGTTATAACAATATTTGTAACTGAAAACAGAGAACTAGTATGCTTTGCATGTCAAATATGTCCACATGCGAAGAGTGGACGAAAAGCTTGTATTAAAAAGAAGTCATAGTAAAACCGCCTTCTTCACGGGAACCGTTGCCGGCCTCAGGGTACCCAGTGGAAGACAAAGTCTTCCTCATTTAGCCAATGATTTTTTGAGCCTATACCTAATGAGGTATATAGATGGAAAAGCCTCTTTGTATGGTTTGTCGGATAATGTACATAGATTATTTATTATAAAAACCCATTGGTACATGGTTGGATGTAGGAATCGAACCCGCGACATTTCAGTTGCGAGCTGACGTCTTATCCACTCGACTACCGACGACGATAGATATTCATAAAAAATATTTAGTATCAAAATGGTACCAATATAAAAGTTTATCGATAAATAGCACTCTCGTTTATCGATAAGAGCACATCACTATCCATTTAAATTGCCGAACGCACCAATAAAAATATTTCATTGTAACATACTTAATCCTATTACACTACGCAGGGCCACGAGCTACATCCGCTTTTACTCAAAGAGTATTTCTTCTGTCTTAGAAATTATTTTTAACAAGACTTATTACAGGATCTGTCTGTCTTTCTGATAGAAACTTTTGAAATTAAGCACAGAGTGTACTTTTTGAAGTGTAACATATTTCTTCTAGCTTTTCCGCAATCTGTGAGAGTGATATCGTGAAAATGGAAATCGGAAGTGTGTAACAGGAAGGCGGGGAAGCGCGCGGAATTTGAATTGACCAATGAGCGCGCGCAGAATTTCCGAGAGGTTGGTACTGTCAGCCAACAGTGTGTGCGTGTGTGAAGAGAAAGAGAAAAGGAAATGGAGAAGGAGAACGCATCAGCTGTGCGCTTAAATTACAGTGTTTAACACTTTATACACATCATGTGTAACACATGTATATAAAGTGTTAATGTTTTCAGGATACAATGTTAATGTTGCTTATTACCAAGGTGAGATGTCAGATGTTACACATCATTATGCGACTACAAGGCTCGCTTTTGTGTGTGTCATAAGCCCAAGAGAGCTCACTGGTGGTAAATTTTACCTCGTCTCATCTCAGGGAAACAGTATACAAAAATACTTTTGGTGTAGAAACTCTAGGTCTGTGTGGTCCAAATTAAAAAAAAGTTAATAAAGATAAAAGGGGATATCCCCCGCTACTGATCATGTCCTGTGGTGACATGAGAGCTGGCTTTTTCCTCGCTCAACGAAACAGCATCGCGATTCAGGGTAGAAATGTAGCCAGTATTCTTGCTACTATTCCACGCAATTTGTTTAGGATTTTTATATTAGTATCTGTAAAAGCTCGTGATCTAACTAATCTTCAAAACTGGAACAAAATAAGTTCGGCAGTTTTGGACAGACAGATTCGAAGTTTTATGATTTTTCTCACAGCCACTATACTTGCTAAATTGACCATAGCTGACATCATTATTATAATTAGTATAATTCTTTTAACAAAGATAACAGTTCGTTTCGTACTTATAAAATTAAGCAGTATTAAAATATTTGGAATAAACCTGGACCGATTAGGTAATTTTATTAAATGGAAAAAAATGAATGAATAAAATTGAAAAAAAAGGATATTTGTATGAATTCTAGACGGATGTTTAATATGGAATCCACGGAAACCTAGTAGTTGTTAATTTAGACAAAACATTAATTTACACAAAACACCTACAAATTAAAAAAGCATTCATTAGAATAAAATCAATTGAGTAGAGTTTGCTCTCAGTCGTCTTATCAAACTGTCAAAAATATGGCAAATCTCAGTTAATCCTGGAAAGTTGCTTTTGCGTTTTGAATACTATGGCTATTTAAAACTCTTAATAATGAAAATATGTCTTAATCCAACTTAAAATACCTAATAACTATGTTGATAGTTATTATTTTAAGTTGGATGAAAATATTATATAAATAAACTAAACTTTCCAAGATTAACTGAGATTTGCTATATTTTTGACAGTTATAAGATGACCTTGACCAACCGAACATACAGACAGATGTAAGGTTATTTTATAATATGTAGTGATTACACCAGCACCTATTCATCATATAGGATCTATTTCACTGTAAAAAATTCAAAATTCCTGAAAAAAAATGCCTACACTTACTTACCTTTAAAAAAAACAATATCCATGTGTTACAAGGCGAAAAAAATTAGCACAATTCGAGGAAAAATCCGCACACCACTAGCTGGGGAAAATACCCACAATCGTTGGAAAAAAGCGGGTGTACAATCAGATCTCAAGATAGCGATAGGGTTGCCACTTAGTATGGGGAGCGAAGCCTAAGACAATTGGGAGTGATATCGCGGGCCTGTTAATTTGTTAAAATGTTTCTTAATGATTCCGTGTGAAATGACTTTGTATTAGCGTCGTTTAAATATAAGTGCAAAAAGCAAAAAGGTTGATTGTAAAAACAAAATAAAAAAAAAGGATTTCTAATATGTACTTGATTTACCTATTTTTTTAGAGCTTTTCTTCATATAAATTATGTTAGAAATATGCAAGAATTTACTTTTGAACGACAAAATTTCTATGTAGGCTATAGACATAGAAATTGTAATACGTCTAATAAAAATTCGTGTAAAGTAATCTTACAATACAAATAAATGTGATCTGTCCTTCAATATGATATAGATATACAAAACTATTATAACTACTTATACAGTTGTTAAACTACGTTTATTTAGGCCCATAGTAGATCAGACCTGAACAATATTAGTATACCTTTAGAATAATGATACCAGTTTTAATATGAAAGAAATTGTGATTGTATGTTAACAACAGGCCCGCTATAAGCTTACCGAACACCATTGCGGTTATATGTTTGATGGGGTAGACAGGTATTTACAACTCAAAAAAGGTCCACAAGCCGATATTCATACAGACATTACGGAATGGAAGTGGTAAAACTATATTGTCAATTAAAAAATTGTGAAAAATAATTAAGATGCTCTAGATATGATTTTGAGTTAGCGGATATTGTAATAGATATTACATATAATATTATAGCTTCTCGCTTGCATATATGCAGAACAATAACATACTTATATGTATTTGATAAATTTATATCCAAATTCTAACATAATTTCAATAGTAGAATTACATTAAGGACCGTTGCTCGCAGTCATCTTGTATCTGTCAAAAATATGGCAAATCTCAGTTAATCCTGGAAAGGTGAGTTTATTTATACAACATTGACATCCCACACCGTTGATAGGTAGGTATTATTTTAAATTGGATTAAGACATATTTTCATTATTAAGAGTTCTAAATAGCCATAGTTTTCAAAACGAGCATTATAAATATAAACTATACTTTCCAGGATTAACTGAGATTTGCCATATTTTTTTTACAGTTATAAGATGATCTTGACCAACGGCCTTTAAGCTTTGGAATTACATAACTCAGAAATATCCAACATAAATCGTATTAAATTAAGCCAAATTAATTAATTAAACAGAGATCACGTCAACTGTTCTCTAGAACAGGAAGGGATGTTAAAAAAGTTAGAAAAATCCCCACAAATTAATTGACAATATAGTAATTAAAGAAATATCGACCTTATTTAAAGACCAGGAAGGGGCATAGCACAGTACAAAACACCAGAGCAGGGGTCCCCATCTACTCACAGTCTTTGCAGATGACGCAATTTCAGAAAAATACCGTCTGGAAAGTGGCCAAGACGATTATTGCTCAGTTTCCTGCAAGCGAAATTTATTACTAGCCAGTTGACAGGCGCTCGGAGTTTGTTGAAATTTAATCGAGTGAACCTCAGTACAAAGTTAGTACGCGCTGTTTGTACACTTGGCTAGTTTTAGATATCTAATTCGAATTTGGAATTTATTGTTTTGTGTATCCTTTGTAAAGCGTCCAAAAAATGGTTATTACAAAGTCAGATAAGAGAGTCCGCTTCATAATAAAACTCTTATGTGTAGGTACAGTATAAAGTAATAAATATTTTATCATAAAAAAGTGAAAAAAATCATTAAAAACAAGAAAGTATTTTTTTTTATGAAAATATGAAATTATATTTGGTTGGACTCTCTTATTTGATTTAACAGAACAACCTATCAAATCTCAATTAACTTTAGAAAAATTACTATATTTATACAACATTTTCAACTCAACTTGCTGATAGTTATTATTTTAAATGGATATAAGCCATATTTTTCTTATTTAAGGTTTTAAATAGGCGTAGTTTATAAAACAAACATTGCTATTACGTTTTAAAAACTATGGCTATTTAGAAGTCTTAATAATGAAAATATGGCTTAATTCAATTAAAAATAATAACTATCAACAATTTGAGTTGAAAATGCTGTATAAATAAACTCATTTTTCTAGGATTAATTGTGATTTGCCATATTTTTGACAGATATCATATGACCGACAGCCACGGATTCTTACAAAAACAAGATAAATTTTGAAATACATATCTTCCTTTATTCTATAATCACGGTTTTTATACCTTGCAGCGTACCCAGAAACACTGGTAACATTGTCTCCATTTAGCTTGTCATTTTTAAGGAAATTTAGAGCTTTGCTAGGTTTCGCCGTGATCTTTGACACATTAAAATGAGATTAATTAATTGTTTTTATTAGTGTACTCACAATCTTTCGAGACTTCCCAGCTCCAAGAATGCATCTCGTTCAATGGTGTGTATTTGATTTTCCGAGAGTTGTCTGTAATAAATATAATTTTCCATTAAAAAAAATGTGTAGGTACCGACTTCAAAAATTATGCACTGGAAAGTGTGCTTTCCGAAATAACTGGAGAGGTGAAATATTGTCTAAAAAATATTATTTTCAAATAAAATAATCTATTGGATCGTTATGTATCTACACCTATCTAGATTGATTTAATAGTTCTTGGAAAATTTTGACATAAATATCGAATAATTTAGGGATTTTACCGCTATTAAAGCCTTAACATAATTAAATAATAATAAATTTAAGAAACTGCCTAAAGAAATTTCATCAATCTTAAGGTTCACTCAACAATATATTGTACTTACAGCAATTTCAGTTTCTTCAAATGCTGAAAGTCGCTTTGAAAAATGATGGTGATGTTGTTGCCTTGTAGGTCTCTGTAACAATACAAAAATTAAATCACTACATATTACAAAACAAAGTGGGGTACTTCTCGTCTGTCTGTCTTCTTACGCAAAAACTACTAAACGGATTTTGATGCGGTTTCCACCACTAGCTAGGTTGATTCACGAGGAAGGTTTACAAGTATTAAACATAGACCTATCATGTTTAGGAGCTGAGAATTTTCAGAATTAGTGAATCAAGTCGGGGAAATAATTAGGTCCAGCGCGTTTTCATGGCGTATTCTGTCTAATCCGTGTGATGATACGACCTTATTTTCCTGGCCGCTTACAAGCTGGCCATCATAAATAGCATTTATTTTGATTTTAGAACACGATATTGTTCATTTTAATTCAATAGAACATTGTATGTTATTTTCAAATATCCGATGTGTGGAACCTAAATTAAAATGTTACTCATTCCTTCACAAACTGTTGACTTAGGCAGTACTCTGCCAATTGTAAAATTTATTATATTTCTATTTTATCAACTAAGTAAATAACTATATAAAATGTATTGAATCAATATTCAAGAACTAATATCTATGTTAATATAAAAGGAGCGCAAATAAGTATTGTAAGTATTTTTATCATACTTTGTATTGTGTTACTTCAATAGCTTAACGCCCTGTAGTAATGTGTAGTTCATTTTTATTACAGTGCGCTCCTTCTCCTTTCTCCTTGCTCCTTACGGCTCCTTCTCCTTTCTCCTTGCTCCTTACGGCTCCTTCTCCTTGGCTCCTTACGGATGCTTTTACTGGTTGTTCTTTTGCTGCTTGTTCCTTCCTTGTTAATTCGACCAATAAACGAATGGTGAAAGTTTACTACGAGTTTTCCTGCTATACCTACCCATCGACCCGGCTTCCTGGCTAACCCACACCCGACAATGGCGCCCAAACGTGATTAAAATGCTGCAGGAAGAAGGAATAAAGAAGAAAGAATAACGAAGTAAGAGAACATAATATTTATTTTAATACAAACTTTTATTTCAGGATATGTAATGTCTATATAATCTCAATATATAATGTAATTCTATTTAAATTCAGTAGAATATTTCTTGGAGATGATGGTTCTGAATCAAGGTTATGTCGGCAAACCTTCGAGGTTGACAAGTCTGATGATCTTGGTCAGATTCCATTATTGAAGAGGATATTTTTAATTTCTATACAAAGGCAGTATTCTTGAATAATTTTACACAAAATTCACTTATTAATTTCGTAAATTCAGATTATATATTCACATTGAATGTATGGTTGTATGTGAGATTTTCATCATATATATCTGAAATCTATAGATTACTTCCCAAAACTTAAACTTATTAATAGTTAATTTAATTTCCATTATCATACCCCGTCAATTCAATATCTCTTAATAGAAAAAGGTTCTTTTTATAGTCGTAATTTTTTCAAGAAAAATAATATATATTATTTTTTCTTATAATTGCTAAAATATCTATTTTTATCCTAAAAGTCTATCGTGATTCTAGAAAATAATACATAAATAAATATTATTTAATTCCAAAATTTCATTAATTGCGATTTTTTTAATACATTTTTAAAAATATCCAAAACAATTTGTCCATTCTTATTTTAATGATTTCTAATATCACACTACAGTTTACATAAGTAAGGCAATTAAAATATTAAAATATTTCCGAGAATAAATTTAATATATAATAATAAATTTCAAATAAATTATGATACATATAAAAGCACCTCGATATCAGAATTTGAACTCACTTGATTTTTCTTTGTTTTACACAATTTGTTTTGCTCGGCAATATTGCATTGGAATATTCGATTTTCAAATGTATCCTATATAATTTCTTTGTCATTGACAAGTTTTTAAATTTTGAATCGACGACGTTCGATTTTCTTTCAATTTTCAATTGTTATTTACTATGAAGTCTATTTCATAGACATATGATTACGCTCTTATTACAACTAGGGGTAGTCATGTTGATTAAATTCAAATATTATTTTATTTCATATACTTATATTATTAGCTTTTCACTGGCTTTGCTCGTGGATAGTTTGAGTTAGCGCATACCTTAACGCATGCGTTGATTTTATTTCATAATTTTTTTTTTCTCTTTCAATATGGATGAGTTACACTTACTTAAACCGAGGAATTTTTTATATCTATATTATTTTACATTTTTTCTTTATTTTATTAACAATTTATTAAATTGTATTTATAACCTTATGGTTACAAGGGAGGTTAAATTTATTTCAATTTCACAATTTGGTTGTAAACATCTAAGTAACTAAAACTTTTACATAATTACAAATTACAGGTTAAATATATAAACATGATTAATAATTACTATTTTCCTTATTTCATTCTCATCATTTCAATTATTGTAAATACTTGTAATTATTTAGAGCGGATTGCGACTCGTTAAAAAAGCCTTCGTCTATTATAAATATTATACCTAATATCTGTGGATGTATTTCCATGGGTGTTTATTAGAGCAAATTACGGCTCTTTAAATAAACATTCGTCTATTATTATTATATCTATGAATATCAGGGTATTCATGGGTGTCTTTTAGAGCGGATTGCGACTCGTTAAAAAAGCCTTCGTCTATTATTACTACTTATTATATCTGTGGATGTATTTCCCATGGGTGTTCGTATGAGCGGATTGCGACTCTTTAAACAAGCCTTCGACTATTGTATTATATATATATAAACTTAAAACAGCGGATGGTAACTGTATAACTAAGCCCTTACTAAATTTGAGAACGTTTTTGAGTCATTCCTTATTAAATGGGAATTACTCTATATTATAAATGAGTTTACTGTACTTACTAATAACAGATTAAACAGATTAAATGAAGATGAATGTTTGTGATTTGTGTGATTGTGGAAATCGTTCCTCTTGTAAAATAATTAGTTTTATTTATAATAAAACTTGTAAATTTATCTTTTCATTTCATTCATTAGTATATTTATATAAGTCTCATCATCAAACTTTATTTTATTAATTCTCTGAATAAAATCCTTCATTAAGGTCAGGATTTTTTCGGGGGAACCCCGGTATTGTGATGATACGACCTTATTTTCCTGGCCGCTTACAAGCTGGCCATCATAAATAGCATTTATTTTGATTTTAGAACACGATATTGTTCATTTTAATTCAATAGAACATTGTATGTTATTTTCAAATATCCGATGTGTGGAACCTAAATTAAAATGTTACTCATTCCTTCACAAACTGTTGACTTAGGCAGTACTCTGCCAATTGTAAAATTTATTATATTTCTATTTTATCAACTAAGTAAATAACTATATAAAATGTATTGAATCAATATTCAAGAACTAATATCTATGTTAATATAAAAGGAGCGCAAATAAGTATTGTAAGTATTTTTATCATACTTTGTATTGTGTTACTTCAATAGCTTAACGCCCTGTAGTAATGTGTAGTTCATTTTTATTACAGTGCGCTCCTTCTCCTTTCTCCTTGCTCCTTACGGCTCCTTCTCCTTTCTCCTTGCTCCTTACGGCTCCTTCTCCTTGGCTCCTTACGGATGCTTTTACTGGTTGTTCTTTTGCTGCTTGTTCCTTCCTTGTTAATTCGACCAATAAACGAATGGTGAAAGTTTACTACGAGTTTTCCTGCTATACCTACCCATCGACCCGGCTTCCTGGCTAACCCACACCCGACATCCGTCAGAGATATAACAAAATTATGTAAGAAAGAATTGTGTAGAATAAAATGATCTACAAAAAAGTCAGCGGTTGCATATATCAATCTTTAATAGATATGTAGTTATAAGCGTACCCGTACGAAGCCGGGAGCGGGGTAGCTAGGTATATATATTCCCAATTAAATATGACCCATATAGAAGCTCTCTTACCATTAATTAAGAGGCACTCAAGATGGATGCTGCCACTTAAGAGCTTTTACTTTGTCATATCTAATTTTGTAAAACCACAAAGGCTTAGGGAGCTTCTATACAACCCTTATAAGAGCGTTAGTAGCGCATTAGATATAGCCAGTGATCCGGGTTCAATATCTAGAAAAGGATTTTTTAAATATTATTGTATACTTAACGCGTGTCGCTGGAAAGTTAATTTGTATGGGATATTCCCAATTTCTCTGTAAATAATCCACCTGTGTCACTGTAATTTAGCATATAGTTACTTATTCAAAATATATTATAGGTCAAAAATAATAAAATTATTATTATTTTAAATTTTCAATAAATTACAAAATAAAGCGATGTATATAATTGAAGGGTAATGGTATAAAAGCGCTTTAAATTTTTTAAGAGCTTTGTGATAGATTATGAAAGAGAAAATAGAGGTAAAGTTTAACCACCCATATTTCCTATTCAATAAAACCCATTGAAAAAATAACAGCTTCTTCACTTAGATGTATTGAATAAGTAACTATATGCTAAATTACAGTGACACAGGTGGATTATTTATAGACAAATTGGGAATAGTTTATCCCATACAAATTATGGATGTAGGAGCCTTAAATATTTTCACTAGTATTGAGACCGGCGCCATCTATCAATGACCCACCACAGTTTACTGATAGTCCTTAAAAATGCTGCACCATAGTTGCCACGGTGGCATTTTAGAACATTGATCCCATTGCCTCTGGCATTATAAAGGTTTATTTTTATTTTGACACCGAGTTAATGAACATAATTATAGTGAAGCCCAATTATTGAATTTGACAATCTCATCGACGATAATTAAGGTGAGATAATTATGGTGTACTAGGGATGGGACGTTATGTGCGATATCGATAATTAAAAAACTATAACGGTTTCTACGGATTTGAATGCGGTTTTCAAATTTATCCTGAAGGATTTGATGTCACTCTCCGTAGGTATCTCTGAATGACGCCGAACCGTTTCTCTGTTTTGACATAAAATTAGGACAAACAAATTTTCACATTATTTTATTATGATATTATACTCTGTAATTAAAATTATCTAAAATACGTACTTAATTACAAAAATAAAATAATATTACAAATAAAAAATTTAATGTAATTCACTATCTACTGGGAGAGTACCCAACAGACTGGCTGCATTACCTCGTTGGATGACAATGCTTATTCTTTGACCGAAGTAAGAGCCAGCCCATTGGTCATGTGAACTTTCTATTAGTCGTTTACTATATCTTGGAACAGACTGTGTGCACTAGGTCCCCACGGTCCCATCGTTTCCAGACCAGTTTTTAACGCTGTATATGGATTAGACACAGAAAACCACGATGGGACGGTGCGAGAGTATCTACACATGTAGCATCCCATACTAGTGATCTTCCATGGTACAAGTGTCATGCCATCTGGTCTCTTGCCATCATCACGTGCCAAGCCATTTGCTTTTAAAAAGGCTGGCACATTGCTGCTGACAAGAGCCCAACGGGTGATAAACTGGCGTGTCTTGGTATCAGTCCAGTACTGCTTCTGTATTAGTGTATTTTCGCCGAGATTGTATGATAAATATATTAGTTAATCGAAAGTGGTATGTCAGGATCGTAGCAAATGTCTCTACCTACCCCTTTACCTTTGAGATAAAATTCAAGGCGTGATGATAGATAAATAAATGTCACAGGGTATCCAAAATAATATTTTACAAGAGAACATCACTAGCAACACCAATTTGACAGTAAAGAAAGGGGAGCCGCCCTAATTTTGTGGTAAAACAATTTGAAGTTCCACTCATTATGGGTGTAATTGGATTTTGATTGTTTTAACTCCACGTGATATTATGTATAATAAAAATGTAGTGAGGTGTGTCTGGGTCGTGGCATGTGGAGGTCCTTAGTCTCTGTCTATCCCGATGTGATTCAAGCGTGAGTATGTATGTTAACAAGAGAGGTGTGTCTGGGTCGTGGCATGTGGAGGTCCTTACTCTGTCTATTCCGATGTGATTCATGCGTCAGTATAAAAATAATCTGGATTGTGTGTTACTGAATTATTGTATTTTTATCATAAATATTGAAAATAATTGAAAAGTACTGCGATGTATTTATTATATGAACCATTGCCATATAAACTGTAATTTATAGTCAGCAATTTATTTATAAAATCGTTTGTGGAAACGACATATGATAATCCGCGCCATTTTTGCCACCGCACGTACCGATTTTATTTTTCTACGTGTCCAATGCAAAGGAACTGAGTATTATGCCATTGATAAGAGTTTATGAATAAAAGAACGGACTTATTTTTGTTATTTTTTATTTATTTTATTGTATTGTAACTTGTAACATTATAAAAGACCCATTTTTGACATGTCATGCTTTCAACTTTTGTTCAATAAAGGAGTTTAGTTAAACTAATTCGAACTCTTTGGATGTAGTGACCACTGCCCTCGGCTCCGCACGCATGAATTTATAATTTTTTTTTATTAATTTATGATTCTACAGTCTATGGTTCCTTTCAAATTCAAATTCAAAATATATTTATTGTTTCACATAGTACTGCATATATACATTCCGGTGTTAGTTTGAAATTGCGTCCCCTATGTGCTGCGTACAATAACGATATAATAACAACATTTACCAAATTATCTCATACTTATTCCATCAATATTTCATTAATTTACACAACAATCACATAGCAATAAGAGAACGAGACAACACAATAAACCCAACAAATCATTCATATAAATGTTAACTCTTATTTCATAAATATAAAATCAAATAAAATACTAATACATGCAAATTGGTCAAGTAGGTACTTATAATTAAATTATTATAAAAAATTATACACCATAAAATTGTAAAATTTTTGAAGCATAATGAGACCTACGTAAAAATCTGAGAACCATACTAATATTATAAATGCAAAAACAACTCTGTCTGTCTGTTCGTCTAAGAGCATAGGCTGAGTACTTTTTTGATGTGTACCATCTTTCCTCTCGCTGTCCTGAAATCTGTGGGAGTTATTTCGTGAAAAGGGACGCAAGTGTGTAACTATTTGATTTGACCAATGAGCGCGCGCAAATTGAGATGTCAGATGTTACTCATATGCGTTAGACTCGCTCGGATTTTCAATTCTACCCCCTAAGGGTTTTGAGTCCCACGAGCGAACAGCTATGTAGTTAGCTAAAATGCTAATATTGGCAGCACTATCAAATTTTGACAGAAAATTCTTTGCTGCGAAGATAATGTCAAGCCAGCACTTTATTGAACCGAACGTACCAAAGCTAACGTTGCACTTTTAATTTAGACGATTTAAAGTTGTCACTTCTATTGAAATATAATTTATTAATAATAATAGGTATTAAAATGATCTTAAATACTAAATTACAAATATAAAATTTCATGTAAATCGCAGAGAGTACCCCACAGACTGACTGCATTGCCTCGTTGGGTGGCAACGCTTATTCTTAAGAGCCAGCCCGTTGGTCATGTGAACTTTCTATTAGTCGTTTACTAATATCTATAAACAGACTGTGTGCTCCAGATCCTTACGGTCTCATCGTTTCTACACAAAAATCGTATTATTTTGGAAGAGATGCATATTTGCGACGTTTGGCCATTTCAGCATTGTAGGCCACATTGACAGCTTTTAACGCTGTATATGGAAGATGGGATCTTCTATGATGCAAGTGTCATGCTATCGTCTTTTTCCATCATCTTTCAGAAGACTTGCGTCAAAGCAGCTCTATGTGCCCTCCGAAGCACCACCTCAATCTAAATCGTAACAAACCTTTCGATTTAAGTTTCCTATTAACCAAGAAATAAAAAAAAATATTTCAACTTAAAAAACAACAACCCACGCATTTTTAAAGCAAAGGACTTCTAGTTTAGAGCCCATCGAACAAGTTTGTTTTCTTTGACGGCCACTTAATTATTCCTTTGCGTGACACATGGATTTATTTTTGTTTTCTTTTACGCTCTCTTTGTAGTTTGAACATGTTGTTTGCATAAGTAATTGGGGTGTAATTAATGCTTTAGCCCTACAGATTTTAATATCAATTAGAGGCTCTGGTCGCTCGATACAAAATTACAAAATGGTTCATTCTCGCCTCTGGTGACCCCAGAGCTGGTGCTTACTTAACTCAAATTGCATTATTTAGGGTTTTAAAAAATATGGCTATTTAGAACTCTTAATAATGAAAATATGGCTTAATCCAATTTCTAATAATAACTATCAACAATTTGAGTTGAAAATGTTGTATAAATAAACTCATTTTTCTAAGATTAATTGAGATTTGCCATATTTTTGACAGATATATAAGATGGCCGACAGCCATGGACTCTTGAAGTATATATACTAGATGATCCGTCCGAATACTTCGCACCGTTAGTTCAACTGACCGTGGTGGCCCAGCTCATCCACCTCCTCTCCACAATGGCAGCGATGTGACACAATTAATTTTGCTCCTAGGCGTAGTCCCAAAGCGATTTTTTTGTTTTTTTAGTTAATTTTAGGTTTTGATGTATCATGTTATTTGTATATTTTAGTTTTTACGCTGGATTATATGGTTATAAATTGAACTTAAAAATAAATATCTAGTAATTAGGGAAAATGACACTTTATTCAAGTGCGATTTGATCGTTTGTGGTTTCTGATAATTCCTGTAAAGCCACAGACTATTTTATTAAATTTTCCTTACTTCCATGATAAGTACTACGGAAAAACGGTAAATATCGAACCTCCGTCAACAATAAAAGTGACCACTACGCTATAGTATTTTAGACACGTATACAAATTAAGAGTTGAATATTATAGGATTGCGTAACGCCTGGGAGTATTAACTGGAGTTGCGTTCGGAAATCTAATACTAATAAAAAAAATCTTCATGGGTTGCTTTCGGCGAACCTGGTTGCTTTACCGTTGTCGGCCCCAGGGTACCCAGCGGAAGACAAAGTCTTCCTTATTTAGCCGAAGATTTTTTAGGTTATACCTAATGAGTGGCGCTCTGTTGAGGTATGTAGATGGAAAAGCCTCTTTGTACGGTTTGTCGGATAATGTATATAGATTTTTTATTATAAAAACCCATTAGTACACGGTCGGATGTGGGGATCGAACCCGCGACTTCCTTTAACTAAATTATAAATGCGAGTGTGTTTGTATGTTTTTTTTTTCAAGCGATTTTTTGCACAGAGTTTGCAGTTTTTATCCTGAAAACTTTACAGGATTAATTTTTGCCACATTTCAAGAATTTCCACGAGCGTGGCCAGGGTTAAAAACCTACCTATCGAATAAACTTAGCATCATAAAATATCGTCGGCTAATGTGCTGCTGGATACCACCAAATATCCTAAATACCATATTAATGCATTTATCAAAAAACCTTAAAAATAATCTAAACATTGAAAATAACTAAATAAAGTAGTTTACGCTGGTTTGGACACATTCAAAGAATGTAGGATGGAAGATTGACTAAAAAGGGTTAGGTATATGGCTACCTATGTGTATTTTTATAGAATACTAGCATTCCGCCCCCTGCTTCGCCCGTGGATATTTACGAACAAAATAAAATATACCCTATACCTACCCCTACCCCTACTCCTACCCCTGTCCCTGCCTGCCCCTACCCTTATCCCTACCCTACCCCTACCACCACCCCTACCCGTACCCCTACCCCTACCCCTACTTCTAATCTTACCCCCTACCCCTACCCTCTACCACTACCACTACCTCTATATCCTCAATAGTTTTCGCAGCGCACGCGATGTAAGGAATTCCTTAGGTAATTTTTTTACACCTTGGGTTGGATTATTGGAGTATAGAATCTCGTATGTCACTCAGGGTGAATGTAGCTTTCCAATGGTGAAAGAATTTTTGAAATCGGCACAGTAGTTTTTGAGTTTATTCATTACAAACATACACACACAAACGTACAAAAATACAAATATTTCCTCTTTATAATATTAAGTATAGATATAAAAATGTATTGATCGATGGAAATATAAAAAGTACACACAATCGCCGAGCATGTATGAAATAATCTTAACAAATGGCATTCGATTGTCTCTGCCTACCCTTCTTGAAATGAAAGGCGTGATGATATATAGATAAACCAGGTCCGCGTGGAATTGCGGCAAGAATACTGGCTTCATTTTCCCGCTGAATCGCGATGCTGAGGAAGGAACCAGCCCTCTTGTCACCAAAGGAGATCAGTCGAGGGGATATATATATATATATATTTAATAAACTTTTTAGCATTTGAACCCCACGGACCTAGAGTTTCTACACCATTGCGCCGTTTGTTAGACTCTGCGATGTCAGCTGTTTCTCTGAGATGAGACGGGGCTAATGTGTCCACGCACGTAGCATCCCATACAAGGGTCCGACCTCGCTCCCAGGGAATCAGAGTCAGTCCATCAGGTCTTTTGCTGTCTTCCCGGATTATTCCCGTTGGAATTCTACTTAGATATTGGTATGGTTTGGAGGACGTCATACAGATCCTGTGATATTTTTCAGCTCAAGCTATTTAGAGACATATATATTTTTTTTATCTATTTATCTTAAATTACCATCGGCTAAAAGAGGGAGACTTCCAATCCGTAAAGAAGATATATTATATAGAACTGTTGTTGCTTTAGATTTAAGTAGTTTCCACGTCATGTCATGGCGACCAACGCACGCGCAAGCCGTGGCGTGATGGCGAATGCAGTTTAATCCCGTCCGCGCTGTGATAGTTGTGATTAGTCAGTGATTAATAGGACATATCACGGTCGGCGGGAGCATCTTACCTACTGGTTATATAATACTTGACATTGGCGAAAACATCAAAACCCTGATGGAGCCATTTTGAAAAAAAAAATGGAATAAATAGATATTACATATATCTTTCAGCAACTGCATTTATAGGTATAGAAAACATAGTGTGATGAGGTTTCCGAACGCACCAAACTCTCTCTCAAGTATGTACAATTAATCGTTTTGCACGCAATAAAGTTAACACGCTTTGACGCGGGAGTCGTTGCCTTAAAAGTCGTAAAATTATGTGTGTGTATAGTTTTAAGAGCCAGGGCAACCCAGGCATGGGTATATTGTAGTTTTGGGGATTTTTCCTTCATTTATTTAGCATCATTTACTAAATAAAAACAAATAAATACATATTAGTGAAAAAAAAAAAAAAAAAAAATTGTGATAGGCTGTATGACGCGATTCCATCGCACCTAGCCTTGCCTAGTCGACACCGTTAAATATTGTAAAATATTAATTTAATTTCGACGTTTCATCTATCTATCATCACGCCTTTATCCCAATAGGGGTAGTAGGCCAGGGCCAAACCGCTCAAAAAATCGTAAAAAAAATAAAAAATTCTTAGCAGTATACGGGTGGTAGGAAAATTTAGTTGAAGATGCAAATAACGAAGGAAAAATAGTTATTTGCTATTATATTCCTTCGTTATTTGCATCTTCAACTAAATTTTCCTACCACTCGTATACTGCTAAGAATTTTTCATGTCTCAAACCGGATTGGCCCTGGCCTATAGGCACTAGGCAGAAACAATGCTATTTGTTACGATCCTGACATACCCTCTTTTATATTCATCATACCTTTCATACATGATCGGCGATTATGTGTACTTTTAATATTTCCATCGATTTCATGTCCAATTTTAGTCACAACATCATCTTTCACTCCGCATTATTCTCTAATTACATAGTTCCGGATGCGGTCAATACGCTTTATATCACACATTCTACGTAAAGATCGCATTTCCACTGCATTTATCTTACTTTCATGCTTCTTATTCCATACCCAAGTCTCGCTTCCATGAGTAAGTGATAGGAACTAAAACAGCATTATGTATATTTAATGTTACTTTTTGTAAGTAGAAAAATATATATTATTTTTTTATAGAGAAGACGACATGTGACCTTGCCACCGCCTCATTAATAAGCAAAGGTATATATTATTTTTTTTATAGAGAAGACGACATGTGACCTTGCCACCGCCTCATTAATAAGCAAAGGTGGCTGGTCCGTCCGCCAGTCGCACCCACTATAGATGCTTTTTCACGCTTCGCTTGAAGGACCCCAGGTTGTAGAAATTTAACTAAAATTAAAATAAAATTTAAACTAACACTAAAAAAAAACTCTAAACTAGGCAAAAAAAGTCCATAAGCGGGACACCACTTGGCAGTGTATATGCAGCATTGCCTCGTTGAATGGCAATGCTGATTTTTTGTTTTAAATAACTATGGCATCTGGAGTCACCACATTCTAGGAACACTCGTCTTCCAAGCTCTTGGAGGAAATCTTGAGCTTCAGATCCGAGTACTCCCGAAGTTTCAACGCCAAATGCCACAAATTCATAATTTTGGGTCAAGTCCCGGTATTTCGTCCGCTTGCGTGACTCTGCCATGCAAACGGCTAAACCCAGAACTGATGAGGTAAAAACAAATAACATTTTGTAAGTTGTGTATTTCTGCATACATTGTTTCGTCCACCAATAATAACCTTGCTTCCCGCTTTCACTCTCCTTTCAATTTCCTTGTCTACCTTTCCACATCTACTGCAAACATCGACAAGTTTTATTTTGGGTTTTGAAGAAACGCACTAAGTCAAACCTCATCATCATCAGCCTTTTTAAGATCCACTGCTGGATCATTGGTCTCCCTCTAGTGCACCATTATTAGTAGTGGTACTCATTGAGAGGAATTGCCATAGTCACCACGCTTGGCAGGTGGGTTGGTGATCGGACGGCGGCTTTACGTGCCCTCTGAAGCACGAGGAGTCAATTTGAGCACATATTCTTAAAGAAAATTGGTGCTTAGCATTTTGGCAGCGAGTAAGACTCGAACCTGGGACCTCCGGTTTCAAGTCCACAGTCCTACCAATTAGGTTATCGACTACCTATTAGGAAGTTATTCCGCGGAGGGACGGCCTGTATGTATGAAGCAAGAGAAGTGTCTGTCTGGGTCAAGGACTTGAGACATGTGGACGTGAAGGTCTACCACGATGGGATTCTATCTAATATATAAAATTCTCCTGTCACAATGTTCGTTCCCATACTCCTCCGAAACGGCTTGACCGATCCTTATGAAATTTTGTATGCATATCCGTTAGGGTTGAGAATCGGACAACATCTATTTTTAATCCCCCTAAATGTTAAGGGTGGTCCACCCCAAAATTTTTTTTTATATAGGGTTAGGGTTAGGGGTAGGGGTAGGGGTAGGGGTAGGGGTAGGGTAGGGGTAGGAGTAGGGGTAGGGGTAGGAGTAGGGGTAGGGGCAGTGCGGGCAAGTCAACGTTTGGGCAGGACAACGTCTGCCGGGTCCGCTAGTACTATTATATTTTTTTTACTCCATCAGGGTTTTGATGATTTCACCATCACAGACTAATCACAACTATCACAGCGCTGACGGGATTAAACTGAATTTCCCATCATGTCACAGCGGGACGCGTGCGTTGGTCGCCATGCCATGACGTAGAATCCTCGATGGCATTCAGGCGTGAGGAAATATTTGACAGTAGTCTGTTGGAATGTTTAATTTAGTTCAAACCTGTTAAGTTTTGAAGTTCCAAAAACTTCACGGATAGTTGTTCGAAGTTTGCAGCATACAACAATTTGGAAAATATCTTTGAACCCCATTTGAAATGAACCTTTGCCTGATAAGGGCAAAGACAGGACACGGATTTGACCGGCAATTCTATGGTCGGGCATTCCTTGGCTGGCCACTGGTGCGAACCCGTCGTTGGCCTTCGAGAGAACGAAACGAGTCGCGGTTCTACATATTTATGCTAACACCGCTGTAAAAGTTCAACAGTGTAAATCACAGCCTGTGGATGTCAATTGATAATTTCTCTTCTTTTGTGACAACGAATTGTCATAGATCTACTAAATTGTGTAGAATGGAATTTGCGAATACTGCCAAAAAGTGGAACGAACTTCCGGCGTCGGTCTTTCCTCCTGGGGTCCTTCAAGCGAAGCGTGAAAAAGCATCTCTACGGTGGGCGCGACTGGCGGACTGTATTGTGATCTGCCAGTCGCACGCATTCATGGACCAGCCACCTATGCTTAATAATCAGGCGATGGCAAGGTCACATGTCGTCTTCTCTATTAAAAAAAACCTCAAAAGAGATAATTAAAAATGTGGAAGTCTTCGCTGGGTAAAAAAGGCCCCATATTCCCTAAATGGACGACGGTCAATTTTAAGCTGTGCATTTTAAATTATAAAATAAATATATTGGTATTCCTTAATACGAGCCCTTTTATTTGATGTCACATGATGCAATTGGAATTGTTTAATTTTTTCCTTCTATTCTATTTTTTTTCAAAATGGCTCCATCAGGGTTTTGATGATTCCGCCAATGTCAAGTAATATAGACGTCACAGTAACAATAAGCCGATTGATCGGTAGGTAGAATGCTCCCGCCGGCCGCAATATGTCCTATTAATCACTGACTAATCACAACTATCACGTCCTGGTGGACGCGTGCGTATATCACAAAGGCGTCACGTGGAATCCCAAATTTTTCCTTCAAAATAGAAATTCGATTATGGACTAAAAACTTGTTTCGTCCAGTAGATTAGGAGAAAATAAACTGTGACAGACGGACAGACAAGTGTTATTGAGTAAAATTGTTGTTAACTAATGTAAAATAGGTAATTCGTCGTGAGAAATTCCTGAAAGACGTTATAATTAAGAATTTTACATATTAATTAATATGTTGCGGAAGGATTGTTTCAAGAATACTCTCTACCTATATATGCTAACGAAGAGCTATATTTTTTTTAACGACACATTTTTTTTAATTAAAAATAACTAAATAAACCCAGGTCCGCGTGAAATAGTGGCAAGAATACTGGCTGCATTTCCCTACTGACTCGCGATGCTGACCCGTTGAGCGAAGGAGCCATCCCTCTTGTCACCAGAAGAGATGATCAGTCGAGGAGATATTTTTAGCATTTGAACCCCACGGACCTAGAGTTTCTACATCAAACGGCACAATTCAATAATTCAACTATATTTGCGTCGTTTGTTGGACCGCTTTGATTACTGTTTCCCTGAGATGAGATGTCATTAATCATAAAGTAGGATTTGTATTTTATATTTGTAACATTGTAGCTCTCACTTTATACATACATACCTACATAAAAAAAAGATTCCGACGAATTGAGAACCTCCTCCTTCTTTTTTCAAGTTCGGTTAAAAATAATAAAAAAGTGAGAGCTACAATGTTACAAATATAAAATACAAATCCTACTTTATGATTATTGACAGGATCCTGTTTTGCCATATCTAATCTATTATTAAGTCTATTTACAAATTTGGCAAATTGCCAGAGCGCAATGCGGCCCACTGCAGCTCATAACTTAATAATCAAACAAACAAAAAAGACATAGGCAGTCATGGGTACTGCCAACAGAAGTGAAAACTTAAAACTAGCGGTTTTTAATTTTGAGTAGGTACTTACAATTATAAAAATCCTAGAACCCGATTGCAACGCCAACTACCGGGTTCAATTGTGAAAGGGACCCCACACACACACACCCAAAAATGTCATCAAAATCGGTCCAGCCGTTTAGGAGGAGTTCAGTGACATACACATGTAAAGAAGAATTATATATCATATCTAGATACTAGTTGATTGCCCGCTACTTCGTACGCGTTGTATTAGAAATAGCCTATAACCTTCTCCAAGAATTGGGCTAACAAATGCAGAAAGATGTTTTTGTAATTCAACTGGTCCAGAGCTTAGCCGCATTCAAACAAACAAACGTTGTCCTGCCCAAACGTTGGCTTGCCTGCACTACTCCTACCCCTACCAAGCACGTAGCCAGTATGTTCCGTCAGGGGGGGGGGGGGGGGGGTCCAACCACCAACCAAGCCATTATTATGAAAAAATAAAACATAAAGTACGACTTTACCTTTTATTACATCTTTTCTGCTATTGCGAATTTGCTAGTTCAATATCCTAGATCGCTTGACTTGACCTCATCAGCTCAGCTGAACTGATAGTAATTACCTACTTTTTAAAATACTCAATTTTAAAAAGTATCGGTGACGGATTTTCGGAAGTGTCAGGACCCACTGGACCCTCCCCCTGGCTACGTGCTTGACCCCTACGCTACCCCTACCCCTACCCTTATCACTTAGGTGTATGAAAAATAGATTACGACCGATCGTGGGCCCTACCGAATATAGGTACACAAAAAATTTCATAAAAATCGGTCAAGCCGTTTCGGAGGAGTATGGCAACTAACTTGTGACACGGAAATTTTATATATTAGATATGTATGAGAGACACCAGTAACAACGTCCACATGTGGCAAAAAGATGAGTGGACGCTTTATGTGGCGTTCTTTTATAAACAAACATCCGTGTGCCCAGCAATTTCTCGGGTCGGGCATTCCTTTATTGGCCATCGGTGCGGAACTCACAAAATTCGTCATTCACACAGAATCTCAGATATACACATAGATAGGTGTTATTGTAGAAAAGTTAATAGAATATTTTTATCTGATCATCAATTTATGTAAGGTAAAATAACCAGTAACAGGCATTAACAAACAACTAATCAAAACAATTATAATGTACTATCAGAAACAGAATTGCAAGGACCACTAGAAAACAAATTCGCTTGACACTTTAAAATTACATGAAAACGAAAATAAAAACTATGTCAGTTGTGATTTGATCTGATTGGTTCTTTGTGACTTTGTGAATAACGCACGCGCCCGCCAAGACGTGATGGTTCCAGTTTAATCCTGCCCGTGCTGTGATGGTTGTGATTAGTCAACGACTAATAAGACATATCACAGTCGGCGGGATTATCTTAAATACCGATTAATCGGCTATAAACACTATAAAGGCTATAATACTTGACATTGGCAAATCACCGATTAACATTGGTGGAGCCATAATAAAAGAAGAAGAAGAAGAAAAATTAAACATTGTCAGTTGTGATTTGATTTGATTGGTTCATATCTAATTGAATGTCATTGAGCTTTAATGTGATAGGTTGGCATTAGAAATGAAACAATATGAAAACTTCAATGTGCAAGTGAAGCTGCTCCTGATTGTACGTGTGAAATTAAATAAACTTTGGAAAATTAGGCACCAACAAATGCAGAAAGTTAGACTTGAAACGAGTCCGAGTTCCTCCAGGTTCAATTCTCACTGTGACAAAAATGCTAAACACAAATCTTTAAGAATAAGTGCTTTAATTGACTTCGTGCTTCGGACGGAAATAATCTTAAAAGAAACATTTTATTTTTATTTTTGTTTGTTTATTTTTCGTCATTAGAGGGAAAAATAAACTTCAAAATGGCGTATTAAACATTAACTTTTATCAGTAGTAAGGAAGATATTTAATACCGACAAAAAAGAGCTTTGTGATAGATTATGAAAGAGAAAACGGGGGCAAAGTTAAACAACCCATATTTCCTATTCAATAAAACCCATTGAAAAAATAACAGCTATTTCACTTAGATATATTTAATAAGTAACTATATGCTAAACTACAGTGACACAGGTGGATTATTTACAGAGAAATTGGGAATAGTTTATCCCCAATATCCCCATACAAATTATGGATTTAGGAGCCAGTCAGTTATCGGTACGTTTACCCCATAGATAGTAAAACCAAAGCAATTTACAGTAAAAACCTGCTTCTAAAATACTTTGTAATCAAGATTTTTAATTAAAGATAATAAAATTGATGTTGAGTGATATACAACTTTATGGTCGCTTGATGTGGGGTCGTGGCATGTGGAGGTCCTTAGTCTCTGTCTACCCCGATGTGATTCAGTCGTGAGTATATGTATGTTAACAAGAGAGGTGTGTCTGGGTCGTGGCATGTGGAGGTCCTTAGTCTCTGTCTACCCCGATGTGATTCAGTCGTGAGTATATGTATGTTAACAAGAGAGGTGTGTCTGGGTCGTGGCATGTGGAGGTCCTTAGTCTCTGTCTACCCCGATGTGATTCAGTCGTGAGTATATGTATGTTAACAAGAGAGGTGTGTCTGGGTCGTGACATGTGGAGGTCCTTAGTCTCTGTCTACCCCGATGTGATTCAGTCGTGAGTATATGTATGTTAACAAGAGAGGTGTGTCTGGGTCGTGGCATGTGGAGGTCCTTAGTCTCTGTCTACCCCGATGTGATTCAGTCGTGAGTATATGTATGTTAACAAGAGAGGTGTGTCTGGGTCGTGGCATGTGGAGGTCCTTAGTCTCTGTCTACCCCGATGTGATTCAGTCGTGAGTATATGTATGTTAACAAGAGAGGTGTGTCTGGGTCGTGACATGTGGAGGTCCTTAGTCTCTGTCTACCCCGATGTGATTCAGTCGTGAGTATATGTATGTTAACAAGAGAGGTGTGTCTGGGTCGTGGCATGTGGAGGTCCTTAGTCTCTGTCTACCCCGATGTGATTCAGTCGTGAGTATATGTATGTTAACAAGAGAGGTGTGTCTGGGTCGTGACATGTGGAGGTCCTTAGTCTCTGTCTACCCCGATGTGATTCAGTCGTGAGTATATGTATGTTAACAAGAGAGGTGTGTCTGGGTCGTGGCATGTGGAGGTCCTTAGTCTCTGTCTACCCCGATGTGATTCAGTCGTGAGTATATGTATGTTAACAAGAGAGGTGTGTCTGGGTCGTGACATGTGGAGGTCCTTAGTCTCTGTCTACCCCGATGTGATTCAGTCGTGAGTATATGTATGTTAACAAGAGAGGTGTGTCTGGGTCGTGGCATGTGGAGGTCCTTAGTCTCTGTCTACCCCGATGTGATTCAGTCGTGAGTATATGTATGTTAACAAGAGAGGTGTGTCTGGGTCGTGACATGTGGAGGTCCTTAGTCTCTGTCTACCCCGATGTGATTCAGGCGTGAGTATATGTATGTTAACAAGAGAGGTGTGTCTGGGTCGTGACATGTGGAGGTCCTTAGTCTCTGTCTACCCCGATGTGATTCAGTCGTGAGTATATGTATGTTAACAAGAGAGGTGTGTCTGGGTCGTGGCATGTGGAGGTCCTTAGTATCTGTCTACCCCGATGTGATTCAGGCGTGAGTATATGTATGTTAACAAGAGAGGTGTGTCTGGGTCGTGGTATGTGGAGGTCCTTTGTCTCTGTCTACCTCGATGTGATTCAGGCGTGAGTATATGTATGTTAACAAGAGAGGTGTGTCTGGGTCGTGGCATGTGGAGGTCCTTAGTCTCTGTCTACCCCGATGTGATTCAGGCGTGAGTATATGTATGTTAACAAGAGAGGTGTGTCTGGGTCGTGGTATGTGGAGGTCCTTTGTCTCTGTCTACCTCGATGTGATTCAGGCGTGAGTATATGTATGTTAACAAGAGAGGTGTGTCTGGGTCGTGGCATGTGGAGGTCCTTAGTCTCTGTCTACCCCGATGTGATTCAGGCGTGAGTATATGTATGTTAACAAGAGAGGTGTGTCTGGGTCGTGGCATGTGGAGGTCCTTAGTCTCTGTCTACCCCGATGTGATTCAGGCGTGAGTATATGTATGTTAACAAGAGAGGTGTGTCTGGGTCGTGGCATGTGGAGGTCCTTAGTCTCTGTCTACCCCGGTCGCAGTTTCAAAAGAATTAATTGATATAATTTACTAAGAACTTTTGCCCATCGTAGCAGACAAAGTAAATTAAAAACCTCCAAAGTAATGGGGGATAGAACAAAGCCCTTCTCAACTTGGGCTGGTTATTTAAACAAGCGGAGAGGAGAATTAGGGTTCTTTAGGAAGATTTAAAGTGAACCTTCTTTTTGGGGACCGTGCTAAAATAAACAAGCTGAAGTTTTAAGCTCGTTTTCTGGGATAAAAGTTGCCTATGACACTCTCCAGCCATCCAGCAATCGTTCATTGAAATATATTTATCCTAGTTTTCCGCCCATTACTAATTTTCATCCCCTAGTATACCAATTAGGGTGGCGGATTTTAAGAAAAAGTAGCATATGTCCTTCCCTAGGGTACAAGGTTACTGCGTATCAAATTTCGTCGAAATCGGTTTAGTGTTTAGCCGTGAACAGACATCGATTTAATTCAATTTATGCAGCGTACAGGTACACTCATGTAATTTAAATTACAGATATTATAAAACAAATTCTCCCTCACCGAGTCTTTCCGTCTGCGAGTTGCAACGGTTTTTAATGCAGTTATCACTATTAGATAGGTTGATTTACGGAAAGTTTTACGAATATTAAACATGAACCGATCATGTTTAGGAGCTGAGCATTAACAGTATAACTGAATCAAGTCGGGGAAAAAGTTAGCCCAAGTTTTCATGACGTATTCTGTCTAACCCGTCAAAGTTATAAGCGAATTTATGTAGGTATTAAAATGGTTGCAATCTCTTATTGTACCCGTGGGGGCGGGGGAGGGGTCGCTAGAATTAGACTATGTACTTAATAGAATTACCTACGGACCCACAATAAAATAAATTATGGTAACTTGCCCCTTAAGTCTCGTCTTTAGAGTAGACAATTAATATCAATTACAAAATTTTCAGGAAATAATACTGAAGACCTTTCTCTAATTATTAGCAAAGTAAACATCTTTGAATGGCTTCAGTTTACTTCAAGTATGGATGCAATTCGGTATGTAAAGTAAAAGCTAAGGTACGATTTTTATATTTTTATTTTAAAGATTGAGCTATTTTAAGAAACTGATTTGAATATTTTTGATTTCTATACAGTAGTTTTTTTATAATAAATTATCAAAGTTTTGGCACTGATGACGTCATTTTGTCGGCAGAATACTTCAATACCTTTGATATGTTGGTACAGAAAAAAGAACATCTGTGTTCTTTGACTTTGACATTTAACAAACAATAGTGTTGCTGTCTCTAAATCCTACAAAATCTACCAAAACCTACCTACTTCTACATAAAACATATTAAAACAACAACAAAGAAACACATCTTTACGGCTTTTATACCGTAGTCTGCATAGTTGTTGTGATACAAAATATATACAAAGGTCAAAGAATATCTTACCATAAAAAATGCTTAAACATTCTTCCTAAATAATAAACTAGATTAGTTATAAAAACTACTGAAATAGTAGTATATCTAGTAACAGGGTAACATTGGTTGACAAGTTGACAAGTAAATATTTTGCTTTTATTTAGCCGATATAATGACGTCATTCATAGGTGAATGTAGGTTAAGTAAATTATTTGTATTTGAAAAAATAAAGACAATCTCACGATTTTAAGAGTTATAAATTGAAAAATACGGATTATTAAACCAATATCTCGAAACGGTTTTGGATTCAGCATACCTTAACTTTTACTTTACCTACCGAATTGTCTGCATCGCAGGGCAAATAAAGTGGCGTCCAAAAATGATATCAGTATAATTATCTATCTACACGCTTTTTATCCCAATAGACTATCGAATGCCATTTGCTACTAATTGAGGCTAAATGAGGAAGACTTCCGCTTCCGCTGGGTACCCTGGGACAGATATCACGGTTCCGGGAGCCATAAGGCAACTGTTCTGTCTAATATGAACAACTGGCGTCAAATGGACTTTGTTAGTGGTGTTGCCAGCCTACTTACTATGTTAAGGTAACGCTTTAGAACACAAAAACACGAGTAAATCCATGACAAAAGCTTGTATATCTCCTTAAAGTATATTATATCGGATCGCCGGAAGCAACGTCAATGATTGCCTTCCGATTTGTAGGGTGACTATTATTTCAAAAGTATTAGGAAATCCTAACTAATGTTGTAACAGGTTTGGACACGTTAAAAGAATGACTAAAAAGGTTACAATTAAAATTGAACATATAAAAAAAATATTGATCGATGGCAATATTAAAAGTAGGTACACACACAATCGCCGAGCATGTATAAAAGATATGATGAATATAAAAGAAGCGAAAGAGGTATGTCAGGATCGTAACAAATGGCATTCGATTGTCTCTGCCTACCCCTCTTGGGATAAAAGGCGTGATGATGGATAAATAGATATATTTATTTATTTATTTATTAAAAATCCACAGCACAACAGATTAATAGATTAAAATAATATAATATAATTACATTTGGCCACAAAAGGATCTATTTTATTTGGGTATATATCTATCTATTCTGATCCAGAAACAAAGATATAAAATTTAAAATTTAAAAAAAGTTATAAATAAATTCAAAACATAATACAAAATATTCAAAAATTCTTTAGAATAAAAAATATATTATTAGTTAGGATGAAAATATTAAAAGAAAATAAGAAACAATTATAAATTACAAATAACATATTTAAAAAAAATAAAAATAAATTCAAATTCTAGAAATACGGTTCATCAAAGAGTCAAAGTGTGTGTGGGTGTGTGTTATAGTGTGTGTGTGTGTAGAGTATGTGGGTGTGTGTTGTGGTTGGGTGTGTGTTGTTGTTGGGTGTATGTGGGGTGTATTTGTACATACATACATATATAAAATAGATATCTACAGACATATAATAAAATAAAATAAGATATATAGATATTATAAAAGTCAAAGTATGGTTTGTATGTTTATCCTTCTATCTCTTCAATACGAATAGCACATCATTCTTAGTAGTATCAGAGGTACTAGGTACATATACATATATATATACAGGTAGTAGGTACATAGGAAGATTTAATTGTACCTAGCATTATTTATCATCGTATATGAGTGCCGCTTATTGTCTGCTATTGTTGTTATTGTCGTTGTGTGTACCCCCCCCCCCAAACATCCCCAGACAAATACACACTACACTCACCACTCACACACACACACGCGCGCGCGCGCGGCCACACAGGAATATCTTATATTGTTATTTAGTTTAATTTTTTTTTATTTACTGTTGTGATTTACTGAGATTCTTTATTCGTCATAACCCTAACGCGCGTCAGAAAAGATAGAGTTACGCGATAGAAAGAAAGGTACCTTGTAGGTGAATATAATTTTAGGCAAACTGAGCTAAATTGCATTTTATTGTGTCGCGACAAGAGTCGCTATTTATTTAAATGTCTTCTTCTTTTTCTTTTAATCGATGATTTTCCAATGTCAAGTATTATAGCCTTTATAGTATATATGCCGATTAATCGGTATCTAAGATAATCCTGCTGATTGTGATATAATCACAGACTAATCACAACTCACACCGCGCGGGCGAGATTCAACCGTATATCCCATCATGTCACGACGATACGCCTGCGTCGGTCGCCGTGACATGACGTAGAATCCTATTTAAATTTTCAGAGATACCTATACGATATTTATGCCACTCAAGAGCTGCTTTATGCCGCGCTAAGTGCTATTCTTTCAAATCTTGTCCCGATATTTCATAAACGACTTGTCACCCTAGTTAATAAGACATCGCCAGCGGGCGATCTTTTATACCGTCTCTACGAAAATATCGCTTTTCGTTGTCGAGTACCCTTCTTAGCAAACACTAACTTGATATTGTTCAAAGTTCTCCACGGAACATAAAATCTATCTTTTATGCGATTTTCAGCCCCTCTCCCATCCCGTTTTGCAGGATAAAAAGTGGCATACTTCACGCTCCGGTCCTGCAACTATCTCTGAGAGATATGTCCGTGATTTCTATCTATCTATCTATGATCACGCCTTTTATCCCAAGAAGGGTAGGCAGAGACAATCGAATGAATATATAACTGGTATTAACTAGGCAGACCACGGGTTCAATTCCGGATCCTGGCCATGTACCAATGGGTTTTTAATCAACCTCTAAGGGGGTCAAATGGGGTAAATACTTTAGTATGGAAAATCTTATTTCCTGCGTGAATCAACTTGAAACTTGGTACAAATATTTTTCAAAACAAATAATAAAACACGTATTTTTAAAAACGACGAGAGGAATGGAAAGGGGGTTGAAGTTTGTATGGGGAAACATGTTGTTTTGGAAACTTAGCTAGAGAACATTGGAGTTAACCTAAATGGGGAAATATTGCTACGGGACTGGGAAGATATTAATTTATAGGTACCGAATTTATACTTTTTGAACTTCTGACTGACGGGGAATTTACGGGTGTAAAAGATAAAACTAAGGTAAATCTCTGCGTATTTACATAAATTACTTAAGGGGAGGAACGAATAATTTTGGTTCATTCCAGAACTAAAATCCCCGAATTTTACGAATGCTATGAACATACAATTTGGGCATCGAAAACTAGAGGATTTTATCTAGTATTGTGTAGGATGAAAACATGATTGGTGAAAATTTTCTCGATAACTTAAATTTTTGAAATCACCTCTATAAAAACACCTTTTTAGTCATACGACCACTGTTCCGTGCATACGACCATACTCTGAAGGGATTTACATTTACATTTTATACGAATCTGTAGGTAATTTTAGTACCTAGTATTGATTAAGAAGTTTTTTCCCTGCATGTGATCGTTTTTTAATAAATTATTTATTTGTAATGTGCCGCTTACGTTATTTATTCCGAACAGCGATACTTTATGCCCTTCTTACTTCTGCAGCAAGAACGGACAAAGCGCCGTCGTTGTCTTGCATGACGTGATCGTTGCGCTCGAACCACTCATGCGTCCGAACCACGAGTTTAGGGCGTGGCTTACGATTAGAAATTTCTGAGTCGTTCCTCGTCCCTAATTCTACACAAACGAAGTCGCGGGCAAAAGCTAGTATAAATAAATATGAATTTATTGTTAATGGGAGCGCCATCTGTAACACCTTACGCGTAACGAAGTTTTTTCTCTATCCTACCTTTAACTTAATAAATCAATACAAATTACTCACATTCGTTCAGCATCCGCTGGCAAATGCTTGGGTACTTGATGAAGCCCACGATGAGAGCAATCCACTTGAGTGCTCTGGCAGGAACAGGCCCAAGGACACTGAGTCACGCTGCCATTGGTTACCCTAAATCCGCTCAAAAACAACCCAATTATCATTAAAAACACCAATCGTATCATTTTCCTTGATGCCATGGTGTTAAGAACGGCCAGGATGATGGCCAAAGCGCGTTCTTTCAGTTCTTTTTTCGTGTTGATTTTTTGTCTAATACTGCTGGACTAAGTTTGAGGTTTCCCATACATTTTGATTGAAGGAATATAGTCCAGTGGCTATGGCATTGTTTATCTGAAACAAAGAAATAGTTAATTATTTTTTGTTTATTTATTATTATTTTTTCATAAAACTTTTCATGTCATTTAAATATTAGAGACGTATGTATATAAAATGTGTCATTAGTAAATACAATTCGGTTTTTTATATAAACATTATTTTACATGATTAGATTAAATAAATAACAGTTTTGTAGGACTATAGTACATTATGATACAAGTGTGCTATGTTGGTCATTACGTACGAGGCGGTATTATCAGCGCGAGCCAGCAGGCGACAAGTGCTGGACCCCTACTCGTCTACAATAATTTGTAGAGGGGGCTCAGACTACACGAAAAAGAGGTTTTCTGCCGGCAAGTGCTTACAACCACTTTCTGTCTCCATCTATCTAACCATTAGGTTCATTCAGGAGTTTAAAAATGCATGAGAAAGAATGCAGGCGAAGCCGTTAGCTACTGCTAGTAATATATAAATTGGCATCCATTGGGGTGAGTTAAAGTGAGAATGACGTACGACACGCGTCCTTGGTAAGGTCGACAAAATAATGTATTTATGTACCTTCAACTGTGCCATAATGGTTTCAATTTCATAATGAGATCACACAAGTGTTGTAATAATCTATCTATGTATTTATCATTAAGCCTTTTATCCCAAAGGGGTAGGCAGAGACAATCGAATACCATTTGTTACGATCCTGACATACCTCTTTCGCTTCTTTTATATTCATCATACCTTTCATACACGCTCGGCGATTGTGTTGCCATCGATCAATACATTTTTATATGTTCAATAAAAGTACATCTAGGTTGTCCTCTGCCAGCATTTCCTTTTACGTCAGCCAATCTTTCATCCTTCATACTTCATTCAACGTGTCCAAACCAGCGTAAACTACTTTCCTTCATTTTAGTCACAACATCATCTTTTGCATTCTTCTCTAATCGTTCCGGATGCGGTCAACACGCATTTACACTGCATTTATCTTACTTTCATGCTTCTTATTCCATAACCAAGTCTTTACAATTTTTACAATTAAAAGATTTTACTATTTTTCTAATGTGACCGATTTAGAATCTTTCCCTTCAAATCAAAATTAACTAAATTCTGTAGAAATATATTTTGCTACCTTTTTGCTGACGGTACAAAACTCAGTAACTAATCCAATAGGCAATGACTAGATTGGTCAGTGAATGTGCCGTCATATTAGTTGGTGTCGCAAAATGTCTATGGTCTTTAATTTAATTACAAATCGGTCAAGCGCGTATCGGATTCGCGGAATTAGGTTTAAAGGAACAATTAAATTATTAAAATCCTCAGCAATTTTCAAACGATGCAGTTCTTTACCTACTACCTAGCTAGTATCTTCTCTTATAAATATAAATTCTAGACCGACTTGGTGACAATTAACGGAAATCCTATTACTAAGGCTCCGTCCGTCCGTCCGTCTGTCACAGAGCTGTATCTTTTGAACCGTAATAGGTAGACACTTGAAATTTTCACAGAGTGTGTATTACTACGGACGCTGTCGCTTAGGCGACAATAATAAATAAATGTTTTACTCCATATTGTTTTATTTTCAAGTTTTCAAATGAAGTAAAGATATAAAAGTAATCAGTAACAAGGAATTAAGTAATGAAAAGGTTACAGAGGAATAAAAGGGAATACAATGAGTAAAAGGAGGGAGTAAAAAAAGCACGAAATATCATGCTCTTTTATAATATATTTTAACAGCTGGTTGAATTTTGTTCACTGTATTACATTATTGATTTTATAAAATAGGTGTGCTCTTTATCAAAGCTAAAACGGAATTGACTAAAAATGGTAGAAAATAAACAAATAGCAGAAACTGTTCCAAATTCAGATTATTTTGAAAAATTCCTAAATTACAGTAAGCCAGTAATTTTGTAAGGAGGTTAGCAACTATTCAAACCTCTTTAAGAAAAAGTGGTCTCATTTATTTACTAAATGAGCACAACGTTACAACGCTATATCAACAAATAATAATAAAAAATAAAGTTAAAAATTAAAGAGGTCCCCATACAAGAAACGTGTTTTATTCGGAGTTTTTTGCTCGATCTTAATAATGGCAATACATACAAACGTCTAACTAGTATAACTATAATGCATACTCTTAAGTAAAACAACAAATAATATAAAACCGGTCAAGTGAGAGTCCGACTCACACTTGGCCGGTTTTATTAAATGTCTAAAATCTTCTCTTATTATTGTAAAACTGAATTGTACCCAGGCAAAGTCGAGATTGTATTATAATCTAAAACCAAAAGGAATAGAAAGTCGGGTGTGAAATATGTTTTGTTGGCTAAACAATAAGATTGACAGCTCAATAGACATTTCCAACATTTTTTTCTTACGTTTTTATTAAAAAAAGCCACTGCATTCAAAAAGTCGACGACATAGATTAACATTCCTAGCGCCCAATTCCGTACATCCACGTCTAAATACATACTCACGCCTAAATCACATCGGGGTAGACAGAGACTAAGGACCTCCACATGCCACGACCCAGACACACCTCTCTTGTTAACATACATATACTCACGCCTGAATCACATCGGGGTAGACAGAGACTAAGGACCTCCACATGCCACGACCCAGACACACCTCTCTTGTTAACATACATATACTCACGCCTGAATCACATCGGGGTAGACAGCGACTAAGGACCTCCACATGCCACGACCCAGACACACCTCTCTTGTTAACATACATATACTCACGCCTGAATCACATCGGGGTAGACAGAGACTAAGGACCTCCACATGCCACGACCCAGACACACCTCTCTTGTTAACATACATATACTCACGCCTGAATCACATCGGGGTAGACAGCGACTAAGGACCTCCACATGCCACGACCCAGACACACCTCTCTTGTTAACATACATATACTCACGCCTGAATCACATCGGGGTAGACAGAGACTAAGGACCTCCACATGCCACGACCCAGACACACCTCTCTTGTTAACATACATATACTCACGCCTGAATCACATCGGGGTAGACAGAGACTAAGGACCTCCACATGCCACGACCCAGACACACCTCTCTTGTTAACATACATATACTCACGCCTGAATCACATCGGGGTAGACAGAGACTAAGGACCTCCACATGCCACGACCCAGACACACCTCTCTTGTTAACATACATATACTCACGCCTGAATCACATCGGGGTAGACAGAGACTAAGGACCTCCACATGCCACGACCCAGACACACCTCTCTTGTTAACATACATATACTCACGCCTGAATCACATCGGGGTAGACAGAGACTACGGACCTCCACATGCCACGACCCAGACACACCTCTCTTGTTAACATACATATACTCACGCCTGAATCACATCGGGGTAGACAGAGACTAAGGACCTCCACATGCCACGACCCAGACACACCTCTCTTGTTAACATACATATACTCACGCCTGAATCACATCGGGGTAGACAGAGACTAAGGACCTCCACATGCCACGACCCAGACACACCTCTCTTGTTAACATACATATACTCACGCCTGAATCACATCGGGGTAGACAGAGACTAAGGACCTCCACATGCCACGACCCAGACACACCTCTCTTGTTAACATACATATACTCACGCCTGAATCACATCGGGGTAGACAGAGACTAAGGACCTCCACATGCCACGACCCACCTCTCTTCATTTAAATTGAATATAATCGGTAGTCAATGAACTCGTAAATTCATTTCAAACAATCAAGACACGGTTTGTATTATTAAAAGATATTGGTCATAAGAAATCAGTCATATATTCACGCCTATATGTCCCATAAAGGCAGACCAGTGATTACAAACACCAATCGATTGTATTGTCCACTGTGCAGAAGTCTTGTATCAAAATTCTTGTTTTCGGCACAAGACCATGGATTGCTCGGCCCGAGAATGTCCGGGCAGGAATTCGTGTACTGGCTTACACGTATGCCTGGGTCGGGCATTTTTGGCTGCGTCTTTCTGGCCGGTAATTCATCGGTCTGGACACAAATACATTTATAAGTGAAATTATCGCTTGATGGCGTTATTGTACATTATAAATGTATTCGGCTTTTTTTGCTTGATCTTAATAATGGCAATACATACAAACCTACTACTAAACGGCCAAGTGCGCGTCCGGCTCTAGCTAATTTATCCCTGCGCCATACAGGGGCGTCAAACTTGGTCTGATTAGACTCGCACTTGACCGATTTTTACTAGTTTTTCAGGAATTTTGAAAAACTGACTTTATCGCAATATCTTGATAAAATATGGACCGATTTTGACTAATTATTGTTTTAAGAGCTCTCTTGGTCGCATAACCAAATAAAAATCTCTTTCACACAATTTACGAGCGAAACAAATAAATAGAGAGAGAATATTTCCAAACAAAATCGGTACAATAAAATACACAAAACGGTCTTCAGCAAATGCGTGAAATTGATGACTTTCAGGGTTTCATAAAACCTAGGTATATACTTAAAGGATCCATTAACTAGAACTTGCTATTTTAATAAGTTTTGTACAATACTTGAATTGCTGAAGTCAGTTTTTGACATATCATGAAAATGAGTTCAGTAGTTTTTCAGGAATTCAGTAATCTTAACAAAAGATGCCGTTGTAAAGTTCGACTCGCGCTTGTTAGTGAACTATTTTCGGTGCATTACGTATGATGCAACCACTTAAATGTTATCTTGGCGCTTTTAGTTTAATGTTAGAATACATAAAAGGTACTACATCTGTTTAATATAATATCTTGTTTTAAACCTTTTAAAATATTTATATTAATTGCCGGTATGAGAGGACGTCCAAAACGTACCCATTTAAATGTATAACAACGAGTTATATCTATGTATATTTTTTGTACAGTCAATTCAAAATTCTATGGTTGGACATTCTTGGTTCGGGCATTCCTTGAGTGGCCATCGGTGCGAACCCGTCGTTTTTGGCCTCTCTAGATGTCGCGGTTATAAGTTCAAAATTTGAGAAACTAAATAATTACATTGACACGACGAGTCCACCCAATGGCCAGCCATGGTATGCCCGACTCGAGAATGTCCAACCATAGAATATACGGGCAAATTGCTGGGTCGGGCAAAGACAGTAGGTACACGGATTTGCCTGGACATTCTAGGGACCCCACAGAGTTAGTTACAGCCGTCAAAGTGCCAGCTATTATATTTTAGCTAGAAGAACCGTCTTTACTTGCCCTCTGAAGCACTATATCTAATAGATGTTGGAATTAGAACAGATAGAACGATGTTGGATGAATACCTGATAAATACAGAATTTAACAAACGATCTTAAAATACCTCAGCAGAGTTCGGTAGCCTCAAAAATACCATCTGCTAAATGAGCAACACTCAGCTGGGAATGTCAAACTAGAACAATCTAATCTATACTAATAATAAAGCTTAAGACTTATCTATTAGAGATAGATATATGCTACCGCGGACTTTTTTGTAGATCATTTTATTCTACACAATTCTTTCCTACAACATTTTGTTATATCTCTGACGGATTAGCCAGCATACGCCATGAAAACTCGCTGGGGCTAACTTTTTCCCCGACTTGATTCACTTATACTGTTAATGCTCAGCTCCTAAACATGATAGGTTCATGTTTAATACTCGTAAAGCTTCCCGGTGAATCAACTTATCTAATAGTAAAAACCGTAACAAAATCGGTTCAGTAGTTTTTGAGAGGCGGTATAGACAGTTGTTGATAAATAGGCAATTAAATGGTTTATTCGCATTTAATACATTTCCACAGGAAAAGTCAGAACGAAAAGCTATATTAAATAAAACATAATCCCGACATGTACTTCCTCTTGAAGATGCGCTGTTTGTATAGATACTGCCGTCTACTAGAAATAAGTACACTCGCTTACAAAAGTGCTTAATATAATATAGCTATCTCTCAGTCATCTTGTCAAGTATCAGTCAAAAATATGGGAAATCTCAGTGAATCCTGGAAAGTTGAGTTTATTTATACAACATTTCCTTACCACAGAGTTTATAGTTATTATTGTATTCAGAACTGCTGGCAAAGGACGACCTAGATGTACTTTTATTGAACATATAAAAATATGTTGATCGATGGAAATATTAAAAGTACACACAATCGCCGAGCATGCGTGAAAGTTATGATGAATATAAAAGAAGCAAAAGAGATATGTCAGGATCGTAACAAATGGCATTCGATTGTCTCTGCCTACCCCTCTTGGAATAAAAGGCGTGATGATAGATAGATAGATAGATAGATTGTATTCAGGGTTCTAAATAGCCGTAGTTTTTAAAACGAGCATTGCTTTTGCGTTTTGAAAAATATGGCTATTTAAAACTCTTATTAATGAAAATATGGCTCAATCCAATTTAAAATAATAACTATCAAATGTGTGATAGGAAATGTTTTATAAATAAACTCACCTTTCCAGGATTGACTGAGATTTGCCATATGAGTATGACAGTTATAAGATGACCTTGACCAACGGCCCTTAATAAAGTCCTAACACCTGACTGACAGACGAGTGACAAAAATATTGATATGTGACCATTACCTTTTTTTTACACCTAATTTACGAGTCCACGGTCTCATAGATTGTCAGTCGTATTCATCACCGCTGTCGTTGCACACGTACGCCACAGAGTGAAATCATAAATTTATAGACGTTTAATATAAGTGTTTCACCGATGCACAAATCATCTCAAGAACAAAACCTAAATTAGTGTGGTCACGTGTGGTTTAGCTGCGACGCACCGGATTTGTTGATGAAATATTAGGTTACGTATCTATATTTTTTATTATAGCCAAATTGATTTGCCCACGATTTGCCCTACAATTGACCTTTGTTGCAAGTGCCCTCGCGATAGTTGTGTCAACCACGCGACCGTATAGAATATAACAAGTTTCTTAGACACGATGAAGGTCAAGTCGGTTGAGTGGTTGTCCAACCATGTAGAATGGGTTTAAAAATGTGTGAATAAATGATAACATTGACGTCTTTTTCTGCTGAGGCCAGTTCAGGATGCTTTCAGCAGTCGCCTGTAGATTTGCCGCACAACCGTATGAAACATGGATGTCAGTCTCTGTCTATCCCGATGTGATTCAAGCGTGAGCATATGTATTTTCGTAAGACATTTCAACACGATAGTACAGCATCGTGTCATTACAGTGTAGTACAAAGATTAACCTAATTTGTTAGTTAAATATTGATGCGCAAGCTGGGACACGTCTCATTCATACCATGATCCCATAGATATTAAATATGATCACGACTTAATACCATCGGGGTAGACAGAGACTAAGGACCTGCACATGCCACGACCCAGACACCTCTCTTGTTAACATACATATACTCACGCCTGAATCACATCGGGGTAGACAGAGACTAAGGACCTGCACATGCCACGACCCAGACACACCTCTCTTGTTAACATACATATACTCACGCCTGAATCACATCGGGGTAGACAGAGACTAAGGACCTGCACATGCCACGACCCAGACACACCTCTCTTGTTAACATACATATACTCACGCCTGAATCACATCGGGGTAGACAGAGACTAAGGACCTCCACATGCCACGACCCAGACACACCTCTCTTGTTAACATACATATACTCACGCCTGAATCACATCGGGGTAGACAGAGACTAAGGACCTCCACATGCCACGACCCAGACACACCTCTCTTGTTAACATACATATACTCACGCCTGAATTACATCGGGGTAGACAGAGACTAAGGACCTGCACATGCCACGACCCAGACACACCTCTCTTGTTAACATACATATACTCACGCCTGAATCACATCGGGGTAGACAGAGACTAAGGACCTCCACATGCCACGACCCAGACACACCTCTCTTGTTAACATACATATACTCACGCCTGAATCACATCGGGGTAGACAGAGACTAAGGACCTCCACATGCCACGACCCAGACACACCTCTCTTGTTAACATACATATACTCACGCCTGAATCACATCGGGGTAGACAGAGACTAAGGACCTCCACATGCCACGACCCAGACACACCTCTCTTGTTAACATACATATACTCACGCCTGAATCACATCGGGGTAGACAGAGACTAAGGACCTCCACATGCCACGACCCAGACACACCTCTCTTGTTAACATACATATACTCACGCCTGAATCACATCGGGGTAGACAGAGACTAAGGACCTCCACATGCCACGACCCAGACACACCTCTCTTGTTAACATACATATACTCACGCCTGAATCACATCGGGGTAGACAGAGACTAAGGACCTGCACATGCCACGACCCAGACACACCTCTCTTGTTAACATACATATACGCACGCCTGAATCACATCGGGGTAGACAGAGACTAAGGACCTGCACATGCCACGACCCAGACACACCTCTCTTGTTAACATACATATACACACGCCTGAATCACATCGGGGTAGACAGAGACTAAGGACCTGCACATGCCACGACCCAGACACACCTCTCTTGTTAACATACATATACGCACGCCTGAATCACATCGGGGTAGACAGAGACTAAGGACCTGCACATGCCACGACCCAGACACACCTCTCTTGTTAACATACATATACTCACGCCTGAATCACATCGGGGTAGACAGAGACTAAGGACCTGCACATGCCACGACCCAGACACACCTCTCTTGTTAACATACATATACGCACGCCTGAATCACATCGGGGTAGACAGAGACTAAGGACCTGCACATGCCACGACCCAGACACACCTCTCTTGTTAACATACATATACTCACGCCTGAATCACATCGGGGTAGACAGAGACTAAGGACCTGCACATGCCACGACCCAGACACACCTCTCTTGTTAACATACATATACACACGCCTGAATCACATCGGGGTAGACAGAGACTAAGGACCTCCACATGCCACGACCCAGACACACCTCTCTTGTTAACATACATATACTCACGCCTGAATCACATCGGGGTAGACAGAGACTAAGGACCTGCACATGCCACGACCCAGACACACCTCTCTTGTTAACATACATATACACACGCCTGAATCACATCGGGGTAGACAGAGTGTAACGGAAGTGGTCGTGGGTGGGTTGTATACAAATTTTCAACATAGCGATGCAAATGGTAGTTAGTAAGTCAGCGGTGATTTTTATCATTTCACTTCTTGGAGTTGGATAGAATTACAGCAAGGTGTTGGAAACAGTTTGTCGAATTTTTGGGAACCGAAAAGAAACTGGCCCTAATTTAGGATACTCTGTGCTATAAACACAGTAATAACGTTTCTCTTAGTACATTTAAAACCCGACTTCAAAAAAAGGAGGAGGTTCTCAATTCGTCGTCTCAATTTTTTTATGTATGTTCCCCGATTACTTGAAGACGCCTGGACTGATTTTAAAGGGTATACTTGGTGTCCAGGTGGTCCCATGGTCATCAGGTCAGGATCTGATGATATGATCCTGGAAAAATCGAGAACTCTTCAAATTTTATATGCACACTTGAAGCGATTTGGTTTTTTTTTATAGTGACTTGTGTTTTTGCTTTTTCAGTGCATAATTATTGAAGTCGGTACATTTTTATTTAATTGGCAAATTATTTCAAATTCGAATCCAATCGATCCTGGATCCCGGCCATGTACCAATGGGTTTTTTATATTAAAAAAAAAAGGTACCTACATAATCCGACAAACAACACTTGAGAGACTTTTCCATCTAAATATACCTCAACAGAACTGACCGCTCGATAGGTATAGCCTCACAAATACCATCGGCTAATGAGGGAGACTTGATCTTCCGCTGGGTACCCTGGGACCGTAACACGGTTTCGAGAACTGTAAGGCAACCCGTGAAGGTAAAAAGAAAATAATGCAAAAAGAAATTCACAAGATTAAAGGTTACTATAGCTAGAGTTTCTAAGACTCGTCTAAAATATAATTTAATGATTAATTAATAAACAATGATTCTAGAATTTAGTCCGCTATTAATGTTTTACAATACTATGCAACCAAATACAAAAACAAGAACATAAAAAAACAAAACGAGGCAGTGTACAAAAAATGTTTATAAAACCTGCACGATCATTAGAGGCATGCGCGGGAGTTCGTTACGGGGCATCTTGATCCACGATCTATATGGGACATAATTTGGATAGATCTCCAAACTTTTTCTTTTTAATTTGTTTTTTAAAGTGTAGAAATATTTGTCTTTATGGCGACATTAAATTATCGCTTATTATTATTAAACGCGATAGAGCTAACTTTTTTCTCGACTTGATTCACTAATACTATTGTTGCTCAGCTCCTAAACTTGATGGGCACATGTTTAATACTCGTAAACCTTCCTCATTAATCAACCTATCTAATAGTGAAAACCGCAACAAAATCCGTTCAGTAGTTTTTGTGTGACAGACGCGGCGGTGGACTTTGTTTATAAAATACTAGCATTCCGCCCCCGGCTTCGCCCGTGGATATTTACGAACAAAATAAAATATACCCTATACCTACCCCTACCCTTATCAATACCTCTACCCTACCCCCACCCCTACCCCTACCCCTACCCCTACTTCTACTCCTACCCCCTACCCTCTACCACTACCACTATTATCATCAAAAAGTTTTCGCAGCGCATGCGATGTAAGGAATTTCTTAGGTCATTTTTTTACACCTTGGGTTACATTATTGGAGTTTTAGTAATGATTTCTAATTTTTTTTTTAAATAGAATATAGCCTATGTCACTCAGGGTGAATGTAGCTTTCCAATGGTGAAAGAATTTTTGAAATCGGCACAGTAGTTTTAGAGTTTATTCATTACAAACATACACACGCACTAAAATACAAATGTATCCTCTTTATAATATTAGTATAGATGTATATATTATAGTAATGTATTGTAACTATGACAGAAGTTGTCTACATTTGAATTTTTGTTCTACATTGATTCTATATCACGTCATGGCGACCAACGCACGCGTTCTGCCGTGACATGATGGGGAATCCAGTTTAACCCAGCTGTGATAGTTGTGATTAGAGCATATTACTGTCGGTGGAATCATCTTAGATACCGATTAATCGGCTTTATATACTATAAATATATATAAATAAATATATGTAACATATAATAACGCCATCTAGCGCGCGCCTAAAGAAGTTTTTAATTTAAAAAAAAATGACCAGCCAGAAATGCCCAATTAAAAAAAAAACTAGATTTACCGGCCAGAAATGCCCAAATTCCTGCCCGGAGATTCTCAGGTCGTACACACTAGGGCCGGGCAATCCATGGTTGGCTTTTGTGCCGAGAGTATAATATCGCGAAAGGTAAGTAATTTTTTATTTTTGTACTTTTATTTGTAACGACTTAACTCAAAAACTACTGAACCGATTCTAAACATTCTTTCACTAATAGAAAGCTACGATATCCCTGAGTGACATAGGCTATATTTTATATTGTTCCAGTATATCCACGGGCGGAGCCGAGGACGGAAAGTCTAGGATGAAATATTTATACATAGAACACCTAACTAATCTTCTTCAGATACCGTCACCCCAAAATGATCTCACAGGACACTGACCCCAATTTTAATAATCTCATTGCATACCATCACGGTGCTAGTGAGAAGGGGGAAAGACAACAATAGGTACACGCTAGGGAATAAAACTCGATTATCAAGAATGGATCCCCATCTTGTAATACCTGTTAGTGCTTTGTAATGCTCACGCTTGCATCATATCGGGGTAGACAGAGACTATAAGGAACACACACACACCTTTACGGCGTTTATACCTTGAGGTGTGACCAGAGACACCAGGTAATAGTGTCCACTTGACATGTCATAGAGTAAAAGATGATGTGGTGACTAAAATGAAGAAAAGTATTTTACGCTGGTTTGGACACGTTGAAAGATTGATTAAAAAGGTTTATATGGCTGAAGTGAAAGGAAATGCTGGCAGAAGACGACTTAGGTGTACTTTTTTTGAACATAGAAAAAAAGTATTGATCACTGGCAATGTTAAAAGTACACACAATCGCCGAGCATGATAGTATGAAAGGTATGATGAATATAAAAGAAGCGAAAGAGGTATGTCAGGACCGTAACAAATGGCATTCGACTGTCTCTGCCTACCCCTGTTGGGATAAAAGACGTGATAGCTATCTGTTATTTTTAGAGTAGAAATGCGGACGCCAGCTTTACGTGCCTTCCGAAACATGGGAAGAATTAAAACACATAATGTTGCTAGGAATTGAACAAGACCAACGTCCTACCAATTAGGCTACAGACCCTTTATATACTACTAGCATTCCGCCCCCGGCTTCGCCCGTGGATATATACGAACAAAATAAAATATACCCTACCTCTACCCCTACCCTGTCCCTACCCCCTACCCCCACCCCTATTCCTACCCCTACTTCTACTCCTACCCCTACCCCCTACCCCTACCCTCTACCACTACCACTATTATCATCAATAGTTTTCGCAGCGCATGCGATGTAAGGAATTTCTTAGGTCATTTTTTTTCACCTTGGGTTACATTATTGGAGTTTTAGTAAAGATCCCTAATTTTGTTGAAAATAAAATATAGCCTATGTCACTCAGGGTGAATGTAGCTTTCCAATGGTGAAAGAGTTTTTGAAGTCGGCACAGTAGTTTTTGAGTTTATTCATTACAAAAATACCACAAAAATACAAATCTTTCCACTTTATAATATTAGTGTAGATATAGATATACGGTTCTCCGCTACTTTGGGTCTTAGCATGATGTTACATAGCTTATAAGCTTCCTCAAGAATTGGGCTATCAAATCCGACTGGTAGTCCCAGTCCCAGAGATGATCGCGTTCAAACAAAAATCTCTTCAGTTTTATTATTAGTCCATAATAGATACCAACTTCAAAATTTTCGAAAGCAGATGCACAAGTCACTATAAAAAAAATACCCACTTCAAGTGTGCTTATAAAATTTGAAGAGTTCTCGATTTCTCCAGGATTCCATCATCAGATCCTGACCTGATGACCATGGGACTACCTGGAAAGTATACCCTTTCAAACAAAAAAAATACAAATCGGTCCAGGTGTCTTCAAGTAATCGTGAAACATACCTACATAAAAAAAAGTTTTTTTTTATAGAGAAAACGACATGTGACCTTGCCAGGCTGGTCCATGAATGCGCGCGACTGGCAGATCATAATACAGTCGCTTGAAGGACCCCAGGTTGTAGAAAGAAGGAAAGACCGACGCCGGAAGTTCGTTCCACTTTTTGGCAGTACGACACAGGAACGAGTCACTGAATTTTTTCGTTCGTATGCAGAACATGTCCACTGTGTGATTATGATGATGCGAAAAGGGGATGGAGGGACGAGGCCATGGAGTTCTTCTAAACACTCCCCATAATACAGTCGATTGAAGACGCTAAGAGAGGCTATGTCTCTGCGTAACTGTAGAGGCTCGACATTTCGTGTGGCCTTTGGGTCATTGATGATGCGAATCGCTCTTTTTTGCAAACCGTTGAGGGCATCGAGGAGATACTGAGCGGAACCATACCAGAGGTGTGAGCAATATTCAATGCACGAAATATGACCTAGTAGATTGCTTTATTAAATTATTTAAAAGTTTCAAACAACACGCCCGCCATTTTCAATTAAGTATATTTTTACAATTTTTAACCACAAAATATACATCGTTTTCAAATAAATATGCAAGATAATAATCATAAATCAAAAACCACGGTAAATTTACAAGCCTCTAGGGAAAACACTGGACCATACTCTATCTCTTTTTAACACATACAAATAGAAAAGGACAGCGGAAACTGGACTATGAATGCTATCCTTTTCTGACACGTTTAGTTTTATAGGATTAAAGTGAAATGGATATAGTCTACCCTCTTTTTTATAATGAATTAAGGGTTTGTAAGTGTCAAATTTAGTGGGACGAGGGATGGTGTCAGGTTCGATTTCCGAGTTTGTGTTTTTCTATCTATCATCACGCCTTTTATCCCAAGAGGCGTAATCGAATGCTATTTGTTACGATCCTGACACATCTTTCGCTTCTTTTATATTCATCATACCTTTCATATATGCTCGGCGATTGTGTGTAATTTTAATATTGCCTTCGATGCCTAGGTCGTCCTCTGCCATAATTTCCTTTCGTTTCTGCCATATAAACCTTTTTCGTCAATCTTTCATCCTTCATTCTTTCTATTTTTTTTATACAATGTGTGGTATAATTGGAAAAAATACCGCTGACCGACCTCTCAACCTAAAATTCATGAACTAAGTGAATATCTATCATCACGCCTTTCATCCCAAGAGGGGTAGGCAGAGACATTCGAATGCCATTTGTTACGATCCTGACATACCTCTTTCGCTTCTTTTATATTCATCACACCTTTCATACAAGCTCGTCGATTGTGTGTACTTTTAATATTTCCATCGTTCAATATATTTTTTTATGTTCTATAAAAGTACATCTAGGTCGTCCTCTGCCAGCATTTCCTTTCACTTCAGCCATAAAAACCTTTTATTTGTAAGTTGTGTATTTCTGCATACATTGTTTAGTCCACCAAATACCTTGCTTCCCGTTTTCACTCTCCTTTCAATTTTCTTGTCTGTTCAATGGTATATCATAGACTTTTTTTAAACTCCGACATAGTAGAAAAGAAACAGATGCCATCACTCACAAAATTCCATTACAGGACCCTAATCACCCCCCGGAGGAAGCGTGAATATATTTGCACAAAGTATTATTGCTAGGGAGCACCCCTTACAAAAAGCATTTAATTAGTTAAATGTATCGCGGACTTTAAGGTTTTGGGATTCGTAGAGCTCCCTTTTTTCTTTCACGAGCTAACTTCAGGGTACCCAGTGAATGACCTCTTTTAGCCGATGGTATTTGTGAGGCTAATTAAAAACTTATGTAAATAATCCGACAAACCATACTTTTCCATCTAAATATACCTCAACAGAACTGGCCACTCGTTAGGTATAGCCTCACAAATACCATCAGCTCTGGATCCCTAGGACCAAACGCTTGTCTCTGTCTACCCCGGTGTGATTAAGACGTGAGTATGTCATCAATCAAATGTAATATGTTGTAAACATATATTACTTATATTATATTTGTTTAGTTTATTTTGTTATCATATTTTCTTTAACCCTGTCATCTGTCATGGTTTATCTTTAAATCTATTTAGTAAATTAGGGTTCGTTAGTCACTACTGTGAAAATTGAGGATCCTACTAAGTGTAGACTAAAAAATTGTTCTTTAAAAAGCAAGAAATCCTAACATATATTATTTCTCAAAGTTTTTTTGTCTGTATCAAGCGCAACGAACTCAGTTTTACGCGCGTCTTTTTCCACTCGATATCTCTTTAGAAAGATGTAAGCGAGATGGAATGCTATTGAAATCGATAAGTTAACCAAGGATAAGATAGACCAAGATTCACGTACCAGAAACATGAGAAAGTACGATTTCTCAACTAAACCTGTCTTGCGATAATACAGGACTTCGGCTGTATGAGTATTATACAAAAACTATTAAAAAAAAACAAGTTCTAGTTAATGTTTTCTTAAAACATATGAAATTATCTATGAAATAAACGAAATAAAATTGTACATTAATACATATACCTACTAAAAGAATTAGAGTCCCAAAATTGAGAACTTTAAGGGCTTTATAAAACGTAAGTAAGACATACGAGTCCAGTTATCGCGCAATTTACATATAGCTGCAGCATGTAATTCGTATGGGACAAACGGTATGAGACGGGTTCTTAATACTGTAGTAATGTGATACGCCATTTTAAAGATTAGTTTTCCCTTTAATGACGAAAAATAAACAAACAAATCAAAATTAAATATTTCTTTTAAAATTAGACTAATTTATTTTGTAAAAGACGCCATCCACGCGGAATTAATCTTAAGGTTTTTTATATTGTTATGTGTAAATAAATAAATAATAATTAGTTAATTTAAACATTTAATAATATACGGACGGAACCATAACAAATTTTTATTTTGAACTTGATACAATGATATCTTATTTGACCAAGTTACGTTAAGTATATTATAGGCATCTGTCAAATATGTCAAAATATGATGTGGGGCATTTGTATATGTATAATCACGACTTATATACCTTGTGGCGTAGGTAGTAACAATGTCCACTATTAGCTATGCAAGTACTTCTTATTTTATACCTATATATTTTTAGAAGTGCGGACGCATGCTTTTCTTTCCCTCCGAAGCACAAGAAGTCAATTAAATATGACTACATTGACATACAACTTACAAGTCAATTAAATATGGCTTATGCTGTCTAATCCGTCAGAGATATAACAAAATGATGTAGGAAAGAATTGTGTAGAATAAAATTATCTACAAAAAAGTCCGCGGTAGCATATATCAATCTCTAACAGATAAGTTATAAGCATATTATGTATTTTTTTTTATGTATAAGCTTATAGAAAGTATTTCATAATTTTTAGCCCTTACTTTAAGAACGTATTGACACATCGTGACACCTTGGACGCCCTATCACTCTGCTATCATTCGGTAACACAGCTTTATAGATATTTGTTAGGTCAGAGATAGTAAGAAAATATAAGCAGTAACATTTTCCCATAGGAAGAGCCAGGGTTGTCAAGATTTTATTGGCTTTAAATATTTCGTAGGCGTTTGCGATGGCCACATGGCCGAGTGGCTAAGACGTCTCCAAGTACTAATGGGTTTTAATAATCTTATTAAAAAATATACAAAATCTGACAAACCACACTTAGAGGCTTTTCCATCTAAATATACCTCAACAGAACTGGCCACTCGTTAGGTATAGCCTCACAAATACAGGAGGCTAAACGAGGAAGACTTTGTCTTCAACTGGGTACCTTGGGACCGATAACACGATTAGGGAGCTATTACTAAGGATCTGCTGTCTCTGTCTGTCTGTCTGTCCGTCTGTCACAGCGCATCTTTTGAACCCATAGAGTAGACCAGGTACTAAGCCTATGGAGGGGCCATAGACGGGCTCCCCTTTCGCCAATTTTTTGCTCTTTGACCAATTAAACTAACCAGGTGCGCAGTAATAAGTTACCTTAGATTTCGTTGCTATTGGTACGGGTTATGTTTGTATTTTATCATAATCATCATATAACCTAAAAGCCGATGCGACAATAAAACGACAGAATAATACAGTGGTACAGGGCTAGAACTAAGCTAGTACCCCCCCCCCCCCGCCAAAAGTGGCAGAAAACATTGTTCGGTGATTTACACGCTACACGTCTCCTTTGGTATCTCAGTTTGAAACGTAATAGGTAGACACTTGAAATTTGCACAGAGTGTGTCCGCTATAACAACAAATAATAAAATATAAAATAAAGTTAAAAATCAAAGGGGGTCAATCAAATGTGTTTTTTTCGGGGTTTTTTGCTCGTACTTAATAATGGCAATACATACAAACGTCTAGGGAATGCAATACCGGGATCCCGCATACATGTTGCGGGATTAATCTCGGTCGAAAAATTTGCGGGATCCCGCTGGACTGGCGGGATTACAGAGAAGCGTGGTACATACGTGTTTCTCTAAGGTGCGGGGCGTCTCCGAGCCCTAGGGGAACGGTGTGAAGGCGCGGGGCAAAGAATTCCCCACCTGCGCCCCTTGTTTGATCACTTATAATATGTTGCCAGTTACAATTTTTAATTATGACGCAATGCAATGATTTATTCATTGAATATTGATTTGTTATATCTATAGATAAATCAAAATCAAACTGAACTTTATAAGAAATATTATTTTTGGAACCAGCAGGCCGGGTATACGGTGCCCTGCAAACACCTGCGTCACACCTGCGACTTTTTCTAAGAATTTTATTTTTTATATTTATTATAATAAATAAACCATTTAAAATGTACTAAAAAGCTTGTTTAATTTGGGTTAAAATTAAAACCATGAAAACGAGGTATATAGGTCTTTATTACGATTATTTACGATTGATTTCAGAGGTCTAAGTCCACCCTGCGGGATCCCGCAAATACCGGGATCCAGCGGGACTAAGATGGTTCAGTCCCGCAAATACCGGGATTGAAATTATCTTGCGGGATTGCATTCCCTACAAACGTCAAACTAGTATAAATATAATGCATAAACTATTTTTATTGTACAGTGAGTACGAAGTTCGATTCGTATTTGGCCGGTTTTTGCATACATATAAATATTATACAATTCCAGGATACCTAGCGGAAGACCAAGTCTCCCTCGTTTACTGGAACCGTAACACGATTTCAGGAGCTGAAAAACAACCCGTGAAGAAAAAAAAATTATGCCGAGTGACAACCCTAAAAAAAGCTTAAACAAGTATGTTTATGTGAACAGTGTTAACAACTTGCTTTTATTAACATCAATTTACTCCATGTTATAAATCTCGCTTCACACATAAACTCACGTCTGAATCACACAGGGGTAGACAGATTGATCCGGCATCGCAACGAAAAGCTAAACCGGATGATCTAGGCGGAGTGTTCGTTACAAGAATTGGAAGAGTATGTGGTCGGTTTTGGTGCTGGGGATTGGACGAATGTGTGGCCACAATACTTAATATTATAAATGCGAAAGTATTAATTCTGTCTATCTATTACGTTTTCACGGCTAAACCAATGAACCTATTTTGATGAAATTTGACATGGAGAAAGTTTGAAAGGCCACTTTTTTTTAAATCCTCTCCTCGTGTAGCTCAGGGTACGCAGCGAAATAGGTATTTAGAAAATCATATTCTGTCTCAAGCGCGCTCTTCCCCCGGGCATCAGTGCGACAGAGAACACTGCAGCTCGTGAGTGTTCGTAGGTATGTTCTTCGTTGAAAATTGCGTTTTGGGCGAAAACGATTTACACCTACTAAACTATAACGAAACCTTATAATTTTGGTGTCAAACGTTTTAGCAGATTATAATCTACATACGTACTTTTTGCTTTTTTTGAAATTTTGCTTTGTTTCTCGAATACAGACGGTTTATTACGAGCAAGTTATGAACCAAAAAAACCGAGATTTGAGGGGCTTATAACTTTTGACCTATTACGAATTTTGAAAAAAGGAAAAAATACGTACGTAGTTTTTCATTATGTCAGTAACATATTACAAAATCGTTAAAATTAAATAATATTAAGGGGTAGTAAAACGTTTTCTCCGTTTGTATGGACATGGACGCGGTACACTACACTCTTAAGGGGAAGTCAGTCATCAAAATCCAATTTTTAATCAAATTTTTCAGAAAACCTGATCTATTTACGAAACTGAAAAAAAAAACTGATTATATTGTTATTGTTTTGAAAATATGATTAGAAATATTTTACTCGATAGAAAAAAATCCTAAATACGTCTCTGAAAACTTTATTTATTCAAATTTTATGGCTATAATATAGATGGTCCATTATTTTTGTAACATGAATATTTTTTTGGTAATTATCTTTCGTTTCAAAATTATTTCTAAGTTGTATAAGATTTTTTTAGGAGATGAAAGTTACGGGCAAAGCGTGAGAAGTTCAGTGAGAACAGTAGGACCAATTTTGGATATTTTTTTAAGTTTTTAGGGAAAGAAAAATTAAAAAAGTTGCTCGGAAAAATTGGAAACTGTTAACTTTTTCTATGAACTCAAGACCATAATGGAGGTTGAAAGTTAATTGGGATCCACGGGGTACCCAAAGGGTAAAAACGGAAACCCTATTACTAAGACTCCGCTGTCCGTCCGTCCGTCTGTCTGTCTGTCTGTCTGTCTGTCCGTCTGTCACCAGGCTGTATCTCATGAACCGTGATAGTTAGACAGTTGAAATTTTCACAGATGATGTATTTCTGTTGCCGCTATAACAACAAATACTAAAAAACAGAATAAAATCAATATTTAAGGGGGCTCCCATACAACAAACGTGATTTTTTTTGCCGTTTTTATAGATAATGGCACGGAACCCTTCGTGCGCGAGTCTGACTCGCACTTGGCCGGTTTTCTTTACTACGTGTCCCTAAAACCCACAGGACCCAAAAGGATTAATTTCAAATCTTATTCATCATGGCACTTAGTTGACAGGAATTTTATAGAAACTTGTTCATTTGTATTATATTACAAAATCCCATCATATTTTGGGATCCCACAAAAAATGGGAGAAAAAAATCAATTACGGATCTGACCCTTCTCATGTATCTATCATCACGCCTCTTACAAGAGGTATACGTAGACAATAAACTTGCCAAGTGTGAGTCGGAGTCTCACATAACTTAAAAAAACGATAAAGCCTTACAGTAGTCGCATATGATGTGTAACATCTGATATCTCACCTCGATACACGCACACACTGTTGGCTGACAGTACCAACCTCTCGGAAAATAAATTGCGCGCGCTCATTGGTCAAATCCCACAGATTGCAGGAAAGCGATAGGAAAGATGTTACACATCAAAAATTAGGGCGAGTTCGAATCACACTTGGTCGGATAGTTATACTAGTTAGAAGTTTGTATGTATTGCCATTATTAAGATCGAGCAAGAAACGCCGAAAAAAAAGTTTCTTGTATGAGGACTCCTTTAATTTTTAACACCATTTTATTTTTATTATAGCGGCCATAGTAATATCATGTTTAGGAGCTAAGATTAACAGTATTATAGTGAATCAAGATTTTTTATTCTTCACGGGACCGATAATTGACTTATACCTGTGCAAAGCCGGGCACGGGTCACTTGTAAAGGATAAGATAAGATTAGCAGATTTATCAGATATGAATATTTTGTTTAAAAAATGTCGCCATTGTGATAAACAAAACAATTAAAATATACAATTAATTACTAGGACATAATGTAGCAGTAACTTGTCATGTCACCTATTATCTAAATTACAATAACATTAGGGTGACCATTCGTGTTCATGTTTTTGAGGACTGTCCTATTTTCAATAGCTCTATCTATAGCGGCGACACCCACCACAGACATCGGCGGATTTCTCACCTATGATGACCGAGATTGCCACAGGCAACATATTCAAGGCAATGGCACGTCAAGCCGGTATTGGACAGGCAACCGGATGGCGAGTGGTAATCTGGGCCTTTGAGTGGTACAGAGTCCCCTGGTAGCGGCCAAAGTGACCCCAAATGGACAGGGGCGGCGATATGGGGGTGGGGCAAAATCGTTTTTTTTGAAAAGGCAACCGGATAAAAATGCGGTAGCATTAAAGGAAATACCCTAATTATATAATAATTTTTTTTTGCCAGCCGAAACACGCAGGCCGTTCTTGCACTAGCGAGAAAAAAAAAAGTGAAAAGGCAACCGCTTCAAAATTAGTGAGCATACTTATTGACACCACCAAACATTGGGAAAAAATTGCCTTACAGCTCCCGAAACCGTGGAAGAACAAGTATCCCTCGTTTATCCGATGGTATTTGGGAGGCTATACCTAACGAGTGGCTAGTTCTGTTGAGGTATATTTAGATGGAAAAGGCTCTAAGTGTGGTTTGTCGTATATGTACATATTGGTACATGGCCGGGATCCGGTTTCGAACTCATGGTTAATACCAGACGTCTTAACCACTCGGCCACCGACGCACCGCGATATATATTTTTACACGTTAATTTTATTTGCCCAACTGAAATATGTATACATTGTATTTTTTAAATTGCTGTAAAAAAAAAATCTTTAATTAAGTTTTATGTTTTTAGAAATAAATTTATAAAATTGACAATTTTAAATGTATCTTGTGTCCCTAGGAAATAAGTGATCTTTTGAATTTGAATTTGAATTCGATACGATCTTTTGTAAACGGACAGAGAACCGTTCGTACAAGATGACTTTTTTGTGGGAACCTTTAAATTTAAAGTATTAGATTTTTTCATTAATTCCTCAAAAAAACTCAAAATCATTGTCCCAGTACTCAGATGACCTACAATAACGGGTCATAGCATGTTAAATTGTTTTATTTTCATCAACAAAGTAAATTATATGTTTCCTTACATTCTATTCATACATTCACGCTTTTAACCTAAATAGGGTAGACAAAACATAAACAAACTGGTAACAACGTCAATATTAAACAAGATTATATAAATAATAATTAGGCGAGTTGCGAGTTAAGGGTTCCGCCATGTTTTCGGTCAGAATTAAAGTTTATTTTCGTTTAGGTTTTCCTGCAAACAATAAAATTCCATATTTTTTTCAGAATTTTAGACTCAGTAGACTATGCATTTTAAATTTAAAAAAACAAGCTTCTGTGCGCAGTTTCACACAGTATCCCGTGGCTGTAATTTGCCCCTCTCCCGCCCGCTTTTGCGGTATAAAAAATTGCCTATGTCATTCTCTGACCCCTATGCGAAAAATCATATATATTTCTTTGCCTTTCATTCTGATCCGTTCAGCCGTTCTGGCGTGATTGAGTAACAATAAATATTAGTGAGATTAGTGAGCCCTTTAACTTAATGTCACATGATGCACTTGAAAAAAAAAATTTTTCTAACTTTTTAAATTTTACCGCCTTTTTTACGGACGAAGCCGTAGACAGTATTTAGTAAAGAATAAATCAAAACCAGTTCCCATACAAAATAAAAAATAGTTCTCAACTAATAAATAACAATTTTAATCATTAGAAGGCAGTTCCTTTAGGTATGATAAAGTACTTTATCCAGTCGATCGTTAGACATTTTATAATTTTCCTAATTTCTGACATTCACTGTAACATGGTGGCAGATCAACTTTATCCTACAACTAGCATTTAGCACCGGCTTCGCCCGTGGAGCCCACATTAACTTTCATCCCCTTTATGGTTTTGAGTTCATACAATATAGTTTTTTTCCCAATTTACGGCTAGAGAAAGTTAATCTCAATTCGTTTTTTTATGTTGTTCCCCGATTACTTGAAGACGCCTTAACCGATTTGGAATTTTTTTTTGTTCGAAAGGGTATAATTCCCAGGTGGTCCCTTGGTCAGGATCTGATGATGGGATCCTGGAGAAATCGAGAACTCTTCACCGTTTTATAGGCACACTTGAAGCGATTTGGGTATTATTTTATTTTGTTTGAAAGGGTATACTTTCCAGGTCCCATGGTCATCAGGTCAGGATCTGATGATGGGATCCTGGAGAAATCGAGAACTCTTCAAATTTTATTGGCACACTTGAGTGCATTTGCTTTCGGAAAGCACACTTTTCAGTGCATCATTTTTGAAGTCGGTACACTTTTTTTTATAAGCCAATTTATCCAAAATAAAAATGGTTACTGTGAGCTATCCTTACAAGATACACATATGCTATCGCAGACTTTTTTTAGAACTTTTCAAGAGGAACAATTCAGCCATCCATTATTTTCATTCAACTTTTACTATTGACGCAGCGCACGCTGAAAGCTCTCAAGAGGCACGACTTTTTCCGACCTTGATTAATATTATCATAACTTTAGCTAATATACCTTGCGGTGTGGCCAGAGACACCTCCGATATGTCCGTACAAGCATAGCCACGGAATGCACGGGCCGAGACGGTCTGTGTACTTGTCTTTGCCCGACCCAGTAAATTTGCTCGGCATTCTAGTATTGGACAATCTCGGATCGTCCTTCGCTGGCCCTGTACCGACATAAACGTTTTTAACGTTTTAGTCGACACGAAAGATGTCACGTCAAATATATGTTAGCCCCACAGTAACAGTGTACACAAGACGACAGTTGTCCATATTGAACAGAACAGGTGGCAAGACTGTTGCTGCATTTAATGGACCTAGATGTGTCACTTCCTTAATTTTAGAAGTGCCCTCCGAAGAACGAGGAGTCGATTAAAGCACATATTCTTAAAGTAAATTGGTGTTTAGCATTTTTTTTGGAACGAGTGGGAATTGAAGCCGCGGGACCTTTTGGTTTAGACGCTCTACAAATTAGGCTATCGACTCCTAATTTTATATACATATTATATAGCCTAAGTCCATCTGGATTAATGTATACCTTTCAAATGTTGAAAGATTTTTTCAAATCGATTCAGTGGTTCTGGAGATCGCCCTCCGTAATGTCCGTGTCGAAAACTTTCCTTCATAAAAAGAACAGGCAGGCTTTCTCGCCACAGCTCCCTCAATGATACCATCAAAAGGGCTCTTGCGTCAATAGACGTCCCTTCATCCGGAAAGACGGCAAGAGACCCGATGGAATGACTCGGATTCCCTGGGAGCGAGGTCGGGCCCTTGTATGGGATGCTACGTGCGTGGACACATTTAGTCCAGTCTCATCTCAGGGTAACAGCAATCAATGCGAGAGCAAATATAGTTCAATTATTGAAAACTACAAATTTGTGCCGTTTGGTATAGAAACTCTAGGTCCGTTGGGTTCAAATGACAAAAGTTTATTAAAGATATATTCCCTCGACTGATCATCTCTTCTGGTGACAAGATGCTCAACGAATCAGCATCGCGATTCAGCGGGGAAATGCAGCCAGTATTCTTGCCACTATTCCACGCTTTTTATTAGTTATTTTTAATGTTTAGATTCGATTTAGCCTAAGTCCATCTGGAGTAATGTACCTTTCAAATGTTAAAATATGGTTCTGGAGATCACCCTCCACATAGATACAAAGTCACAGTTTGCTCAGGATTCTAGTGTTGGACATTCTAGGGCCGGGCATCCATTGGAGTTAAAATTCTGGTGTCAAGTGGACACTGTCTCTGACCACACCGCTAGGTGTAAAAGTCGTGAAAGAAGTTCTGTGGTCGTGAAGATATCCAAAACTCAAAGTTAATTAGCCCATAAATTATTATGACATCTCTAGAATATTTAAAAATAACTTTACAACATCGTGTTTCTATTAAATATTAAAACCAGTTAATTGAGTGATTTATTTATTTTTGCTTGATACTAAATTAAAGAAATTAATAATTTAGAGCCCGTATCACAAATTACACGTAAAATAAAAAAAAACTTCACGGCCTTACGGCGTGGCCAGAGACACTGATAACATGTCCACATTTGGCGAGCTGTCACTTCACAAATAGATTTATATCTATCTACTAGCGGACCCCGCAAACGTTACTTTCCTTCGTCCGTGAAAAACAACTACCAACTACAACTACCCCTACCTCTACTCCTACCACTACAACTCCCACTACCCCTACCCCTAACACTAACACTACCCCTGGATATTGTTCATACAAAAATACTATAGTCGCAATAAAAAAAATAGGGGGTGGGAGTAGGAGGGTTAAAAATTGATTACTAATTACTACCTATTCTCAGTCCTACCTAATATACACAAAAAAATAATGCAAATCGGTCAAGCCGTTTCGGAGGAGTTTGGCTACAAACACTAAATCTATCTATTATCACACCTTTTATCCCTAAGGAACATTGTTGTAATTTGGTCAAAGAAATAGATTTATTTAAAGCTATTTAAAGCAAGACGAAAAGTTGGTAAACAATCTTTGCATAAGTTTTTTAATTAAGTTGTCATTTATAATTATTTTACATAATAATTAACATTTTTAACCTATTTTACATTTGCAGAACTAATCGGCCGAACGGATTTGGATGAAATTTATCACAGAGATAGATTATAGTCTGAGATTATAGCATATAGGCTACTTTTTATCCCGGAAAAATGTATGGTTCCCGTGGGATAGATTTGTTTTGTTTTTCACGGGATCGACATGTTTTTTTGCATAGTGGTAGTTTAGGGGTCAGATATTGACATATACTACTTTTTATATTGCGAAAGCGGGCGGGGGAGGGGCAAATTACAGCCACATTGCAGACATTTTACAATAAAAAGACATGCAAAGTACACTTTACAAACTGTTCAGCTTACTCTTTGTATGAAAATCCATAACATCCCGCTCTGGGTTTTATTTTTAAATTAGGTTCTTTTTCTGTAGGCACTTATTATAAAGGTACTTAGATTTACGTGGCGACTAGTGGGCATGTTGCTTTATTGAATAATTTCTTTTTTATTAATTTTTCATGACGTTGGCGATGTAAATTTGGAAAAGCAGGTTGCTAACCTCGCTAAAAGTGTGACTTTTTATTTCACTATTATTTTCAGAGCGAATTTAACACTCGACAAAACTGCTGCTGTTTGACTGTCTTTGCCTTTGCCTTCCATTAAAAAATATATTGTCGACGCGAATGACGTTTTGGCGGGCTTTGTTTGCCCGGAAAAAATATTTTTTGGCTGGAGTGAACGTACCTACTTACTAAAGACCGGTAGTAGAAAATATTTTACCCTTAAACAAGAAGTTGTGGCATCATAAAACAAACAAACACACAAACAATGACAAGAAAATTATTGTCCAAGTGTACGTGGGCGATCGCAAAATATAAATCTGATACAAGGCGCCGTTAAGGCGATGTCAGGCCCGGCTGCGTACGGGCGTGCAGGCAGCAAAAACAGATATCGAAACGAAAACGAAATATTCTCATAATTTTATGTCTTAATATATTTTTATGACATGCATAATAACGTAATTTTATACGTTCAAAAATTGGGGGGGAGGGTGTAATATTATAAATGAGAAAGTGAGTTTGTTCTTCTTTACGTATCGAAATGATTTGCACAGAGATAGTTGTTGGGCCGGGAAGTGACATAGGCTACTTTCTATCCCGGAAAAATATCTTATTCCAATAGCGATGTGATTGCCGTGACCCCGGCCTGCAGGTTGCATGGGGAATTGGTAGATTTTTTGAAAATGCGCGGACGTGAATTCTCTTCGGACATGGGCGGTGGAACATCTATTTCAAATTAGTCAATTCCATTCACTACACTAACAAAATATAAAGTTCCAGGGCGTTCCAGAGGTTTCTATTCGATGGAATTGAACTTGGAGACGTACTCACAACTTCGCTAATTATTTTATATGCGGTTAACTGCGATTAAAAAATGATGATTTGTAGAAATATTACGAAATAATATGATACAGAATATGGCAAGGTTTTTATTTTTTATTATATTATTTCTACCTTTCATCCGTCATAGCCTGTGAATAAATTCTAATGTGACATATTTTTTTTTTTTAATTTGATTTAATTTAATCCCGAACAATCTCCACAACTATCTGTGCAAAAAAACGTCAAATAAGAAACAAACACATTTATAATTTAAGATTAACACTTAACATCGCCTTAAACGCAATTCGTTAGAACACAGGACAGGCACTTAACAGATTTGTTTATAGTTATTTCTCTTATGGCCTATAAACAATAAGAATGCAGTCGGGCCACACATGCTTGTTTATAACAACAAGTGGGATCGAATTGTTTTTTGGTCATAAAAAAAATTAACTTAACTCTACCTGATCCTTTTATCTTTAAAACAAGGATACGCTTCGTAAAATTAGGATTTCTTTTCCCCATATAGTAATAAAAAATAGGAGAACAGTGTGAACTAAATAAAGATGTTGTGAGATATAGAAAGGGATGCTTAGATGATTTGGTCAAGGAAATAATGGATGACAAGATAAGTACTTTTGATATGTATATATAGAGCAGATGTGACTGAAAGAGATCGGTACTATGTGTAAGACATCACATCACTAGTCTAAGTGAGCTGTCAGTGATATGTCAATTAAGAGTACTTTGTGTAACACGCACCTTGGTGGTGATTTGTATTATATGTAAATATGTAAAATAGCAATAAACAAGTAACCCTTAACAATACCTTGTTTGTATCATTCTAAATATATAACATGGCGCTGCGGACAAAAGTATTTCTTAAAACTATCTGACCATTTTCCAGTAAAATTTTATAAGTTCTAGGTTTATCTGCTACATCTAAAATTAATCCTTTAATTAACTTATTACTATTCTTATCTCTAACATATACATTTTGGTTTTTATAATACTTGTTCGTTTTGCCTTTATTCTTTGTGTCATGATAGCATTTGTATTTTACCCTTCTTTCCTCTAATTGATCTAATATTTCTTTGTAATCACCATAGAATTAACCCACTCAGTAGGTTCTGTAACCTTCCTAATAACTCCCATTTTTTCCATTTTGTCTAACTCGGCTTTAACTTTATATTGCAACACAAAAGGAATCCTACGAGGTCTCTCTGCCACAGGTATACAATTATCGCTCAATTTAATTTTATATACATAGTCAATCACTCCTAAACCCTTAAATAAATCTTTATATACATGTGTAATATATTTTGTATCATTCTAAATATATAACATGGCGCTGCGTGGACAAACTAAATAACTTAGTGAAAATCTGTGAAAATAACCTATAAATACTTTGTGAAAAAGGCACGTGGAAACTGCACCTACCTACAAACGTGTGCTTTGAACATTGGACTCTTGGACTGAAAAAGGGCAAAAATGGAATTATTGAGACCTCCTGCACCTTTGGTATTAACCGGAAACAACTTAAATCAAGCCTTCAAGGATTGGAAACAAAAATTTAACCTATATTTCTCTGCTAGTGGGGCCGAAACCAGATTGACATCCGAACAAAAGAAAGCCCTACTACTACATTGTATTGGCGATGAAGCTTTAAAAATATACAACAATTTTGATGGAAAAGAGGACCTAAAATTCAATGATGTTATAAATAAATTTGAAGAGCACTGCAGTCCATATTCTAATGAGACCTATAACCGCCATTTATTTTCTCAAGGAAGCGGAAAGATGGAGAATCACTGGACCAATTCTTTACAGAAATTAAAAAACTAAGCTTAGATTGTAACTTTGAAAATTTGAGAGATGGTCTGGTGAGAGATCAAATTATACTTGGTTTAAATGACATGATATTGAAGGAAAAATTACTTAGAGTAAACAACTTAACATTAGAAAAGTGTATAACCATTTGTAAAGCCTCAGAGGTTGCTCAAGAACAAATAAAGGAGATAACTGGATCGACCTCTGCAATATTAGCAATCAACAAAAGAAATCAAGGAAGTGGAAGACAGTCTAGAGTGGATACAAGGAAAATTAGCATAGATTCAAGAGATACTTACAAGGAAAGGAACAGGTATGACAGCAGAGGGAGACAGGCACAACATGCAAGCTATTCAAGAGAGCGGCAATCTAAGTGTAGAAAGTGTGATTCCTATCACCAGTACCGCCAGTGTCCAGCTTTTAATAGAAAATGTGCTGTATGTAAAAAGTATGGACATTTTGCTAAAATGTGTTATAATAGGAATAGTTGTGCTATAGTACAGGACGACCAAGAAAGTGTATCAGAGACATCCTCAGTGGACAGTAGAAATATATGTATAGATACTATAAGGTCAGTAAACTCTGTGTCAAAGGATTGGATAGAAACTATAGAAATAAATAATATAAAAATAAAATTTAAAATTGATACTGGAGCCCAGGTAAATATATTAAATTATGAAATTGTACAAAAGTTAGGGTTGAATATAAGAAAATCTATTGTGAATTTAAGAAATTTTGATGGAAGTTTAATAAATATAGAAGGAATTACTCAGTGTAAATTAAAGTATTGTCATAAAATATATAAGAAAGATTTTTATATAGTTAAGTTTAAAACTCCATGTATATTAGGATATCAATCAGCTGTTGAAATGGGTTTGATAAAAATTGTGAATCAAATTGAGTCAGAAAGTAGTTATGATACAAAATATATTACACATGTATATAAAGATTTATTTAAGGGTTTAGGAGTGATTGACTATGTATATAAAATTAAATTGAGCGATAATTGTATACCTGTGGCAGAGAGACCTCGTAGGATTCCTTTTGTGTTGCAATATAAAGTTAAAGCCGAGTTAGACAAAATGGAAAAAATGGGAGTTATTAGGAAGGTTACAGAACCTACTGAGTGGGTTAATTCTATGGTGATTACAAAGAAATATTAGATCAATTAGAGGAAAGAAGGGTAAAATACAAATGCTATCATGACACAAAGAATAAAGGCAAAACGAACAAGTATTATAAAAACCAAAATGTATATGTTAGAGATAAGAATAGTAATAAGTTAATTAAAGGATTAATTTTAGATGTAGCAGATAAACCTAGAACTTATAAAATTTTACTGGAAAATGGTCAGATAGTTTTAAGAAATACTTTTCATATTTTAAAGGGTCGAAAGATAATTTTGGTTCTAATAGATTGTTGGATTTTGATGATGATGACGATTTGTTTGATAATAATGTACCAATACAGGGACCTGTTCAACAACCTAGACATGTACATTTTTCAGATCAGGTTCAGGTACACAGTTATGATAATGTACAGAGATCAAGGTCAGGTAGAGCCATTATTAGACCCAATAGATATCCTTCATAAAATATTGTTTGTTTAAAGGAAAGAAAGGGAGATGTAAGACATCACATCACTAGTCTAAGTGAGCTGTCAGTGATATGTCAATTAAGAGTACTTTGTGTAACACGCACCTTGGTGGTGATTTGTATTATATGTAAATATGTAAAATAGCAATAAACAAGTAACCCTTAACAATACCTTGTTTGTATCATTCTAAATATATAACACTATGTACCTAAAGTAATTTTTTTTTCCCAGGATGCCTTACAGTTTCCGTAACCGTGTTAAAAGTAGAACAGGATTATAATCTTGGCCCCCACACATAAAAAAGTGACAGTCAATCAAACGTCAGTCAAGGTTGACTAACCTAAAAATTAAAATCGTTAATCGGTAATCTCAATTAAATAGAGTTGTAATTAAATTAAATAAAAACAAAGACAATAATCACACGAGAATATAAATTTATAAAGCTGCCACTCAAAGATTGACGTTTACTTTTTTTGTAGGCAAAGGTATTTTTTTTCATACTGTTTACGAAGAGGTCATACTAGGTCAAATGAAGGTTATTGTTTTATATTGAATATCTTTAAAAGTATAGACTTAATAAAATCTGATAAATAGAAATTGTACTGAAAGCTTACCTATTTCTCGAAACGGTTTCGAGATCTCCGTTCCTGTTCAAAAAGTCAGCATGCCAATTCTCCCGGGAAAATTTTTTTTAACAAGCCAGTGAAAAAAATAAATATAAAATTTAGTTGAAAGGCTAAAAGCGTCGCCGTCCCCATTTATTTTTAACGATCGTCCATCTATTGTTTGCCTTGGCATATGTATGGGTTTTCTTTCGTATCTTATTTCTTTTTGAGGCTTCCCTTTAATATTACAAAGTCTTTAGTTCTGATACCGTTAACATAGATAAATCAGCTTATTGTTTTTTATGTCTAACGTAACTGTCGTTGTGAGTCATAAATTTGTATTTTTTTTTACTTCTTATCTTCATTTAATCATCAGAAATCTTTAAATTAAATCTAAACATTAAAAGTACCTAAATAAACCAGGTCCGCGTGGAATTGTGTCAAGAATTCAGGCTGCATTCCCAACTGAATAGCGATACTAATTCGTTGAGCGAGGAAGAAGCCAGCCAGCCCTCTTTTCATGGCACTTGAACCAGAAGAAAAGAAATTCAAACTCAAATTGCCCAAAAAACTAAGCTTTTTTTATTTTAGTTAAATTTTATTTTTATACTATATTTTTGCCGCAGTTTCGACCGTGGAGCCCATATTAACTTTCATACTTTAATATAATCTTGAGTTCATACAAAAATCCCATAGAAAAAGCACTTTCAGTTTTTCCCTTATTTACCATATTTCCGGAAAAAAAAAACTAATTTTTCTGTCCCTAAAAACGTTATTCAGACTATTACTAACATTTTTAAGAAAAAAATTGCCAAATTTACAGCATTTATAGATTGGAATGCACACTCTTATAGAATTTTCAAACCATAATATAATTATTTTAGTAAAAAATTGTATACGGGCGAAGCCCGCTCACTAGTGTTGTATATAATTCCTTCTCAACATTAGGGATGTACCCAAATATTTATCGACATGACACTTCACTTAGCACATCACTAACTCCATATTGACACATGTTTTTTAAAATGTAACACATTGTTACAAACGAAATTCTAGTTTAGTTTATTTTTATGATAAAAAAATAAGTGGCTTTAAAAAAAAATGCACTCAATTCTCGTACGTTCACGCCTGTTTTCAATAAGGGGTAGATTAGACCTAACGACGTGAAAAACAAAAACAAATCTATCCCACGGGAACCATACATTTTTTCGGGATAAAAAGTAACCTATGTGCTATTCCAGACTATAATCTATCTCTGTGCCAAATTTCATTCATATCCTTTCAGCCGTTCTGGCGTGCATAACAAACATACATGCATCCATATAAACTTTCGCGTTTATAATATTAGTGGGATTTAGATATACTTACATAAAGAGAAGGCAACAACCTATAGATTGTGGTGATGGGGAAGTGGAGAGAAAGAGACCTCGAAGACGAAGCCCTAAATTATTGTCTGATGAAGTGTCCGGAAACCTGGATACCTCTTATGATTATCACAATCCTTCATCAGACAGAGGATCGCAGCCGATGGAGGAAGATAATTGAGGAGAAGCTGATGAGTCGGAGTCACGATCTTCAGTAATGAGGGACTGACTGTATCCGACGGGAGGATACTAATATTATAAAGAGGATTTTTTTGTTTGTAGAGGATATATAATATAAACTACTAAGTCGATTCTAAAAAATATTTCACTAACAGAAAGCTACATGAAGGATGAAAGACTGATTAAAAAGGTTTATATGGCTGAAATGAAAGGAAATGCTGGCATAGGACGAACATATAAAAAATCTATTGATCGATGGAAATATTAAAAGTACACACAATCGTCGAGCATGTATGACTATGAAAGGTATGATGAATATAAAAGAAGCGAAAGAGGTATAGGTACCGGGACGGTTCTTGAGCGCTCGACGAAAAAGTGGGGGAATGTTTGCGCATATATAATTCGAGTGCAATATAACTTGTATATTTATTATAATTGATTTATTGGTGTTTGTTTTTACGATTGATTTTTACTGCTGGTAAAATTAAAATTAATACCTCATACCGTCAAGCAGACCCAAATTTTATGTTCTGCGCATCTAACGACCACCGCTCAAGAACCGTCCCGGTACCTATATGTCAGGGTCGTAACAATTGGCATTCGATTGTCTCTACCTACCCCTCTTGGGATGAAAGGCGTGATGATAAATAGATAAAATAAGCAACATTTGTAACAAGCAGAGAAAATCCATCGAATTGACGACTGATATATTTCAAATTTTTTCACGGGCGACGCTAATATATTATAAACTCGAAAACTACTACATAATTCGATTTTAAAACTGTTTAATTTCAGGTTTATTAATTAACCAAAAAATTTTCATGAGAGAAGCCAGGAGTACAGCGATAATCTTAGGTACCACTTCCATTTAATATGGACAACTGGCTAAATGTAGACGCTGTTACTGTTGTCTCTAGCCACGCCTCAAGTAAAGGCCGTGGTGTTATGTTTTTTCTTGAAATAAGCTTTCTCCTTCATTCTGAACTCTTCATTTTGTAAATACTCGTATACTCCGCATGTATTGACTTTGAGCCAATCGATACGTCAATATTTGACCGCTGGTAAGCAATAGTGTTGTGATCAATTGTCGATAGTTTTTATCGATTTTCAAAATTATTTAAGTATTCCAAACTTTTTAAGTTATGATTTATTTACTTTTAAGAGTGTAGTGTACCGCGTCCATGTCCATACAAACGGAGAAAACGTTTTACTACCCCTAAATATCATTTAATTTTAACGATTTTGTAATATGTTACTGACATAATGAAAAACTACGTACGTATTTTTTCCTTTTTACAAAATTCGTAATAGGTTAAAATTATAAGCCCCTCAAATCTCGTTTTTTTTGGTTCATAACTTGCTGGTAATAAACCGTCTGTATTTGAGAAACAAAGCAAAATTTCAAAAAAAGCAAAACGTAGATTATAATCTGCTAAAACATATGACACCAAAATTATAAGGTTTCGTTATAGTTTAGCAGGTGTAAATCGTTTTCCCCCAAAACGCAATTTTCAACGAAGAACATACCTACGAACACTCACGAGCTGCAGTGCTCTCTGTCGCACTGATGCCCGGGGGAAGAGCGCGCTTGAGACAGAATATGATTTTCTAAATACCTATTTCGCTGCGTACGCTGAGCTACACGATCCTCTTAAGATTTTAGATTTGAACTCCGTGAAGACTTACACCGTTATTCATAAACATTTATTAGCAACGTTTTTGTTAAAATGTGTTTTGTTTCTTTCTATTATTAGTAAAGACAGGTTTGTTAGAGAGTGACAAACAGATTTAACAAAAACGTTGCTAATAAACGTTTATGAATAAAGGCCTTATTTAATAAAGGTTCTTATTTTAAATTGATATTATGCTATAATTAAAATATAATATCTATAGATCATCACGCCTTTTATCCCAAGAGGGGTAGGCAGAGACAAACGAATGGCTACTGTCATGTCCTAACATACATCTTTCGCTTCTTTTTTTATTCATCATACCTTTCATACATTGTGTGTACTTTTAATATTGAGATCGATCAATATTTTTTTTATATGTTCAATAAAAGTACACGTAGGTCGTCCTCTGCCAGCATTTCCTTTTACTTCAGCCATATAATAAACCTTTTTAGTCAATCTTTCTTCAACTTGTCCAAACCAGCGTAATCTACTTTTATTTAAAAACAAATATAATAATTATAAATAATGATAGGAGATACTAATTAGACGTCTTAGATCGCCTTTCACATTTAATAAACTCAATTATTATTAGCAATTTTTCTAGACAATTTTTCAAACGATACCACTGAAACCTAAGGTAACTTATTACTATCCTAAATGATCAGTCTTAAGGCCAAATGAGCAGAAAAGTGGCGCAGGGGAACCCTTGGGACCGATAGCACGGTTTAAAACAAGTTTATATCAAATATACCATACCTTAAATCAAATAAAAACTTTGCTTATGTTATGTATTAGTTTTATTGACATATCGATATACATATATCGAAAAAAAAATATCTTACAGCTCTCGGGAACCGTTGCCATCCCCAGGGTACCCAGCGGAAGACAGTCCTCCTCACTTAGCCATAAGATTTTTTTGAGGCTATACCTAAAGAGTGGCCAGCTCTGTTGAGGTATGTAACATAGGGTGGAAAAGCCTCTTTGTATGGTTTGTCGGATTTTTTTATTATAAAAAACCCATAGATACATGGTCGGATGTGGGGATCGTACCCGCGACTTCTCAGTTGCCAGCCGACGTTTTACCCACTCGACCACCGACGTACAAAGTTGTAACGTACGTAATTTTTATCGACATATCGATATATATTTATCGATAACCGCACATCCCTAGCTCAGTCACGAGCTAATAACGGCGGGGTGACGTGACACTAACATTAGCGCCGTATGACAATCTCTTGAACTACGAGTCCCTTTTTACTTTGTTTGTCTTCTACTCTAAGATGGAATTTCTGACACAATTCTGATCAAAGCGTTAGCATACTTAGGACGCCGACATCTTTCGTTTCGATTCGAAGGCCAAAAACGACGGGACGGATAATGTCCGACCCTACAATGTCCGGGAAAATTCGTGTACTGTCTTCGCCCGACCCAGCAATTTGATCGGACATTGTAGTGTTGGACATTTTCGGGCCAGACATTCCGTGAATGGCCATATTTGACAGTAACCTAAATCTTATCGAGGTAGATTATACATACACATCTTCACGGTCTTTATACCATGCGGTATGACCAGAGACACAAATACAGTGTCCAGGATTTTGCCAGTAGGTGGCAAGCCTGTTGCTGTAGGTACTTAATGCACCTAATTCTTATACTGGAAAGATTTGTATTTTTGTGTGTATAAAAAACTACTGTGTCGATTTCAAAAATTCTTTCACCATTGGAAAGCTACATTCACCCTGAGTGTTTAAAAAAAATTAGGGATCCTTACTAAAACTCCAATAATGTAACCCAAGGTGTAAAAAAAATACCTACCTAAGAAATTCCTTACATCGCGTGCGCTGCGAAAACTATTGATGATATAGAGGTAGTGGTAGTGGTAGATGGCAGGGGTAGGGGGTAGGAGTAGAAGTAGGGGTAGGGGTGGGGGGTAGGGGTAGGGATAAGGGTTTTATTTTGTTCGTAAATATCCACGGGCGAAGCCGGGGGCGGAATGCTAGTATTTATATATAATTATTTCTCAAAGGTGATTTTTTGTCGGTATCAAAGAGCCATGTCATAAAAAAAATTGTATGGGATAAACTATTTCCAATTTCTCTGTAAATAATCCACCTGTGTCACTGTAATTTAGTTTAGTTGAATTAAACAGATCTTTAAAAAAAATTTAAGAGCTTTGTGTAGATTATTTAAAACGAGAAAACATGGGCAAATTTTAAGCACCCATATTTCCTATTCAATAAAACCCATTGAAAAAATAACAGCTAGGTATATGCTAAATTACAGAGAAATTGGGAATAGAATTATGGATATAGGAACCTTAATACTGTATCAAAGTTAAGGTTTGATACGCCATTTTGAAGATTATTTTTCCCTCTAATAACGAAAATAAACAAACAAATAAAAATTAAATGTATTATTTTGTAAAAGACGCCATCTGTTGGAGATCAGTTGAACTAACGGGTCATCTAGTATGTTAATATTTGCTATGGAGAAAGCTTGGACCTTAGGGAAGGACCTATGCTACTTTTTTGTTTCGGCCATGCGAACGAAGCCATGAGTAAAAACTAACACAGCTAATAGTTAAACGGTTATTAAAACTTCACCGCGGGGTTCATAATTAAGGGGAAGACGGAAAAAAAGGGAGAAAAAAATGAGATTTTATGTGAAAAGTGCTTTAATCGGCAATAATTTGTGATAAATGTCACAACTTTAGTCTTTTGGGTTCCGTGGGCTTCACCAAAAGCTTGTTGTTGAAAAAAAAGGTGGCCGTCACGGGACGCCCAGCAGATGTGAAACATCGAAGTTGACGCGTCACGTATTTAACATCAAAAGAACTGGTAGGTACTCTTGACTCCTAATATCCTGAATTTTTTTTAATTAAAAACTTATGTACCTACAATCCTACATAATCCGACAAACCACACTTAGAGGCTTTTCCATCTAAATATACCTCAACAGAACTAGCCACTCGTTAGGTATAGCCTCACAAATACCATCGGCTAAACGAGGGAGACTTGGTCTTCCCCTGGGGACCGTGGTACCGTAACACGGTTTCTGAATTATGTTGAATTTAATATCGTTGCGTTTTGACAACAGTGAATATGAAATATATTATTAAACACAATTCAATTTTAATACATCTATAAATAAAAAATTTCATCAAGATCGCTGCCTTCTGGGAGAGTGCCCATAAGGCTGGCTGCATTGCCACGTTGAATGGCGATGCTGATCCTTTGTGCCAAATATGAGCCAGCTCTTTGGTCGTGGGACACCTCTACCAATCTTTTGGCGATTTCTTTATAGAGGTGTCGTGCGCTAGGTCCCCACGGGCCCAGTGTTTCCACCCCAAACGCCCCAAATATGTATTCTTCAGGAAGAGATGCGTATTTGCGACGTTTGGCAGCTTCGGCTTTGCAAGCGGCAGCCCCAGTCTCAATTGATGTGCATGGAAGGTGAGACGGAGCGAGGGTGTCCACACATGTTGCGTCCCATACCAATGGTCGCCCCCTCTTCCAAGGTGCAAGAGTAATTCCATCGGGCCTTTTGCCATCATCTCGTGCCAGCCCTTTAGGTTCCAAAATGGCTGGCGCATTAATGCTGACGAGGGCCCGACGAATGATGTCATTAAGGCTGGCGTGTCTTGCAATGCGTCCTGAATTACGGATACACGAAAGACCGTGGTGGCCCAGCTCATCCACCTCCTCTCCACAATGGCAGCGATGTGACACAATTAATTTTGCTCCTAGGTGTAGTCCCAAAGCGATTCTAATTGTGTTCCGCTGTAGCAGAGTACCAACGTTTGGTGATGGTATAGTCCCGACTCCCACTCAGCAACATGCTCTGCATCATTAGTTGACGTTTCTAGTAAATTGTTCCGTACTAAATGTGCAAAGTGGCTCGTCCCACTGTTTTTGTAATGACGGGACTATGGGTACATTTTTTTATTTATAGGTTTATTTGTATATATAATGTTTAGCATTGTAGATATATTATATTGTAATAAATCATTAACGTATAAATTAAATTATTTTAATACATTTATTTCTACTTACGAGGAAGGTTTACGATATTAAACACTATCATGTTTAGGAGCTGAGCATTAACAGTATAATGAATCAAGTCGGGGAAAAAATTGCTCCTGGGTATTTTCATAGCATATGCCGTATGCTGTCTAATCCGTCAGAGATATAACAAAATGATGTAGGAAGAAATTGTGTAGAATAAAATTATCTACAAAAAAGTCCGCGGTAGCATATGTCGATTTCTAATAGATAAGTAGTTATGAACGTGTTTGTGGAAAACTGAAAACTGAAAACACTGTAGGTACTGTAAACCAGTATTGTAGGTACCCGTGTGAAGTTTGGAACTACAAATCGGATTTGAAAAATTCTTCTTGCATTTGATAGTTCAATTCTTGAGAAAGGTTATATAACATCACGCTACGACCCAAAGTAGCGGAGCAGTAACTATTAACGCAGCTAATCTATATCTATACTAATATTAAAAAGAGGAAAGATTTGTATTTTTGTGTGTATGTTTCTAATGAATAAACTCAAAAACTACTGTGCCGATTTCAAAAAATATTTCACCGTTGGAAAGCTACATTCACCCTGAGTGACATAGGCTATATTCTATTTTCAAAAAAATTAGGAATCCTTACTAAAACTCCAATAATGTAACCCAAGGTGTAAAAAAATTACCTAAGAAATTCCTTACATCGCGTGCGCTGCGAATATTGATGATATAGATAGTAGGGGGTAGGGGGTAGGAGTAGAAGTAGGGGTAGGGGTAGGGGTGGGGGTAGGGATAAGGGTAGGGGTAGGGGTAGGTATAGGGTATATTTTATTTTGTTCGTAAATATCCACGGGCGAATCCGGGGGCGGAATGCTAGTATATTTATAAAGTAATTTTTAACGTGTAGGGATCCTTAGTCTCTGGTTTGCTTATCAACCCCTGTTCTAAAGACGTGGGCTTTATAGTTCAAGTTATTTTAATCTACAGAACCACGTTGTTCTATTAACGGTAACCGTCAGTAACAATTTAAACTGTCACAATAAAAAAGTCGTTGATATGGTGATGTTAGAATTACGCCAGCGAAGCGTTCCCATAATACGGTGGATACACACGGGATTTTACAGTTTTTACGAATAAGGATAACTAAGCTTAATAATAGAACCCGAATTTTCTAAGTCATTGTAAAAAAATAGGAAATAATCCATTTTATTATCTGACTTAAAAAAACGAGGAGTTTCTCAATTCGGTTGTATTTTTTAAAGGTTTTTTACCTCAGAACTCCGATTGAAACGATATAATTGGATATAAATATAATTAATAAACCCAATTTTGTTTTGGTGAAAATTGGTTCAGTAATTTATCAGAAATTTTGAAATCAGAAGTTTCGATGTTTTATTTTTATAATGATATTTATTATACGATGTTAATAACATCAAAATCACTTAAAAGGGAAAATAAAATTAATATTTTAAAGTATACCGAATTCTGACATTTACCACTGAAAAGCAAGAAATAATTAAATATTTCATTTCGCCGTTTTTGAAGACGGAAGATTTTTTTTCTGTCTGTGTTTGTCCAGAAAACTTTCTGATATTAATATAGTTATCTAAATGTATAAAACTGTTAACGTACAGCCTAAATCACTGAATATATACTTAAATATGAAAATAGGAAGGTATGTATGTTTCTCAGAGTGCTCTACACTTAAGAAAGGATTTTTCAAAAATCAACCCCTACTAATGATTTCTAATACAACGCGTACTTGGGGGACATCCATTAATTACTTGAGCACAAAATGGGGGGGGAGGGGTCCAGTAAAATCTCATTACATCTCACTTAAACTGAGGGGGGTATAATTGAAAATCTCAAGTCTCATAATTTAAAAAAAAAATGTCTTCTCTTGAAATGTCCCATTTTGCCCGCTCAAACATCTCATGGTTAAAAAATTATTTTACTGTAGCGGAAATCTCACGGGGGGGGGGTCCCACTAAATCTCATTTAATCTCACCAAGGGGGAGGGGGGAGTCTAAATTAGAAGAAAAATTGCTCAATGGGTTATTAACATCATTACCACAACATCTTCTAAAAGATAAGAAAAGTTTCGAAAATAATACACAATTTAGGCAAACGAGGCAATGCAGCCAGTCTGTTAGATACTCTCCCAGTAGATAGCGATTCACATATTTTTTTAATTTGTAATTTTATTTTATATGTACTTGTAATTTAGTATTTAAGATAATTTTAATACCTATTTCTATATATAAATAAATAACACTTAGATATTTAAGTACCTAGGTAGATATTTTATTAGCAATCAAAACAATAATAAAAACAACAAAACTGCTTCTTAGAAGAGATCAGTTTATTTTTAACATCAATCAAAAGATATCACTGATAACCGTCATTAATGAGTCATCGAGTGCCCGTGCGTATCCAGATAGAGTCAACACAAGCTATACAAATAATTTAGATAAAATTTTATTCACACAAAACTAACCAAATGACAAATATAACGATTCGATACATGATATTTTATATTCAAATTGAAGTTTTGATAGTAATTTCTTTACCTGACCATAAAAAAAATATTGCGGTGGATGGGATATGAACCATGTGCTTCCTGCGCTGCACCCCATACCTTTAGCCGCTAGGCCACCGTCGATACGAAAATTGACAACTTCGTGTCAATAGCAACCGTTGCTAAGGCTTTTCTCTGATAAAATTTTCAGCAGTAAACAGAGACAAATAACTGAATTTCTGAATAATTACTGAACCGATTTTCGTCATATGTCTATGAGATAATGTCGAGAAATTATTATATATATATATATATCCTTAAAAAAATAAGTCGTCAAAATCGGTACATATTTCATCGAGATATTAAGAAAAATTTAAAGTTAGTTTTTTCCAAATTTCTGAACAACTAATGAACCAATTTCTATGAGATAAAAATGGGACCAATCCGGAAGAATTATCTGTCGAATAAAAAAGAACCTTCTCCTTATTTTGTTTTCGAAGTCGGTTAAAAATCGGACAAGTGTGAGAATGAGCTTTTGGAAAAACATATTAAGTAGGTTACGCTGGTTTGGACACGTTGAAAGAATGAAGGATGCAAGATAGACTAATAAGGTTTATATGGCTGAAGTGAAAGGAAATGCTGGCAGAGGACGACAAATAAACAAAAATATATTGATCGATGGCAATATTTAAAGTACACCTACAACCGCCAAGCATGTATGAAAGGTATGATGAATATAAAAGAAGCGAAAGAGGTTTGTCAGGATCGTAGCAAATGGTATTCAATTGTCTCTGTCTACCCCTCTTAGGATAAAAGGCGTGATGATAGATAGATATAGTCAGAGATCTGCAGTGCCTGGTTTTATCGAATCCGTCTGCTCTCTGAGAAATCAAATAATATTTATTGATGTAGAAAGAATCCATGGTTCGTGCCGCACCTCATACCACCAATTTGCTCTGTAATTTGGTCCCGTAGAACGCCCGGAGCTCGAATTTTACACCTAAGTCGTCCTCTGCCAGCATTTCCTTTCACTCCTGCCATATAAAGCTTTTTAGTCAAACTTTTATCCTTCATTTTTTCGTCTAACGTGCGAAGCCTCAAGAGCGCTAGAATTTAAATCGTTGCACGTCTAGACAGGATTTTGTGTTTTTATACGCAAAACTCAATTTCCTTTAAAATTTTCTTGGAAAATTGGTTTCCTTTCATAGGTTTAGAAATGCATCCTAGAAGTTCTGAGTCGACCCCGGACAAACTGAGGTCTTTCGATCTCAAACTAGCTCAAAAGAACTAAAAACCCGGCCAAGTGTGACGCCCCTGTATGGTGCAGGAAGAAAATTAGCGCGAGTCCGACTCACACTTGTCCGGTTTTACATTATAGTTATACTAGTTAGACGTTTGTATGATTGCTATTATTAAGATCTCAAGATCTGTGAAAATTTCAAGTGTCTACCTATTACGGTTCAAAAGATACAGCTCTGAAGATGGACGAACAGCGGAGCCTTAGTAAAAGCCTTTGGGTGCGAAACCCTAAAAAAGAGAGTCGCCGTTCAAGAACGTTTTTACTATAATTAGAAAGAGTACCGCTGGGTACCCTGGGACCAATGACACGGTTTCGGGAGCCGTAAGACAACCCGTAAAAGAAAGGCAAGTATTTTGTTTGTTCGTCTATTCCATCGTTTCCCAAAGTGGTCTATATGGACCCCCAGGGGTCGATTTCTATTTGTTGAGGGGTGCACGTCAGCAAGGAAAAAGTACTACGGGGGTCTAAAATAAAAGAAAATACAAAATCTAGCAAGGGAGTCAACGGCGTAAAAACGTTTGGGAACCTCTGGTCTATTCTATACTAAGTACATAATATTATACAGTAATAAAAAACTACTGATCCGATTGTCAAAATTGTTCCACTAATAGGAAGCTACATATCCCTGAGTGCTATAGGCTATATTTAATTTTGTTAGTAAATAATATACACGGGCGAAACCGGGGGCGGAAATCTATTAAGAAATAAATTTGAAAACTCCTGGACCGATTTGAACGAAATACAGCTTTATTTAAAAAAGTACGGTTCCTTATTGAGCAAAAATAACCACAGACGAAACCAGGGAAGAATGCTATCGTGCCCCTCCCCAGCCCCGCTTTTCAATAATGGGTAATATCCTAAACATTTTCAAAGATGAGTGATTGATTTACAGAAGGGTTGCATGTTTACATAATCGATAATATATTCAAATTGTATTCGAGGCACATCACTATTTGCACTGTTTATCTCGTCGACACAGCGTTGCATTTCGCCACTGCACTAGTGTTGTGCTAAACGATAAATTAAAATATCGATACTGTAATTCTTACTAAATTCGTAGTTTTTATGTTTAAGTGTATATATTTCTAATAATATGTACAAATACGGCTAAATAACTTAGTAGACAACTTAAAGTAAGTTTTTCAGAATTTGCGAACTATTCAATTTGGCCGGTTTATACTTATAGGTAATTATGGACATTAATTTTATTGTAACTATGACAAAAGTTGTCCACATTTGAATTTCATGTTCTTTGTTAAGTTCTATATTGAAAAAAAATTAAAATGGCCTAACGAGTGGCTAGTTCTGTTGAGGTATAATTAGATGGAAAATCCTCTAAGTGTGGTTTGTCGGATTCTGTACATAAGTTTTTAATTGGTATTGTGCCGAGCACCGTGATTGAACCCGTGGTCTGTCTAATTAAATACCAGACGTCTAAACCACTAGGCCACCGACGCACTCTTCAAAAAAACAAAAGTTTAGTTGTAATAAAAATTGTGCCAAGATTTATTTGTAATTTTAAATGTATGGTAAAGTATTTAATTGTCGATACAGCAAACAATTGTGCAATGCAATGATAGGTAGTATCGACCCTTAACACACTACCAGTCGTATACAACCGCCGCACGACAGCTACATCGAAAGTATCGATATTTTTATCGACATGTACCCCACACTATCTAGTTAGTAAAGTATATAATTAACATCTATTTGAAAAGCCGCTTGTTTGTTCATCCCACGGTAGCGGCAAATTAACAATCATAAATATATAACTACAAGCTACTGTCCGCGGTTTCACCCGCGTGGAAATAGATACAAAAACAAATAATCCCGTGGCTGTAATTTGCCCCTCCCCCGCCCGCTTTCGCGATATAAAAAGTAGTATATGTCATTCTCTGACCCCTAAACTACCACTATGCAAAAAATCATGTCGATCCCGTGAAAAACAAATACAAATCTATCCCACGGGAACCATACATTTTTGCGGGATAAAAAGTAGCCTATGTGCTATCTCTGTGCCTTTCATACAGATCCGTTCAGCCGTTCTGGTGTGATTGACTAACAAACATACATACATAATATTAGTGGGGTGTTTGTCTCTGTCTACCCCGATGTGATTCAGGCGTGACCAATTGATTCTTTAATATTCCTCAATTATCCTATATTGGGGTCACACCGTGTCAATCGATTCCCGGTTCAAACTTTGTAATGTATAGACGCATCTTGACGACTTTTATTCGTTGCGGTGTGACCAGATACACCTGCAGTACCAATATCCAAAAGCCAGCATATAAGCAAAAAGTGAGGTACCTACAGTTGTCATTTCCTTTCACTTCAGACTTATAAACCTTTTTAGGCAATCTTTCATCCTTCATTCTTTCAACGTGTCCAAACCAGCGTAAACATTCTTCTCTAATGACATCGTTCCGTATGCGGTCAATACGCTTTATATCAAACATTCTACGTAAAGACAGCATTTCCACTGCATTTATCTTACTTTCATGCTTCTTATTCCATACCCAAGTAAGTACCCAAAGGGTAAAAACGGAAACCCTATTACTAAGACTCCGCTGTCCGTCCGTCTGTCTGTATTTAAGGGGGCTCCCATACAACAAACTTGATTTTTTTGCTCGTTTTTGCTCGATATTGACAGGCTCGGCAACAGGTAGACGCTTGAAATATTCACAATTAATAAAAATAATTAAATTAAAATAAAATTAATATTTAAGGGAGGCTCCCATACAACAAACATGTCCCCCCCCCCCCCCCCAGTTGTTATAGATAATGGCGAGTTCGACTCGCACTTGGCCGGTTTTTTTTAGTGAGGATTATACCCGAGACGCTCTCTAAGAGTAGAGTTCCGCAGTCTCTACTCCAACCCAGGATGCTGCAATTTGCAATATTATTTTATTCTATACTAGCTAGCTTTCGCGATTTTTTTATGTTGACTTTGATATCAAAATAAAAAGCGGGGTTGGTTTGAAAATGAAAAATAGTCAATATCGCAAATTTTTTTTTTACTTATATTTGTAATGTTTTCTATCTTAAATAAAATTTAGATTCTTGTTATGGAATAATTCGAGAATAATGTGTTATTTTTATATTACAATTTTTTTTATATATTGCTCACAAAAAATACATTTTTATATCTATGATTTTATCTAAAAATTACGATTTCTCAAACATTTTTTTCTCGTTTATTTAAAAAAATTACAATAAAAAAAAACATGCAAAGTTAGCTTAGCAAATAAGACAAGTCTAAAAATTTCTTTTAATTCTTTTTACGCATTTTTTTATGGCATTTTTGGGTCGAACAGGGTTTTTTTGCCTTGACGGTTATAGGTAGGTGCTTTTTTCTAACTAATGTAGGAAGGTTTCAGTCAGGTCCCAGAATTTTTTAGGCAAATAAAATGACAAAAAACAGTACTTAGGTAATATATAATATAGCTAAATAAATGATCATACGGGACCATCAGTGCGCGAGTCTAAACAGCACTTGACCATTTTTTTTATTTAGCATATTAAATTGTAGGTAGGATAAAAACAATTTTGATAACAAGATTTCTAATACCTATTCCAGTGTAGCCTAAATTACCAATGATGCTGAAATTATTATGCTTTTCGGGATACCAAACGATATAAAATTAAAGATTTACCATATTTTTTTCTTTAATTGGTATTCGAACCTGTAATAGTCGAAGTCGCTGGCAATTTTGTAATGCAATCCAAACAAGAATCAAAAACAATGTAATAGTACCTACCTACAACATACTACTAAAAAGCTTAAAACTAAGAGCTTTCATTTCAAAATAAAAGTAAAAATTACTTACATTTAAATAATAATCTTCAGCACACAGAATAATACACTAAACACAGAAATACACAAACCAAAAATCAGTTCAACACAAGCGTTTACACACGATTTTTTTATATAAACACAAAATATAAGACACGGATACGTTCACACGATCGCCTCTCAAATTCAGACTGCCGAAAGAAGGGATATTGAAGAAAGGAATTTTGTTGTGTTCAAGCTTTCAGTGTTGTCAGCTTCTGAAATAGAATTCCCCTAAAAATATTCCCGCATTTTGGGCAAAATATTTCATGGTTATAAATCCTAACTAGTAAATAGAGATAGGTATGTAGTTGCAATGCTGAAAAGTGACATGGGCTGCTTTTATCCCGGTAATTTTAGCCGGGGCGGAATGCCAGTTTGTCTGTAAGTATGTTTGTCTTGTCCTTCTGTCACTTCAAAACAGAGCAATTTTATTCACTGTGATAGTTTGAAGGCCCGTGAATGGCATAGGCGACATTTTATCCCGGAAATTCTTATAAGTCATATTTCAAAAAAAAATCTACGACCTAAGCCAAAGCGGAAAGCTAGTTTTGTATACTTAGGGCATTTACCAATATTTAGCAAGTAAGAAAAATAAGAAGATCTTAAAAATAATAAATAAATCTGTCTTCATACCTTGCGGTGTGGCTAGAGACAACGGTAACAGTGTCCACTTTTTGCCAGTTGTCCACATTAAACAAAACAGGTGGCAAGCCTATTGCAGGACTTAACTGACCTATATGTCACTTCTTTAACAGACGTTTTTATCTATTATTTTTTAGACCAAGTGCGGTCCTATTACATGCCCTCCGAAGAGTCGATTGTGTTTTAATTTTAAAGAAAATTGGACCTTAGCAATTTGGACAAGAGCGGGAATTGAATCTATCTTCATCATAGAGTACTAAGCATATAGAGGGGCCATAGACGAGCTCCCCCTTTCGCCAATTTCCCCCCCCCCCCCCCCCAAAAGTGGCAGAAAAAATGTTCGGTGATTTATACCCTTCACGTCTCCTTTGGTAAATTAAATACTCAAAGATCTTCATTGATCAGAGTCTAATATTTTGTTACGTAATTACTACACAATGACGCAAGGCGTTGTAATATGTTGTTAAATAATTACAAATCACTTACGGCTCCTAAAAACCATCTAACTAAGCTATATAATTAATATTCTCATAATTTTAGCCAAAGTTATTTGGCTAAAAGGCCATGCTCGGCAAAGGCGAAAATACTTTTTACCCGACTGCGACATCTAATAAATAAAATAAAAAAATAAAAGTAAAATAAATGCAGTGGAAATGCGGTCTTTACGTAGAATGTGTGACATAAAGCGTACCTATTGACCGCATCCGGAAAGATGTCATTAGAGAAGAATACGGAGTGAAAGATGATATTGTGACTTTATGAAGAAAAGTAGTTTACGCTGGTTTGGACACCTTGAAAGAATGAAGGATGACAGATTGACTAAAAAGGTTTATATGGCTGAAGTGAAAGGAAATGCTGGCAGAGGACGACCTAGATGTACTTTTATTGAACATATAAAAAATATATTGACAGATGGAAATATTAAAAGTACACACAATCGACGAGCATGTATGAAAGGTATGATGAATATAAAAGAAGCGAAAGAGATATGTCAGGATCGTAACAAATGGCATTCGATTGTCTTTGCCTACCCCTCTTGGGATGAAAGGCGTGATGATAGATAGCGACATCTACCGGACCCGTACTAAACTTTAAAGAGTGAGTGAGTGTTTAAAGTAAACAGTTACGCCTAAAACATATTTTTTGACTTATCTTATTTGGTAAACAAACTATTAACTATTAAATTGCTACACTTACATTAAACTTACAAATGCGTAACCAAAAAAAAAGTCAAATAAAAATTCCCCAAATTCAGTCAAAATCTTTCACTGCGGTAACCCCATTCAATACCTGGTTGCCCCACTCACACATGCGCAAAACAAATAACAGGATCATCATACACGTAGGGCGTACGCACACAAACAAACTAAATCATATTAACGAAAGAGAGAAAGGTAATACCCATCACCCTCTATTTGCCATTTTGACAGGTTTCACCTTTGTTCAAATCCAACCCCATGTCGAGTCATTGTGTTTTTGGTGCTACTGTACTTATTTTATAGATTTACTTAATATATAGGTATACTCACGCCTGAATCATATCGGGGTAGACAAAGACTAGGGACCTCCACATGCCACGACCCAGACACACCTCTCTTGTTAACATACATATACTCACGCCTGAATGACATCGGGGTAGACAGAGACTAAGGACCTCCACATGCCACGACCCAGACACACCTCTCTTGTTAACATACATATACTCACGCCTGAATCACATCGGGGTAGACAGAGACTAAGGACCTCCACATGCCACGACCCAGACACACCTCTCTTGTTAACATACATATAGGTACTCACGCCTGAATCACATCGGGGTAGACAGAGACTAAGGACCTCCACATGCCACGATCCAGACACACCTCTCTTGTTAACATACATATACTCACGACTGAATCACATCGGGCTAGACAGAGACTAAGGACCTCCACATTCTACGACCCAGACACACCTCTCTTGTTAACATACATATACTCACGACCGAATCACATCGGGGTAGACAGAGACTAAGGACCTCCACATGCCACGACCCAGACACACCACTCTTGTTAACATACATATAGGTACTCACGCCTGAATCACATCGGGGTAGACAGAGACTAAGGACCTCCGCATGCCACGACCCAGACACACCTCTCTTGTTAACATACATATACTCACGACTGAATCACATCGGGGTAGACAGAGACTAAGGACCTCCACATTCCACGACCCAGACACACCTCTCTTGTTAACATACATATACTCACGACTGAATCACATCGGGGTAGACAGAGACTAAGGACCTCCACATGCCACGACCCAGACACACCACTCTTGTTAACATACATATAGGTACTCACGCCTGAATCACATCGGGGTAGACAGAGACTAAGGACCTCCACATGCCACGATCCAGACACACCTCTCTTGTTAACATACATATACTCACGACTGAATCACATCGGGCTAGACAGAGACTAAGGACCTCCACATTCCACGACCCAGACACACCTCTCTTGTTAACATACATATACTCACGACTGAATCACATCGGGGTAGACAGAGACTAAGGACCTCCACATGCCACGACCCAGACACACCACTCTTGTTAACATACATATAGGTACTCACGCCTGAATCACATCGGGGTAGACAGAGACTAAGGACCTCCGCATGCCACGACCCAGACACACCTCTCTTGTTAACATACATATACTCACGACTGAATCACATCGGGCTAGACAGAGACTAAGGACCTCCACATTCCACGACCCAGACACACCTCTCTTGTTAACATACATATACTCACGACTGAATCACATCGGGGTAGACAGAGACTAAGGACCTCCACATGCCACGACCCAGACACACCACTCTTGTTAACATACATATAGGTACTCACGCCTGAATCACATCGGGGTAGACAGAGACTAAGGACCTCTACATGCCACGACCCAGACACCTCTCTTGTTAACATACATATAGGTACTCACGCCTGAATCACATCGGGGTAGACAGAGACTAAGGACCTCCACATGCCACCTGGTCACATGCCACGACCCAGACACACCTCTCTTGTTAACATACATATACTCACGACTGAATCACATCGGGGTAGACAGAGACTAAGGACCTCCACATGCCACGACCCAGACACACCTCTCTTGTTAACATACATATAGGTACTCACGCCTGAATCACATCGGGGTAGACAGAGACTAAGGACCTCCACATGCCACGACCCAGACACACCTCTCTTGTTAACATACATATAGGTACTCACGCCTGAATCACATCGGGGTAGACAGAGACTAAGGACCTCCACATGCCACGACCCAGACACACCTCTCTTGTTAACATACATATACTCACGCCTGAATCACATCGGGGTAGACAGAGACTAAGGACCTCCACATGCCACGACCCAGACACACTCTCTTGTTAACATACATATACTCACACCTGAATCACATCGGGGTAGACAGAGACTAAGGACCTCCACATGCCACGACCCAGACACACCTCTCTTGTTAACATACATATACTCACGCCTGAATCACATCGGGGTAGACAGAGACTAAGGACCTCCACATGCCACGACCCAGACACACCTCTCTTGTTAACATACATATACTCACGCCTGAATCACATCGGGGTAGACAGAGACCTCCACATGCGTGTTTTATAGCACGTAGACATTTCTGAGACAATAATTAAATGTTTGTCGACTAGAAACAATTAAAACAATTCATTAATGCTTATCAATCATTATACAATACAAATATACCTATAGGTATATTATGACAGTTGCCTGCGACCTCGTACGCGTTGTTTTAGGAATTGTGACGTAGGTATTTTATGTAAATATACGGCACGCAGGGAATACGATTTTGTCATACAAAGGTATGAGCCCCTATTCACCCTTTTAGGGGTTGTTTTTTGAAAAACCTCTACGTCCCTAAAGGTGATCACACATTCGTCCACCGAAACTGACCACGAGGAGTCGATTAAAGCATAAATTCTTCAAGAAAATTGGTGCTTATAGCATTTTTGGCACTGAACCCGGGACCTTTCAAGGCAACGCTCTCCAAGTTACATTACAATTTATTTTTCTTCACGGGTTGCCTTACAGCTCCCGAATCCGTGTTACGGTCCCAGGGTACCCAACGGAAGACCAGTCTCTCCTTTTAGCCTATGAGGATATACTTACTTAACGAGTGACCAGTTCTGTTGAGGTATATTTAGATGGAGTGTGGTTTGTCAGGTTACATGTACATACCTTTAATTATAAAAACCACAAAAACCCATTGGTACATGGCCGGGATCCAGCTGGGTTAGCATATATTTTGACAGCGACACTTTCGTTTCGGTCGAATGGCCTTGAACAGGCCAAAACGTTCATGTCCAACAAGGACCGGCCAGAGATAGCCCGGGGCCGAGAGGTCCGGCCCAACAATGTGCGTGCAAATTTGCTATGCCGGGCAAAGACAAGTACACAGAATTTGCCCGCACATTGTTGGGCCGGACATTCTCGGACCGGGCATGTCCTGCACAAGAATGCCGAGCAATTTGCTTGGCCGGACAAAGACAAGTACACAGAATTTTCCCGCACATTGTTGGGCCGGACCTCTCGGCCCAGGCTATCTCTGGCCGGTCCTTGTTGGACATGAACGTTTTGGCCTGTTCAAGGCCATTCGACCGAAACGAAAGTGTCGCTGTCAAAATATATGCTAACCCCGCAGGACCGAACCCGTGGTCTGTCTATTTCAGAGGTTCTCAAACTTATTTTGTCTACCGCCCACTTTGAAAATCAATTATTTTTCAGCGCCACCGATTTTTTTTACTTTACCGGATTTTAAAAATCACAATGTAATTCATTACTTTAATTTATATATAGTGTGCTATATTAGTTTTTCTGGGCCCCTTACCGCCCCCCTCTAGGCCTCCAGCGCCCACAAGGGGGCGTTATCGCCCACTTTGAGAAACACCGACGCTACTTTAATTTTTCTTCGACTTTTTAGACCTGGGTAATAGGTTATTTCTATCTCTTTGTTGCAAATGACTTCGTAACCGAAATGTGAAACCCACTACCTACTTAGAGACAATAGACTATTATGCCCGTTTGAAACTCTCAAACAAATTCATCAACGTAAACCTCCTTGCCAAATACATGGACAAATTAAGCACTATGCCAGCGCTCCTTTTACTTGACGCGATCACTACCTATAGACGCCTCTACCATCGTCTTACAAAATCTTAGGCTCCATCCATAGTCTGCCGAAATAAAAAAAAACATGAAAAACTAGTCCACGCCTCGGGTGACCTAAAAGGCTGGCTTACGGGTACCTCCCTCAAAGGAAGTAACGCAGCCAGTGTTTTGGGAACCATACCACTGGGAATAGTTCGAAGAAGTATCTATTATTCCTTTTTAATGTATTACCTAATAGTTTTTATTATTATTGGCATGGCGTATTATTTATTTAGGTACATTGTACATTTTAGTTTGTTGTTTTAGTAATTAATTATCTGTACCTTGTGATGTGACACCACTAGCAGTGTCCACTTTTTTCCAGTTTTTTTTTCATTTTCACGGTTACCTTATAGTTCCCCAGCCGTGTTACTGGTCCATTGTACCCAGCGGAAGAGCAAGTCTCCCTCGTTTTCCAGTTTTATTACGCTAATACGCTTTTGACCAAGGAATATACTACTTGACCTTTATATACATTAAAAGCAAAATTGTGTAGCTACAGTCAAAAATCAAATCAACTCTCATTTTGATTTTACAAATATTATTAGTTTAGCGCTTATCAAAAGAAGTTGACTATAACTTTTGCCAATCGTAAATTAAAAAGTAACTGTCAGTCAAATTTAAGTTGATTGAACGTCAAAATAAATGTCATATCATTGAATGAATCATTCAAATTGTTCAAATCGATTATTTTGCAAAAAATACTTTATTTTATTCTAATATAAATATACGAAAAGGTGACTGCCATATCAATAAATAAGTTACATATTACTAATTCAAGCTGGCATCAAAACGGTTGCTTTTTATAACATACCACAGTTTTTCACCAACGACGAAATTTAAGTACATAAACAGGTAAATACTTTATGTAATTATCGTATATAAATTAAACTTTTATTATGTATATATATATATAACCGTGCTATTATAATGCGCCCTTGAAACTTTCATCCACGTCTAATACTAAAATAACTTGCTAAACTAACTCAAAGTAGTATGTTTACAAAAAGTGGAAAGATAGACAAGGAAATTAGGAAATTGAAAGGAGAGTAAAAATGGGAAGCAAGGTATTTGGTGGACTAAACAATGTATGCAGAAATATACAACTTATAACTAAAAGTTAAATTAATATACATAATGCTGTTTTATTTCCATCACTTATGGAAACGAGACTTGGGTATGGAATAAGAATAAGAAAGTAAGATAAATGCAGTCTTTACGTAGAATGTGTGATATAAAGGGTATTGAGATTAATGCGGAATTGAGAAGAATATGGAGTGAATAAAATGAAGAAAAGTAGTTTACGCTGGTTTGAAGTCCAAACTTTGGGCACAGAAATTAATGAACAGAATGAAGGTAGAAAGATTTACTAAAAAGGTTTATATTGCTGAATTGAAAGGAAATGCTGGCAGAGAGGTGTACTATGCGATTAGAATAAGAATAAGACGGAATCAGTACAGTCTGAAAAAAAAAATTTTTCCCAAAAATAAACACTAGTATATTTTTTCATGTATATATTTATTTTCATATAATACACTTCTTTATCGCATTTCATAGCACGAAACATGGTATATAATTATAGGGGCCATATAAGTGTGGAATTGACATTTATGGGTCCTTTTAGTGGTAGGAGCGGTTGTTCCAAAGTACAGTTGATTGTAATATTTTTATTGTTTTTAGTACATAAGTAGGTATTTATTTAGATCTATCTAAAAAAGACATTTTAGTAGTTTTATTTTCCTAAATTTATTTTTTGCACACCATACTGAAGTGAAGTTGGTTGGACAGCCTTTTTTTTTTTTTTACTTGGGGAAATGCATCATGCATACCCGCGCCCTGGGGGGTGAGGGAACGCGTTATGTGGGACTTTAACCCACTAAAACCCCACGGTACTCCATCTCGCCGGTATCCGACGGGCCACGGGGACGCGTTAGCATTCTTCCGTGACCCGAGCGTGGCGTCTCCGGTAATCCGGCTACTCGGAGGTCGGAGTCGGTGGATGGTTTGAGGTGGGGGTTCACTGTCGTTGAGTCCCCTGTGTTGGTTGGACAGCTTGCCTTTCTTATTTTAATCGCTTTTTTTTGTTTTTTCTTGCTTTCTTCACGGGTTGCCTTATAGCTCCCGAAACCGTGTTATGGTTCCAGGGTACCCAGTGGAAGACCTTGATCTCCCTCGTTTAGCCAATGGTATTTGTGAGGCTATACCTAACAAGTGGCCAGTTCTGTTAAGGTACCTATACTCTACCTCAACAGAGGTGTACTTTTATAGATCAATGTGTCCTGTGATTAGTTGATAATTCTCTTAATAACTAATAATTCTCTTAAATACCAATTACTATACCGGCTATAAACACTATAAAGGCTATAATACTTGACATTGACAAATCATTGGTGGAGCCATAATAAAAGAAGAAGAAAAAATGTATTGATCAATGGAAAAATTAAAAGTACACACAATCGCCGAGTATGTATGAAACATACTTTTAATATATTTCTTTAAAGGTTTAATATGTTGTGTCAAACACTTGTTGATCAGACATATTTTTAACCCCCAAACGCAAAAAGAGGGGTGTTATAAGTTTAACGTGAGTATCTGTCTGTGGCATTCTAGCTCCTAAACGCATGAACCAATTTTGATTTAGTTTATTTTTGTTTGAAAGGTGACTTGATCGAGAGTGTTCTTAGCTATGATTCAAGAAAATCTGTTCAGGTTTTTTCTAGTTGTTGAAGGCATGTGAACAACATCTACTGGTCTTGATTGATTCAAAATTTTGTATCCTGTGACTTCAATGATATTACAATAACATGGTAACCTTGACCTGATGCTGCAGCATCATCTGGAATCTGCAGGATACCCAACTGCTCACCACCTCGGGTGTTTTTTTAATTAAAATATTGCATTTGCCAGATTGCATCTGGGGCCAACACGAAGCATGGCATCGCTGTCCCGGGCCCCTCGGGGCTCCCCAACTGGATCGGCACCTTCCCAGTCTACACCAAATGCGGCTCCCACAACTGTGTCTAACAACATCATGAAGAAATATGACGATATTGTCAAGCCACAAGAAGATAAAAGAGAATACAGGTGTGACTTTTTTATATTTATTTTGCTTTTTAAAGTTTTTCTGAAAAAAAAAACTATTTTCCGGAAGTGTGTCACAGGAAGCCAGGGAAGCGCGCGCTATTTGATTTGACCAATGAGCGCACGCGGTGGTTGCGTTGGCAGTCAAATGGTACCAAGTGTACCAACCCATTTTCCGAGAGGTTGGTACTGTCAGCCAACAGTGTGTGCGTGTGTGTGACGAGAAAGAGAAAGGGAAATAGACAGTGTTGTGTATATAAAGTATTAATGTTTTCAGGTTAATGTTAATGTTGATTATTTCCAAGGTAAGATGTCATATGCAACTACTGTAAGGCACGGTAATGTTTGCATAAAGTTATAGGGAGTAATAGAGAGGATTCTTTTTAGATGTTTTTTTTTTATTTTTCGTTGTTTTCAGAGGTTTGCAGTTATCAAACAATTTAAAAGTCCTGCTGGTCAGTGATCCCTCTACGGATAAATCGGCCGCAGCTTTGGACGTCAATGTTGGTGAGTAATAACTTTGAATGCAAAATACGGTACGACCAAATAAATACTTCCCATAGAAATCTTCGCCATACTTCGTATTTCCGACAAATACCGAATCACAAAACGTAAGGGCCCTCAATATTGCACTTGCCTCTTCACATTATAGGACGAAATATAATATTACTTCTTACTTTTCAGTGCACAATTTTTGAAATTGGTACACTTTTTTTATCTAGTAACATTGCACTGTTTACATTTACATTATTTATCAACTCCATTTTAAATTCCAGGATACATGAGTGACCCTGAAGAGTTGCCCGGGTTGGCCCACTTCTGTGAGCATATGCTGTTTCTTGGTACGGAGAAGTATCCTGAGGTGAGATCTTACATATTTTGGCCCCCTTTGCTCTACAATTCAATCAGTGCAGGCGTGTAGTGCCAAGTTGCATTCTCGCGCCAAATAAGTTGACCCGAAAGATATCACATGGTTAGACTGAGCTGTGATGAAAGAATGACTAAACAAATTATATAAAGCTATTGTACCGAAAGAAACAAGGAAAGGATGACCAAGACGAACTTTCATGGATCAAATATCTGATGTCCTTAAAAAACCGGCCAAGTGCGAGTCGGACTCGCGCACGAAGTGTTCCGTACCATTATCTGTAAAAACGGCAAAAAAAAAAAAAAGTTTGTTATATGGGAGCCCCCCTTAAATATTAATTTTATTTTAATTTAATGATTTACTTTTAAAGTGAATATATAACTAAATATCTATGAATATTTTAAGCGTCTGTGTACCTGTTGCCGTTATCAATATCGAGCAAAAACGAGCAAAAAAATGACGTTTGTTGTATGGAAGTCCCCTTAAATATTTATTTTATTCTGTTTTTTTAGTATTTGTTGTTATAGCGACAACAGAAATACGTCATCTGTGAAATTTTCAACTGTCTAACTATCACAGTTCATGAGATACAGCCTGTTGACAGACGGACAGACAGACGGAAGGACGGACGGACAGTGGAGCCTTATTAATAGGGTTTCCGTTTTTAACCTTTGGGTACGGAATCCTAAAAAGGTCAAATACGTAGTACTATAGTGTGTGCCAGTTAACATGGCAATAGCGGTCATTGCTCTTGTCACATCAGAGGCGCGCTACCCGCGGTCCACCATCTTATTGTTTTAGCACGGTTTTAGCATTCCGTGTCAGAGTGCCCTTGCGTTCGGTAGTGTTTCGGTTATAATTTGCGTCGTGTTATAAAAAATTACATTTGTTTCGTTTTTGTTTTCTGTGTTGTTATTTGTTTTGTGTTTTTTATTGTTAATGTTAACGTTATTTTGTTGTTGTTAAACATGGAACCAGAGGCTGGACCATCCACTACTGGTGAACGGCCGTCGCCGTCGATATTAATAAAACAAAAAGAAATAAAAATGTATAATTTCGACCACACTGTCGACAAAACTGTCAATGAATTTATTATTCATTGATCTGATGACGACTCTGATAGTTCAGAATCAAGTTCTGGTAGAGAAATCGAGGATTAAGGTTTAATAAATTTTAGTTTTAACAATTAATAATAACTTTGTTTCATTTCGTTTAATTACTTATTTTTATACTGCATTTGCTAATCATGAGTAGGTACCCTTAAGAAATGCATACATTTTAAATATATTTCTATTCTAAATTAATAATTATAATTAATAAATTAGACGTAAAGTTTCTACATTTACTTGACACAAATAAAGGTTCACGACGTCTGCATTGGTCAAGATGACCGGTACCACAATACACTAGCAATAATAAATTTCGCTTGTTACGGGGAACACGTGTGGATGTCGTTATCGCTTGTCGCGCTAACTTGGTACGGAGGTGTCAATGTCCGCTATTGCCATGCTAACTGGCACATACTATAAACATAGACGTGCATGTATGAAACGATGTATGGATGTGGATGAAGCAAGAGAAGTATGCAAATATCGAAAAAAGTGGCGCTCCATACTCTGGGAAACAGGTTATAAGCGTATTTATGTAGGTATTCAAATTGTTGTAAACCGGTATTGTACCCGTGCGAAGCCGCCATACGGTCCGCCGAAATCGACCACAGACACGTCCAATTCTTGTAACGAACGGTCCGCCATCCGTTTTCCAATCGTTGTATTTCTGGTTGATTTCGATGGCCGGAACGATCTGTCACACACACACGGATGTTTGATCACGCTTTTCTACCCAAAAGCGGTAGGCAGAGACAAACGAATGCTATTTGTTACGATCCTGACATATCTCTTTCGCTTCTTTTATATTCATCATACCTGTCATACATGCTCGGTGATTGTGTGTACTTTTAATATTTCCATCGATCAACATATTTTTTATATGTTCAATAATAGTACATCTAGGTCGTCCTCTGCCAGCATTTCCTTTCACTTCAGCCATATAAACCTTTTTAGTCAACTTTTCATCCTTTATTCTTTCAACAGATGTTTGACATTTTGTTTAATCGAATCTTGTGTGCGTGTGTGAGTGAGTGAATTGCATGTGATCTAAATCGTATGTTATACATCGCTAATGTGTGGCCTGTGTTCAATCTCGATCATGCCGCTAGCCGGGCCGAAAATTTTCGGTGATACCGGGCTACTTAGGCCAGTGACAAACGGACGGACGTGACGATTTTTTTTAACTCAGTAAATGGAGTTTTTTTTTTTTCAGGAAAATGAGTACAGCAAGTTTCTCTCGGAGCATGGGGGCTCGTCTAACGCCGCGACATCCTCCGATCACACTACGTACTACTTTGATGTTGTACCCGCAAAATTAACTACAGCTCTTGATATGTGAGTGTAATTTTATTTTTCTTTCGTCACGGGTTGCTTTACAGCTCCCGAAACCGTGTTACGGTTCCAGGGTACCCAGCGGAAGACCAAGTCTCCCTCGTTTAGCCGATGGAATTCGTGAGGCTATACCTAACGAGTGACCAGTTCTGTTGAGATATATTTAGATGGAAAAGCCTCTAAGTGTGGTTTGTCGGATTATGTACATAAGTTTTTAATTAAAAAACCCGTTGGTACATGGCCGGGATCCGGGATCGAACCCGGAGTCTGCCTAGTTAATACCAGGCGTTTTAACCACTCGGCCACCGACGCTCTTGTAAAATATATATGTGTGGATGTTTTCTAACAAAATAAAATATAGCCTATATTTTTTTTTTTTTTTTTTTTTTTTTTTTTTTTTTTTTTTTTTCTTCACGGGTTGCTTTACATTTTTTATTTTTACATTTATATTACTCAAGGGAATCGTAGCTTTCTATTCGTGAAAGAATTTTTAAAATCGGTTCAGTTGTTTCAGATATTACCCACTACATCCAAACTTTACCTCTTTACAATATTAGTAAGTATAGAAAAAATATGCCAGAACGCACGTGGAAATTTTTGGAATGTGAAAAGTGAAAGAAGGACAATCAAAACACTTTTTATAGGGTAAAAACGGAAACCCAATTACTAAGACTCCGCTGTCCGTCCGTCCGTCCGTCTGTCTGTCACCAGGCTGTATCTCATGAACCGTGATAGTTAGACAGTTAAAAATTTCACAGATGATGTATTTTTGTTGCCGCTATAACAACAAATACTAAAAACAGAATATAATAAATATTTAAGGGGCTGGCTCCCATACAACAAACGTGATTTTTTTTTTTGCTTGTTTTTGCTCGATATTGATAACGGCAACAGGTAGACGCTTAAAATATTCACAGAATATTTAGTTATATATTCACTTTAAAAATAAATAATTAAATTATATTATATTAATTATTTTTTGCCGTGTTTATAGATAGACTCGCACTTGGCCGGTTTTCTTTTATGATATTAGTTAGGATATAGCATAGAGGTGATTTTTTCACAGACAAGTTGTCATGTCACATTCCAAAGATTTTCACGGGCGGCGAAGAGCCAGTAAAAATACAAGGCAAAAATACTTATAATATACTTAGGGATTCGCCCCGGCTTTGTACGGGTAGAAAAGTTGCCGGCCCCATTGTACCCAGCAGAAGACAAAGTCTTCCTCATTTAGCCGAAAAAATGATGGAAAACTATAATTAGGTCACTTAATTAGGGTGAACCGGTACGTATGCGAGCTCACATACAACAAGTATGGTTAGAGAGATGGAGACAGAAAGTGGTTATAAGCACTTGCCGGCAGAAAACCTCTTTTTCGTGTAGTCTGAGCCCCCCTCTACAAATTATTGTAGACGAGTAGGGGTCCAGCACTTGTCGGAACGCGCGCCGCTGAGCCGATTTAAAAGAAAAAAAAATTAAAAAAAACCTCTCCTACCAGCTGGCATAAAATGAGTGAACAGCATTTGTTGGGGGTCTTACCTCTCGGTTGTACCAATTTACTCCCTGCAGTTTTTTGGGTTTTTTGAAAGAATTTTGCAAGTCGCTGCAGGGAGTAAATTGGCCGAGAGGTCCCCACAAATGCTCTTCACTCATTTTCTGCCAGCTGGTAGGAGAGGTTTTTTTTTTCTTCTAAATCGGCTCAGCGGCGTACCGACAAGCGCTGGACCCCTACTCGTCTACAATAATTTGTAGAGGGGGGCTCAGACTACACGAAAAAGAGGTTTTCTGTCGGGAAGTGCTTACTACCACTTTCTTGCTCCATCTCTCTAACTAGTACAGTAGGGCAATAAGTATGGACTTGGCGAGCGTTAGTAGTGGGGAGTCCGCGCAGGTCCTCGCCCCGCACGCCTCTGTCCTCCCTCTCCGGAAAAAGGATGTGCCTGAAGTGAAAGGAAATGCTGGCAGAGGACGACCTAGGTGTACTTTTATTGAACACTAGCTTTCCGCCCCCGGTTTCGCCCGTGGATATTTTCGAACATAATAAAATATAGCCTATGACACTCACAAATAATGTGGCTTTCTATTGGTAAAAGAATTTTCAAAATCGGATCAGTAGATCCAGAGATTACCCCCTACAATCTCACAAACTTTGATCGATGGATATATTAAGAATACACTTTTTTTTTATTAAATAAATAAACACAATCGGCGAGAATGTATAAAAGGTATGATGAATATAAAGAAAGCGAAAGAGGTATGTCAGGATCGTAACAAATGGCATTCGATTGTCTCTGGCTTACCCCTCTTGGGATGAAAGGCGTGATGATAGATAGATAGAGATAGATTTTCACTAGCGCGATAAAGTATTGCGACACTGGCGCCCATCTATCCACATGTAACGTTTTCATTGATGCCTTCCTCCGCAGCTTCGCGCAGTTCTTCATCAGTCCGCTGTTCACGGAGGGCGCGACCGACCGGGAACTGAACGCGGTACACTCGGAGCACGAGAAGAATGTCCAACTGGACAGTTGGCGGCTGGACCAGCTCAACAAAAGCACCTGCGATCCTGGACACGCGTTTCATAAGTTTGGGACCGGTGAGTGAACATAGAGAAATAAATATTGCGCGTGCAGCACTGTGGATAGCAGATTATTTATCTATGTAACATCACGCCTTTTATCTCAAGAGGGGGTAGGCAGAGACAATCGAATGCCATTTGCTACGGTCCTGACATACCTCTTTCGCTTCTTTTATATTCATCATACCTTTCATACATGCTCGGCGATTATGTGTACTTATAATATTGCCTTTGATCAATAATTGTTTTTATATGTTCAATAAAAGTAACCATAGGTCGTCCTCTGCCAGCATTTACTTTCACTTCAGCCATATAAACCTTTTTAGTCAATCTTTCATCCTCCATTCTTTCAACGTGTCCAAACTAAAAAAAAACTCTTTATAGTATTACATTGCTTTTTTTTTAATTTCAGGCAACAAAGACACGCTGGACGTTCTGCCCAAGAGTAAAGGTATCAATGTAAGGCAGGAGCTGCTGAAGTTCCACAGCACCTGGTACTCGTCCAATATTATGAGTCTAATGGTCGTTGGGAAAGGTAATTTTTTTTGTCCTTAATAAAACTTAGTTTGGCTCAAAAACAAGGAGCAAGTCTTACAGAACCTAGTATTTCTGGACTTCCGGTTACGCACTTCCGTCCATTTTTTACAAAATGGAGACCAAAACTCAAAGCTCAAATTGTAGATGGCGCTCTAGGCGACGCGCGGTCCCCAGTTAACTGTAAATTTTGTCGTTATTTTACATCGTGTGGAGGTTTGTTTTTGTATTCCATGATGACAATATTAACTACAGTATAACTTTGATTATCCGATACAATTGGGACCGATGCTACTCATAGTTCGGATAATCAAAACACCTTTTTTCTCTCTTTTTTTATACATATATGTATATTCAAATTTGTGACATATTTTTTTTTTAGGTATAGTACAATATAGAATATTAATAATTAAACTATATCTAAACTTAAAACAAATTAAAAAGGATTTAAATAATTTAGATAACAAGAATACCCTACTACAAATGTAGGATTCCCATCACGCAAGCTGCATTTCCACGCTGAGCCTTTGTGCGAGAAAACAGCCCGCGCGAGGGTCCCCCGTCGTCTCCCGTAAACGCTTGCTCAGCTCCATGTAGATCCCTTGAGCGCCCGAACCCCACGTACCTAGTGTCTCATTGTGTTCTGTATAGTGTTGAGACAACTATATTTTTTAATTTTACTTCGTTCATACATATATACTGTATTTTAAATCTTATTTTTATAAAATCTTTCGCGCCAACGTTACTAAGTCATCGTTCGGATAATTGAGGGTTCGGATGACTGTACAATTAAAGAAACTGAACTCGAATAGTAAAAAGGCTGTGTTACTAAATAATTAATATTTTATTATTTATATTTATTTAATTATCGTTTATTTACAATTTACAAACTAAATTTTATATAATATATATCTACAAACAAAGTTTAAATACAATAAAAAATAAAAATTAAACACAGGGAACCCCATGAGTGGCTCTCTAATCATGAATATGTAGTGATACATACTCATAAGTAGAAAGCCTTCTCGAAATCACTGTCCTGCGGTAAAGTGCCAAGAAGGCTAGCAGCGTTTCCTCGCTGTATAGCTATGCTAATACGTTGCCCAAGGTATGCTCCAGCCCTCTTGTCACCTGAAATGTCGATTAGACGAGATGATAGTTCCCTATATAATTTCTTCGCTCCGAGGCCCCACGGACCCATGGTTTCAACCCCAAACGGTGCAAATAAGTAATCTTGTGCAAGGTTTGCGTACTTACGCCGTTTGAGGTTTTCAGCTGTTGTTGCTGTATTAGATGTAGCCTGGACGTGAGAAGCCGCCAATGTATCGGCACAGGTAGATTTATTTACTTGAACTATAGGAAATCAATGTACACCTATGTTTTTCCAATAATATGCAGCATACTAGTCATAGTTCGTATAAAAACTCTTTTTCTTTTATTGTGGCTACACCAATGTCATTATTATTATAGCCTTTATATTATCAATATGCCGATTAATCGGTATCTAAGATGATCCCGCCGACTGTGATGACTAATCACAACAATCACAGCGCGGTCGTGATTAAACTGGATTCCCTATCATGTCACGACGGTATGCGTGCGTTGGTCGCCATAACGTAGAATCATATAAACATGAAAGTTTGAAAGAAAGGAATCCTCGCCTAAAGCTCCCTCTGTCGGGATAAAAATGCCGTTTCTACCACATTACACCTAACAAATGTATGCCTATTTATATTTATAATACTCAGCTAGAGCTAAGATATTAACACACCAAAACTCCTGCCAATTGAAGGACTGTCAGCGCGCTCTCATGACACCCCATCTAAAATTTCAGAATCGCTCGACGAGTTAGAGAGCATGGTGGTACCACTGTTCTCCCAAGTGAAGGATCGGTCGGTCACCTCTCCCACCTGGCCTGACCACCCGTACCCACCAGAGTTGAGACGTCGCGTGGCTTACTGCCTCCCCGTCAAGGACATCAGGAATCTGAGTATCGATTTTCCTGTGCCGGATTCCAGAAAGTACTATAAGAGTGGGGTAAGCGAGTTATCCTTTTTAAGATTAAAAAAAAAGTAGGCATGATGACTAAAAAATTCTAATTAGTCCGTCCAGTTAGATTATCAGAAAATACAACAAAAAATGATGAAGATATAGCCCGCTAAAGTTCCGCGTGACGTCACATTTGAGTACACTTTTGACCTAGAAGTGACGTCACCGGCCCCCACTCCCAAACTTTGACGCGCTTTATCTCTTGTTATTTTTTGTTTGATTGACAAGAGAAAAAATACGTGTCCAATATTTTTTGATAATCTAAATGTCGGACTAAATAGAATAATATTTTGTTTACCCTGTCATCTTCCCTATTGGTAAATCTTTAAAAAATACCCCAGTTATTTTGGGACCGATTAGTCAGGTAGTTCATATGATGAGATCACTATGAAGCACCAATTTTCTTTTAGGAGACGTCTCCTGATTTTTGTCCAATACAAATCAGTTGTTTCGTTTTTGCAGTTTTACGCGATAACTGGTATGTGCTAGGCTCGAAATTAAAATTGCTCTTCAAAGATAAATGTATTCTAAAGTTTCTCATGGAAAAAAAATAACCAAAATCAATTACACCTAAGTTTTATGGAGCCTTGAAAATCCTCATATTCACGCATATTTCAGCCAAGTTCTCTTATTAATTTACAAATTCCTCAACATTAAAAGATATATAATTTCACATACTTTAATTTTAATAGTTTTTATATATAGAAAAGCCGAAGTTCTTTTCGTGTTTTTCGAAATACCGATTTTGTTGAGAAATCGTACTTTCTCATGTTTCTGGTACGTAAATATTGGTCTATCTTATCTTATCCCTGGGTACCTTATCAATTTTAATAATAGTCCATCTCGTTGACATCTTTCTAAAGAGATATGCACAAAATAAGCCGCGCGTAGAACTGAGTTCGTTACGCTGTGATGCGTCGCCTTAAGAATATGTGCTTTAATCGAGTCCTCCTGTCTAGTACAGTATAACCCGCGCTTGGCGAGAGAGACATCGTTGAGATTGCAAATTATTGTTTAGTTTGTATTATTACTGTTAATTGGTTTGTTTCTATAGGTTATCTAGTTTGATTTGATATCTCCTTTAATCAATATTTTGTTTTACTTTCAAATAGCTTTTCTGTGTGTCATTCAGAATTAATTTGACGCGCACTATACTTTAACATTGTTTTATATTTTTCAGCCAGGCCACTACCTGTCTCATTTGATCGGACATGAAGGTCCGGGCAGTTTGCTGTCCGCACTGAAGGCCAAAGGATGGTGTAATAGGTAAAAAATATTCTTACTTAAGGACCCTATGGTTTTAATTTATATGGGGATAAACAAACCGTACAAAGAGGCTTTTCCATCTACATACCTCAACAGAGCTGGCCACTCGTTAGGTATAGCCTCAAAAAGTCTTCGGCTAAGTGAGGAACACTTTGTCTTCCGCTGGGTACCCTGGGGCCGGCAACGATTCCCGGGAGCTATAAGGCAACACGTTAAGAAGATAAACTATTCCCAATTTCTCTGTAAATACTCCACCTGTGTCACTGTAATTTAGCATATAGTTACTTATTCAATATACGAGTATCTAAGTGAAATCGCCGTTATTTTTTCAATATTGAATATGAATTATTTTTCTCCCGTTTTTTCTTTCATAATCTATCACAAAGCTCTTAAATTTTTATAAGCGCTGTTATACCATTACCCTTCAATTCGGTAGGTAAAGTAAAAGTTAAGGTATGCTGAATCCAAAACCGTTTCGAGATATTGGTTTAATAATCCGTATTTTTCAATTTATAACTCTTAAAATCGTGAGATTGTCTTTATTTTTTCAAAAACAAATAATTTACTTAACCTACATTTCACCTATGAATGACGTCATTATATCGGCTAAATAAAAGCAAAATATTTACTTGTCAACTTATCAACCAATGTTACCTTTGTATATATTTTGTATCACAACAACTATGCAGACTACGGTATAAAAGCCGTAAAGATGTGTTTCTTTGTTGTTGTTTTAATATGTTTTATGTAAAAGTTGTAGGTTTTGGTAGATTTTGTAGGATTTAGAGACGGCAACACTATTGTTTGGTAAATGTCAAAGTCAAATAACACAGATGTTCCTTTTTCTGTACCAACATATCAAAGGTATTGAAGTATTCAGCCGACAAAATGACGTCATCAGTGCCAAAACTTTGATAATTTATTATAAAAAAACTACTGTATAGAAATCAAATTAGTTTCTTAAAATAGCTTAATCTTTAAAATAAAAATATAAAAATCGTACCTTAGCTTTTACTTTACATACCGAATTATATACCTCGAGTTTTTTTGATAGCTGATTGAAAATTCAAAATAATAAAAAACATCATAAAATAAATATTATTTTGAATTTTCAATAAGCTACCTAACCAGTGGCCAGTTGAGGTATATTTAGATGGAAAAGCTTCTGTGTGGTTTGTCGGATATAAGTTTTTTATTAAATTAGTTAACACCTTTTTTGCAGTTTGGTGGGCGGCACAAGAATCGGTGCTCGCGGTTTTGGCTTCTTCGGTGTCCAAGTAGACCTAACGGAGGAGGGGCTCGATCATGTCGATGACATTGTCAAGATGGTGTTTCAGGTGAGGACAAATCTTACCGTCCCAGGGTACTCAAGTCTCCCTTTTTTAGCCGATGGTATTTGTGAGGCTATACCTAACGAGTAGCTAGTTCTGTTGAGGTATATTTTAGTGCAGGATTCGGGATTGAAACAGTGGTCTGCCGAGTTAATACCAGACGTCTTAACCAGTCGGCCATCGACGCACCTTTACGTTGACAATTTAAAAAAAAGTGTACAGACTTCAAAAATTATGCACTGAAAGTGTGCTTTCCGAAAGTAAATGCACAAGTCACTATAAAAAAACCCAAATCGCTTCAAGTGTGCCTATAAAATGAGTTCTCGATTTCTCCAGGATTCCATCATCAGATCCTGACCTGATGACCATGGGACCACCTGGGAAGTATACCCTTTCAAACAAAATCATTTTTCCAAATCGGTCCAGGCGTCTTCAAGTAATCGGGGAACATACATAAAAAAAACATAAAAGATTTCGAAAAAATTGAGAACCTCCTCCTTCTTTTGAAGTTCGGTTAAAAAGTTGTATAATTTTTTCCCGAATAATTTAAACCTTGTTTCCACTTGGGATAAAGACAATAGACTAAAAAGGTTTATATGGCTAAAGTGAAAGGAAATTCTGGCAGAGGACGACCTAGGTGTACTTTTATTGAACATATAAAAAATGTATTGATCGAAGGCAATATTAAAAGTACACACAATCGCCGAGCATGTATGAAAGGTATAATGAATATAAAAGAAGCGAAAGAGGTATGTCAGGATCGTAACAAATGGCATTCGATTGTCTCTGCCTACCCCTCTTGGGATGAAAGGCGTGAGAGAACAATTTCTTATTATTAGAATTTACTTGAATTTTCTCATACATAATTACTTTTTCTCTTCAGTATATAGAGATGGTCCGGGCCCAAGGGCCTCAGCGGTGGGTCTGGGAGGAGCAGCGAGACCTGATGGCGATGGAGTTCAGGTTTAAAGATGTCTCCGAGCCCAGGAGTTTGGTGGCCGGATACGTTCATTTGCTACAGGTATTGTGGACGCCAAAGAGTATAAATTCTATCTATACCTAACAATGTCGGGCCAGTTTCTTAGAACCTCTTCTAATTACCAAATATCAAAGGAGATCAACATATTCCCATACATAGTTGGGCTAGTGTCGGGCAATGTCTGACACCAACCGAGTGCCGACATCAAATATATATATTAATAAAGGTCACAAATGGGCGAACCAAAATAAATTAATCTTATATTTTTAGCGGCCGTATTTTACACGTATTTTTACTTATAATGTTTTAAACACTAGTAACACTAATATAAAATGTTTACGCTTCGGAACGTATCTACTTAAGTCAGCCGTCGTCAGCCAGTTCAGTCAGTCAGTCAGGCTGTCAGTTCGCTAGCTAGCTTGTGTTTTTGTCGGTTTTTGTTTTATGTTATTCTATATAAATAGATAAAATATAATTAATAAAACAACCTACTAAAAAAGGTAAACAAAACAATCAGTCAAACAATGTCAGTCAAGTTGAAAGTGACAGGTAAATAATTATTGCCAGCAACAAATAATGTTGAAATAGGTGTTCAAAATCAAAATCTGAAAACTATTAATTCAAGAGCTAAAAATACTGGACCACGATTTTTTAGTTATATATCTTATATCTAACAACTGTGGGCATTATCGGTTCTGTTCGCGAAGATAAAAAAAAATGGCCCAAATGTAGGGATCTCCTTTCAATAAAAAACCCTCGATTCGTGATAATGACTCGCGTATTAGGGTCCCGAACATCTCCAATGAAACCCTTATATAGGATCACTCTTGTGTCTGTCCGTCTGTCACAGCTTATTTTCTCCGAATCTACTAGACGAAAAATATTGAAACTTGGTACATATATAAGAGTTTCATAACCCAATCACGGAAGTATAGCGTAAATAATGTAATTTAATTTTTTGGGGGAAAATTTAAACAAAATTTTACCGTTCACCCCTCTCTGAATCTAAAGACTAAAATTTGAAGAAAATGGGGATTATAGGGCGTTTCTTATAGTTTAAAGGAAAAACTAAACGACAATCCTGTCTTAAGACGCTGGATAGAGCAAAGACCTTGGGAGATGGCATCGCCCCCACGCGGATAACATACACACCAAACGACGTGGCTGCCACTAATAATATAGCATCAGGCTGCAGCCGATACTGTCGGTACGCGAGCGCTTACGCACACACGCGTGCAGTGCGTACGTAAAATCTCGAAAATGAGAATAAAGGATCTTGCTGAAAATTTGATTAAAAAATAGAACAGTATTACGATAGTATATTGCTAGATAAAAAATCTGTCAAAAAATCAGAATCATTGCATGCATTTTTTTTAGAGGTACATTCGTGATTGTTTTCTATCGAATCAATATAGTTGTATTATGTTTTGAACACAGTATCTTAATAACGCATAACCTCAAGAATATCATATATTTTTTTGATTATGGTCACCGCAGTGGATCATGTACTTTTACGCATCATAAAACTCACATCCTTTTAAAGATCTGACCGAAAAAATTACTTTTATCATTGACTCACTCATCAAAAGTTAAGACTACTGCCAGGTGACTTAGGATGTTAAAAATTGGTTTTGAATCCAAAATTTACTGGATAGACTGTTACCCGGCAGAATTGTATTTATGAGGCAAGAAAAGCCAGCTCAGAAGTACTCTGAGCCGACGAGCATGCGTGAAGAGCATGATGAGAGTTAATGAAGCGAAAGAGGTGTCAGGATTAGCAAGTGGAAATCCGTGGTCTCTGCCTGCCGTTCTGGGAAACAGGCGTGATTTTTATGTAAAAGTTTAAGATGGAAAAGCCATATAATATTGTATGTTTGTTACTCAATAACGGCTGAACGGATCTGGATGAAATTTGACACAGAGATAGATTATAGTCTGGAATAGCACCGAAAAAATGTATGGTTCCCGTGGGATCGACATGATTTTTTGCATACTGGTAGTTTAGAGGTCAAATACAGCTACGGGATTATTTGTTTTTGGATCTATTTCCACGCGGATGAAACCGCGGACAGAAGCTTGTTGCATTATAATGGACAACATTTCATTTTTCGTAAGGTACCAAAATTCGAAAACCGTTTGGAGATTACATAGAAAGCTTATTTTTCATTTATTTTTATTTTTATATCCTTTAATTTTCGAGTTATTTTAAAAATACTGAAATATTGAAAAATGAGGATTAATAGGTGCCCTAATCTGTGCTAACCCTCTAATTTAAAAATACTAATGTCTGTTGGCAGAGTTGTTAGTTATTGAACTCAGGTGTTGCCTTCTATTAATTTTACCCATTTTTATTCCATTTGAAGCTAAATTAATAATTATTCTTTAAATAATATTATAAAAATACTTCTTTTATATAATATTTTTTGCAAGTTTTGCTAGTTTCGAATGGGCTATCACAGGAAATATATTTACGAGTGAAACCGCGGACAAAAGCTAGTATTATTATATACATTATGAATAATGTTGTAGGCTATTTGAGTTCCGGCTACGGCAACACCTATTTCGAACACGGTATATTATACTCTTTGCATTTCTATAACGTTTACTCTGTGACTTGACTGACACTATCAGTCACTTTCTTTGGGTGACAGTTTATATTTCTTAATTTTAGTCCTAGCTAAGGTTTTTAGTTTATAAGTCCTCAGAATTTATAAAAATTCATAATTAAATTAAAAATATAAAAACTCAACCAAAAATAAAATACAAAAATACGTGTAACTTATTTTTTAATATATTTTTAATTAAAGTAATAAAAATGGGTGATTAAAAAAATGAAATGTTGTCCATTATTAATTCCACAGGCATTCCCTATGGAAGATGTGCTGAGCGCTTTCTACTTAATGACGGAATGGCGGCCGGATCTTATAGAAAAATTGTTGGCGTGTCTTACACCTGAAAACGTGCGAGTTGCTGTTGTGTCTAAGTGAGTTGATCTTATCTATCATCACGCTTTTTATCCCAAGAGGGCTAGGCAGAGACAATCGCATGTCGTTTGCTACCTGGAATACCTCTTTCGCTTCTTTTATATTCATCATACCTTTCATACATGCTCAGTGATTGTACTTTTAACATTTCCTTCGATCAATATATCTATACTAATATTATAAAGAGGAAACATTTGTAAGTTTGTTTGTAATGAATAGGCTCAGAAACTACTGGGCCGATTTTAAAAATTTTTTCACCATTAGAAAGCTACGTTCTTCGTGAGTGACATAGGCTATATACCATCACGGCATGACGACGGGAACGGGGTGGGCCGAGGTGAACATGACAAAAGCTATGTACGAAATTTTGTTTGCCAACATTCTGAAATAGACACGTACGAAGTCGTGGGAAACAGGGTAGGGGTAGGTATCGGGGTAGGGGTAGGGATCGGGGTAGGGGTAGGGGTAGTGCAGGCAAGCCATTATCTATGAGTGCTGTAGGGTATATTTTATTTTGTTCGCAAATATCCACGGGCGAAGCCGGGGGCGGAATGCTAGTGTTTAAATGTTCAATAAAAGTACGCCTAGGTCGTCCTCTGCCAGTATTCCCTTTCATTTCTGCCATATACACCTTTTTCATTTTTTCAACACTGTTTAATTGTTTTATGTTATCAAATATACCATTTTTTCGGGATTAATGTAGGCTATGTCACTTACGCCCACTTATAAAACACTTCTGTCTAAATTTTTTTTTAAAGGTATCGGTGGTCGTGGATAAAACATGGCTCACAACTGAGAAGTCGCGGGTTTGATCCCCTAACCTAACCATGTACATATATTATTTTATTTAAAATTTTTGTTTGATTTTCCTTCAGATCATTCACCGAGAGATGTACTCAAGTGGAGCCCTGGTACGGTACTAAATATCTAGAAGAAGTCATACCGGATTCTAAAATAAAGGTAACGCAGGAACCCTAAATATTTCCGGGATTAAAAATAGATTAGATTACTCCTTGCAAAGTCCTGTGAAAATCCCGTCAAAATTGGTTCAGCAATGTGTAACCATTCCTAGTAAGAAAAGGCATTTATTTTAAAATAAGCGATAGACAGAACTTCTACTATATTTCTCTATCATCACGCCTTTTATCTCGAGGGGTGTAGACAGGAACAATACCATACCTTTTGCCACGATCCCGATATGCTTCTAGTCTAGGAAATAGCGGCAGTCCGTAAATTGTCAATTTATTTATATTCTAATACAATGTAATATAATAATTATTTAATAGTGTATTTGATAGAAACTGTAATTGATATTGTTAATGTGTCCTAAATGTACTAAGTATAATTGTCTTGACTAAATCTTGCATGTATGTATTAAAATGTTAGTGCAAGATGTTATATTTAAATATTTAAATAAATACCAAATTTTCGAACTATTAATCGATTGGTTACCGGATATATATTCGCTTAGGTTATACCTTCACGCCTCACGCCTGTTTCCCAAAGGGGTAGACAGAGAGTTCTGTCGATCTTTGCATATTTCTCTTGCTTCGGCAGAGATATTGGATTTACGATCGCTATGAATTAACAACTTATTATTATAATCCGACAAACCGAGGCTTTTCCATCTAAATATACCTCAACAGAACTGGCCACTCGTTAGGTATAGCCTCACAAATACCATCGACTAAAAGAGGGAGACTTGGTCTTCCGCTGGGTACCCTGAGACTGATAACACGATTTCGGGAGTTGTAAGGCTGTCGCCTAACTCTTTCCTCTTTATGGGAGTTATAAGGATTTCGGGAACTAGCCACAATAATAAATCAATATATTACTCCATATTGTTTTATTTCAATTTTTATGTAGATTTAATTTAAATTAAAGGATGCTAGATTTATGACAATAATAGGATTAGAAGAAAAAGGTGTAATATGGAGAAAAAGGAGTAGGTATAGGAAAAGGAAAGGAGCATGAAATATATAATATATTTTATATCACAGTTTATTTATAATTTGTTCAATTTATTAAAATTATTGACATTATGAAATAGGTGTGCTACATAGCAAAGCTAAAACGGAATTCGGTAGGTAAAGTAAAAGTTAAGGTATGCTGAATCCAAAACCGTTTCGAGATATTGGTTTAATAATCCGTATTTTTCAATTTATAACTCTTAAAATCGTGAGATTGTCTTTATTTTTTCAAAAACAAATAATTTACTTAACCTACATTTCACCTATGAATGACGTCATTATATCGGCTAAATAAAAGCAAAATATTTACTTGTCAACTTGTCAACCAATGTTACCCTGTTACTAGATATACTACTATTTCAGTAGTTTTTATAACTAATCTAGTTTATGTAGTATGATGCCTGCTGCCATTACATATTAAAATAGTTATTGTCAAGTGTGTCATTATGTGTCAGATGAAATACAGACTTGAATAAATAAACAACAATGTTTTAAGATATAAAGTCTTTAATTATGCAACATTTTCTGGCGACGAGGATTTAAAATGGACAAATTTAAATTTGAATCATTTAATATAAACTGTGAACAATGGGAATACTATATTCAACGTTTCCAAATCGAACTTTCGATACATGGGTTGGATGGCGTGACAGAATGAGCAGAACTAAAACGTAGAAAAATACTTTTGTCACGGATTGGACCTGAAGCCTTTAAGGTACTCGTTGATTATTTTCGCCCAACGGATGTAACGACAAAAACATTTAACGAGCTCGTTACTATCCTAAACGAACATTACGGTACAAAACGATATGTACTATCAGACCGTGTGGCATTCAACACACGCCACAGGAAAGACGATGAAACAGTAGCACAATTTTTACAACAACTACGCGCCCTTGCCGGGTATTGTGAATTTGGAAATAGCTTAGATGAACGATTAAGAGACCAACTAGTTGTTGGCATAAACAATATTCGATGGCAACAAGAATTAATCAGGGAACATCCCACTAACAACACAAAACTTGTTGATGTTATTGCAACAGCAAACAAGCTAGAACAAGCACAAATTCAAAGCCAACGTATTACAGCAAGTTTTGGAACAAGTTATGAGAACGAACATGTGAATAAAATTCAAACTAAAAAGAAACCGAATTATAATAATAATCGAGTACAAAATAAACGTTGCATATTTTGTGGACGAGATCTTCATAAAAACCGTGACGATTGCCCAGCAAAGGGAAAACAATGCAATGCGTGTGGTAAAGAAAATCATTTTTCGAGCGTGTGTATCACTAGTGGAAATGCACATCCAAAGAATTTTAGTGGGAGAAATAAGACTCGGGCAAGTAAATCACACAATGTAGATTCAAACAATGAATCAGATGGCGACAGTATTCATACATTTGCAATTAACATGCCTAAATCTGTCACAAAGGTTATGATTCCTACACGACTAAATAACATAGACATCGAAATGTTATATGATCCAGGTGCAGTTCATTCTGTGATTGGTAAAACACTTTGGAAGAAAATTGGTCGCCCAATATTAACAAAATGTAAAAGCCTGATAGCATATACTGATGTGAAGATCACTACTCTTGGCATATGTCAGATAACAGTTCGAGCTTTTAACATAACAAAAACACTTCCTGCTTATGTAACAGAACATAATGATATTCCACTTTTCGGACTGGAATGGTGTTTACAATATGGTTTACCTATGCCAACTGGATCTAAACTATGCAATTTAAGACAAACGAAGATTGAAGGAAATCTAAACAATACTACTGAAGTACAAAAGCTACTAAATGATTTCAAAATGTTATTTGATGGAAGACTTGGAACAATTAAGGGTCATTATGCTAAGATACATATTCCTGATGATGTGACACCAAAAGCATTTCGACCAAGACCTGTACCTCTGGCATTACGGGAACAAGTAAATAACGAGCTACATCGGTTAGTACAAGAAGGTATTATAGAACCTGTCGACACCATGGAAACACCAATTGAATGGGCATCACCAATAGTAATAGCTATTAAAGCAAACGGTAACGTCCGGATTTGCGCAGATTTTAAAGTGACAATCAACCGTTATGTACAAGTTGATGACTATCCTTTACCTAGATTCGAGGAAATTTGTTCTAAACTTGCTGGAGGTCAACTTTTTACAAAAATCGATCTAAAAGATGCATACCTACAACTGATGGTTCACGCTGACTCAAGAAAATATTTAACGATCTCAACACATAAAGGATATTTCCAATATAAGCGTCTACCTTTCGGAATATCATTTGCACCAGCTGTTTTCCAGAGAACAATGCATCAGATTCTCAGCGGCCTTGATGGCGTTGTGTGTTATTTAGATGACATATTAATTACAGCCAATACCTTACCAGAGCATCTCACTCGGGTTAAAACTGTCTTACAAAGATTACAAAATGCAGGCATAAAAAGTCAAACTACTAAGTGTTCATGGTTACAGGAAAATGTAACATTTCTAGGACATAAAATTGATAAAAACGGATTACATCCAACAAATGAGAGAGTTGAAGCCATTAGTAAAATGCCTATTCCAACAAACGTGCCTGAACTACGATCATTTTTGGGCTCGATAACGTATTACGGGCGTTTTATAAATAATTTACATGTACGTTGTGCACCACTGTACAGACACTTAAAGAAAAACCAAAATTGGAATTGGTCGGAGGAAGACACATACATTATAAACGAACTCAAGCAAGTTCTTACTTCTGACGATACGCTTGCACACTATGACGAGACTTTACCAATATTTATTAGCAGCGATGCCTCAGATAAAGGAATTGGAGCAGTACTATTTCACAAAAATACTAACACCATGAGACCCATAGCTTTTGCATCACGAACATTATCAGATGTAGAACGACGTTACTCAACAATCGACAAAGAAGCTTTAGCTATAGTCTACGCTGTAACTAAGTTCCATCAATATTTATACGGAAGGAAATTTACACTATTTACAGATCACAAACCATTGGAAAGAATTTTCTGCCAAGACAGAGAGACACCAAAGGTAGCGAGCAACCGACTCCTTCGGTGGTCCATGATATTGAACAGTTACGACTACTTAATTAGTTATCAATCAGCAAAGGATAACACACCAGCAGATGCATTGTCACGCTTACCATTACCATCAACAGATACAACAATTGAAGAACGAACTGGTCTACCACAATTTGCACATCTTTTACATCTCAGGCTTAACAATATATCAGTTTCAAAACGTACTCCTAGACAATACACACTTAAAGATGAAATCCTTGGAAAAGTTAAGGAATTTATAACAACACACTGGCCAGACAAAAAGGATTTGAGTGATAAATTCCATACATATTTTGAGAAACGTCAAGAGATGTCTTTTGAAGACGGAATTGCGCTGTGGAATGGAAGATTATGTATTCCGAAATCATTACAAAAACAAATACTTGAGATGCAATCTTTAGCACGCTTACACGTTTATTGGCCTAACATAGACAAGGATATTGAAGAATTTTCAAAACAATCTATATTTTGCCAACAGTCAAAAAAGAATACAGCAAAAGCTCCAGTGTACCCCTGGGGTATACCACCTGAACCGTGGTATAGATTACATATAGACTTTGCAGGACCTATTTATGGTCAAATGTGGCTAATAATTATAGACGCATACACAAAGTGGTTGGAAGTTTTGCCTATGAAAACAACGACATCAGCAGCAACAATTTCAAAACTAGACGATGTATTCACAATTTTTGGCATTCCACGATACATTGTTAGCGACAACGGTCCACAATTTTGCGCTGAACATTTCAAAGATTATTGTCAGACTCGGGGACGAACGGACTGGCAGAACGAGCTGTACGCACATTTAAAGAACGAATGGCTGCATCTAATAAACAGGTATCTCTATATGAGCGTTTAAACCAATTTCTACGTGCTTATCGAAATACACCCCGCCGTTCAACTAACCGCACTTCATATGAGATGTTGTTCGGAAGACAAATGCGTACGACATTCGACCTTTTGAAACCTAACGTAAAGGAAGATCTAGAGAAAGCTAGACTTCGCCTACAATTTCAGCCGACATCGCGAATGACAGCACCGCCGGAGTATAGTGAAGGAACCGAGGTCTGGGTTAATAAATCAAATAAAAAGGGCTCTGAACCAGGTACCATTATTAAAAGGAATGGAGAATATTCATATCTGGTACAACTAAGTAATGGACTTATCAGACGGAAGCACAGTGAGCAGCTCAGACCAAAATGTACAACTAACAATAAATATTCAAAAGTACGGAATTACACATACTACAAACATACCATTTCACAAGATAGAGGTGGCGATGGAGATCAAGCAGAAAGTTTTGATACCGGCTTACAACCAGAACTGCCTGATGCTCAACCACAACAAGGCAATACAGAAGCTACACAGCCACGCCGTTCCGAACGCAAGGGCAGGCCTCCTGACCGTTTTAGCTTTTCAAATATATGAGGAGAGTAATGTAGTATGATGCCTGCTGCCATTACATATTAAAATAGTTATTGTCAAGTGTGTCATTATGTGTCAGATGAAATACAGACTTGAATAAATAAACAACAATGTTTTAAGATATAAAGTCTTTAATTATGCAACAGTTTATTATTTAGGAAGAATGTTTAAGCATTTTTTATGGTAGGATATTCTTTGACCTTTGTATATATTTTGTATCACAACAACTATGCAGACTACGGTATAAAAGCCGTAAAGATGTGTTTCTTTGTTGTTGTTTTAATATGTTTTATGTAGAAGTGGTAGGTTTTGGTAGATTTTGTAGGATTTAGAGACGGCAACACTATTGTTTGTTAAATGTCAAAGTCAAAGAACACAAATGTTCTTTTTTCTGTACCAACATATCAAAGGTATTGAAGTATTCTGCCGACAAAATGACGTCATCAGTGCCAAAACTTTGATAATTTATTATAAAAAAACTACTGTATAGAAATCAAAAATATTCAAATTAGTTTCTTAAAATAGCTTAATCTTTAAAATAAAAATATAAAAATCGTACCTTAGCTTTTACTTTACATACTGAATTGACTAAAAATGGAAGAAAAATGAACAAATTGCAGACACTGTTCCAATTTCAGATTAATTTGAAAAATTCTTAAATTATAGGTAGTCAGTAACTTATTTTGTAAGGAGGTTAACAACTATTCAAACCTCATTAAGAAAAATTGTCTCATTTATTAGCTAAATGAGCACAATGTTACAAGGCAACTGTAGATATATACAAACTTTATTTTTTCCCCAGGCTTGGAAATCGTCCGGCCTCAACCCAGATTTGATAATGCCACCGCCAAACGAATTCATACCATCTAAGCTTCATATGGAACCATTGGAGGACGAAAATGCAAGCCAAGCGCCCAGTATAGTGAAAGACACGTCTCTTTTAAGACTATGGTTCAAGCAGGACAATGAGTTTATGTTGCCGAAGGCCTTCGCCACCTTCGATTTGGTCAGGTGTGTAGAAGAATGTGTAATGAATGATGGTGTTATGAGTTTATAACCTCCAAGCTACATATAAAATGGTAACCAAGAGCCCATGGTGCGTCGGTGGCGGTTAAGACGTCTGATATTAACTAGGCAGAGCACGGTTTGATCCCGGATCCCGGCCATCTTATGTACTTACATAATCCGACAAACCACACTTAGAGGCTTTTCCATCTAAATATACCTCAACAGAACTGGCCACTCGTTAGGTATATCCTCACAAATACCGGCTAAACGAGGTAGACTTGATCTTCCGCTGGGTACCCTGAAACCGTAACACGGTTTCGGGAGCTGTAAGGTAAACCTTGAAGAAAGAAAAAAAACCAAGCGCCGAGTATAGTGAATAACACATCTCTTATTCTACTCGTCAACCCCTTTCATTTGATAACAATGTTAAGAGGATTATGACTGAAAAAGTATGCCGCCATCTTGGTGTGTCCGCCATTTTGTGTTGTCAACAGTACCAAAGCAGTATGCAAACTTTGAGCTCGATTGGATAACGGGAAGTACGTCAAAACTCAATACGCCGATCGTGGGCCCTACCGAATATACACAAAAAAAATCATAAAAATCGGTCAAGCCGTTTCGGAGGAGTATGGTAACTAACTTGTGACACGGGAATTTTATATAATTATTAGAGATTATTTCTCAAATGTGTTTTTTGTCGGTATCAAATATCTCCCTTAATACTGTATCAAAGATAAGGTTTAATACGCCATTTTGAAGATTATTTTTCCATCTAATGACGAAAAATAAACAAATCATATTTAAAATTATAACAATTTATTTATTTGTAAAAGACGCCATCTATTGGAGATCAGTTGACTATGACAACAATATTGACTTTACTAACGGTGCGAAGTATTCGCACGGGTCATCTAGTTTAAGATAATTTTTAATACCTATTTCTATATATGTGTCCTATTGCTTCCGGTATTAAACAAATTTTTTTTTTATATCAGCCCCCAAGCTTATTCGGACCCGTTGAACTGCAACTTGGCCTCAGTGTGGGTCCTACTCTTGAGGGACAGTTTGCAGCAGTACGCTTACTCGGCGGAGTTGGCCGGCCTCCGGTGGAACGTTGGGATGGCGAAGCAGGGACTGCTGGTGAGTGGGGGAGGAAGGGGGGTTAGGGTGCCGTGGTGATATAAAACGATGTCATAGAGAAGAATGCGGAGTGAAAGATGATGTTGTGACTAAAATGAAGAAAAGAAATTTACACTGGTTTAAATAATGAAGAATGAAAGATTGACTAAAAAGGTTTATATCGCTGAAGTGAAAGGAAATGCTGACAGAGGACGACCTAGGTGTACTTTTATTGAATATGTATATAAAAAATGTATTGATCGATGGAAATATGAATATAAAAAAAGATTTATACTATGATCAACTAATCAACCATTTTCATATGTTGCGTCGTTTTGGCGCAAAAAAAGTACATACAAACACTCGCATTTATAATTTTATTACGCCCCCGGTTTGGCCCTTAAATACCACTTAGGGAGGGGTGAATAAAAAAAAGTAGCCTATATCCTTCCCTAGGGTTCAAGCTGTCTCCATATCAAATTTCATAAAAACCGGTTCAGTGGTTTAACCGTGAAATCGTAACAGACAGAGTTTATTTCGCATTTATAATATGGACTGTATTTCTAGGTATCCATAGAAGGCTACGATGATAAACAGCACGTGCTGCTAGAGAAGATAATAGATCAACTTGTCAACTTTGAGACGGACCCCGCTCGCTTCGACATCATGAAGGAGATTCACATCAGGTCCATAAAGAATTTTGACGCTGAGCAACCTTACCAGCATGCAGTCTACCAGCAGGCGCTCTGTCTCTCTGATGAGGTGTGGACCAAGTGTCAGCTCCTGGAGGCTGCGGACAGTGAGTTGGAATGGTTCTTTTGGGGTCTAACATAATATATGGCAAGGGAAAAGTCAATCAAAAAAAATTGTACACTGTGTTAATGATTACTGCTCCGCTATATTCCTCAAGAATTGGGCTATCAAATGCAAAAAGATATTTTTAAATAGGACTCAAATCGTATTTTTATTACATACAAATAGTACATTCGGACACCGCCATGTACCAATGAATCTATTATAATTAAGGCCCCAGTCTGGCTGTGCAAGCTACGCGCGTAAATTTTGTGATAGATTATATATTTTATTTTGTTTCATAGACAAATGTTACAAAAATGAATTTAGTTTTAAAATAATGTTTGGTTTATTGTAATTTAGTGAAAATTATATATCACTTATAATATACTAATTATCTTGTCTAAAACCTGACCAAGATATACCTCTGATTTGGTTTAATGCACTTACTGTCATTTTTGAGCACTTACCAAGCGAAACTGATAAAATAATTGGAAAATCAAATCAGTACAGAAGTATCTTTATATGTTCAATGTTAATGTGGGCTCGCTAGATTTTTCAGAAAATCTTTCATTTGCTTAATTAAAGAGCTTTAAATTGTCAAATTTCCCGTAATTTTGCCTACCGGTAAACGAGTGTTTTGGCTACTAATTTTTATTCTAAGTAACTTATAATTAAATATAATAAACAACAAGTTTTTGGTAAGCAAATTCCAAAAGAAAAATAATTCCAAAAAATATATTTTTCAAAAAAACAATAAATTGCAAAAGCCGCTAAAATTATGATATAAAACAAATAATTCTTGCTTTAGTTCCTTAGTGTCCGCCGAGCGGCCGCAGCGAATGGACGTAGGGATAACGCTCGTTCCTGTTTTACCTCTCGCTCTAACAAATCTCCCTTTCACTCTACAGAGTCTTATGGCGTACAATTGATTCGTACTGACAGTCGCTCTACTTGATTTATTTTACGTGATTAGAAAAAAGATTTTTTAGAAGTGAATACTTTTAACTGGACCGATTGTTCCCAAAATCGATATCCATGACCAGAATAAAAAAATAATAGCTTTTCTTCCGGGTTTACCTGTGTAATATGGTGACTTTGCAATACTTAGCTTTTTATTAACTGGTCTTTCTCCCGGTTCACCTGTGTAATATGGCGACTTTTTTATTGTATTTTTTAAATATTTAGTTACGTTAAAAAAAACTATTTTAATTTAATTAGTTCTTAACGTTGTGTAAATAAATTTAATGTTATAGTATTTCTAAAACACCATGTCATAATTTCTTCCATAAGTAACCCTAAGCGAGTGTCGAATTATAAGTAGAGCAACTTTCGCGACCGTCCGTCTGCATATCAGCGAAGCGCCGCCGCTGCTAGTTTAAAAAGTCGAAATCTTAGTTTTGTACAGCAAGACTGCAGCCTTAAAAAATTATGTACATAATCCGACAAAGAGGCTTTTCCATCTAAATATACCTTAACAGAACTGGCCACTAGGTATAGCCTCACAAATACCATCGGCTAAACGAGGGAGACTTGGTCTTCCGCTGGGAATCAAAGGTAGAATACCTCCTCCAGCTCTGAAGAAAGTCCAACCGTGACAAGAACACTCGCTGCCTTACCCCTTTGAATCTCCAACCTAAGCATTCTGAATAGTGTGAGGAGGCGAAAGTCAGGATGTTACCTATATTGTCTCTGTCCACCTCTTTCAGGATAAGAGGCGTTATTATTTTTTTTTTCTTTTGCAGGACTAACGCCCCAGATGTTGGACGATTTTGCGAGGCGGTTTGTGCGTCGCGTTCACATAGAGGGACTTATGTTCGGGAACATAACTAAAGAGAGAGCATTGAGTATAGCTGATAGGATAGAGAATATGTAAGTTGTTTGTTGTCGCCGCCAAATGGTTAAATCAGCCACTTAAGAATGTTTTCATCCCATCTATTCGAAAAGCGACGGTTTGTTCCTCAATAAGTGCGAGCAAAGTGAGTCTTATCTCCAAGAGACTTTCACAGCGGGCAATAATGAGTTTTGAATTTGGAACATGAATGTTGCTTCTAATAAAACCCCCCACAGATGACATATCTTCTTGTGCGTCTACTGTTTGTGTATGCTCGGACGCACAGAATATGTGTAATGTGTGTGGGCCCCATTATATTTTTCCGCGACCAAAGTGACTGGCAGGAGTGGCAGGTAAGAACTATGATGGGCGACGATACTCCGGCTAAATTAAAAAAAATTACGTCCCGTCCTCTTTCTTTACGGATTGTTGACATTTTGAAATAATTGAATTACTTTATAATAAATATACTAATACGACTTCAAATAAATATATATTCATGAGTTGTACCTAAAAGCGCCTCTTATTTATTTGTCTCATAGAGGGGGGTGAAAAGTAGAGTGTTATGACTCGGCCGCAAAATTATTTTTTCCTCGGGCGGTGTACTTTGAATACCTCGCTATGCTTAGGATTCTACTTTAGAAACCCTCGCTGCGTCCGTTATTCTACTCTAGAATCCTTCGCTCCGCTCTGTATTCAAAATAGCGCCCTCGCCGTAAAAATAGTATTTTGCTCCCTTGTGATACAATCTACTATTAAGCATTTTTTATGGTAGAATATTCTTTGACCTTTGTATTATTTTGTATCACAACAACTATGCAGACTGCGGTATAAAAGCCGTAAAGATGTATTTGCTTGTTGTTGTTTTAATATGTCTTATGTAGGAGTGGTAAGTTTTGGTAGATTTTGTTGGAATAAACTATATTTGAGAACGGCAACACTATTGTTTGTTACAGGCCGACAAACTTATCTGTGCGTGTGGTGGAGGCGCTGGCGTCGTGTTAGTGTTGCCATAATAAGAAGGTTGCCTTAAAATGGGCAAATTCGTCATACATCAGGGTACGACAATTACGGTCCTCAATACAAACTGACAAACTTACATACATGTTTTAACTAACTTCTAGCTTTAGTTGCATATTTACTGGAAAAAATAAATGCAAGGAGATTTTTACAATTTAAGCATGTAGAAAATACTAGAATAAACAAACTCATGACGAGAGAATTAAACCAGAAATTAGATAGACATGTCTCAGAAACGTCTCTAATTTCGTCTCTAAATTCGTGGCCAAAAGGTTGTCATGAAGATAGAAACACTAGCAATAGTAATGAGTGACATTTGAACATGGCGGCAATTAGTTACATTGTTTGCCGCACGCACAGATAAGTTTGTCAGGCTGTAGATGGCAAAGTCAAGAAGTTTTTTTTTTTCTGAACGAACATCTCGAAGGTATTGAACTATTCAGCCGACATAATTGGACATAGTTGGATTGTAGTGTGTATTGACCACTTCTATAACCTTATATCCCAAGAGAGGTAGACAGAGACAATCGAATGCCACTTGCTACGATCCTGAAATACCTTTCATATATTGTTAGGATTATGGGATACCAGAACAAAAAGGCTGAGCGGATTTAATTATTTATATATTTAAGTTACAACAAGTAATCTTACTACGAGGACATTTTGAATCACACAGTTCACAGACTATTTGACAACTACTGCAATTTGATCAGTAGGTCACTCGATACAAGTTTGTTCTCTATGACACATACATATTTCAATACCCTTCCTCAAAGAAAACAAACTTTATTTAACACTAACATAATAGGCACATCTGTAAATACAACATCTTTGACAAATATAAATTAATTCTAATAGGCACATCTGCTACCTTACATAATCTTTGACAAATAAAAATTTTAAAAGGCACATCTGCTACCTTACATAATCTTTGACAAATAAAAATTTAAAATGGCACATCTGCCTTACATATTCTTTGACACAAAAAAAAAATGTAAACATAACCTCTATGACAAAAATAATAAATTAAATTAAAATCTGCTACCTATCATTTTTATATACTTAAAACAAATATATATACATTTTATAATTCTAGCCCAATGCCTGAACATAGTTTTAGAAACTTTTCTTTATTTAAGCTTTTAGTAAAAATATCAGCCAATTGTTTTTCAGACTGTATATACAACAATAAAACAATTCCTTCATTAACTTTGTCTCTAATAAAGTGATATTTGATCTCAATGTGTTTTAATCTCTTATGGTGTTCAGGGTTTCTAGAAATGTGTATTGCAGACTGGTTATCTATGAATATAGTTAAGTTATGGCAAACTAATCCTATTTCATTTAATAAACTTCTTATCCAACACCCCTCGGCTACCCCTTTTCCTAAAGCTATATATTCTGACTCTGTTGAAGAGAGTGCAACGCATTGTTGTTTTGCACAACACCAAGATACTGTACATCCAAATACTTTTAATACATATCCTGAAGTTGACTTTCTATCCTCTCTGCTCCCAGCCCAATCTGCATCTGTATACCCTATTAGTGGTGTATCTTCTTCGGCTCTATAAATAAGTTTGAAATCCAAGGTGCCCTTTATATATCGCAGAATACGTTTTAAGGCTTTCCATAAGTCTTGATTCGCACAAGCTTGATATCTGGCTAAGAAACTTAATGCAAAACAAATATCTGGCCGTGTACCCAACATTGCATACATAAGGCTACCAATGAGTCTGCGGCATCTCTTCACTAACTCCTCATCTGGTGAACATTCTATTGATAGCTGCAGCCCTACCTCCATAGGAGTTGCAATGGGTTGACACTCTTCCATTTTATATTTTACTAACAATTCTTCTAAATATTTTTTCTGACTTAGTTGTATTTCCCCTTTCTTTTGCTTAATGTTTATGCCTAGATATGTTGATACTTCTTCCAAATCCTTCATTTCAAAATTTCTTTTTAATGACTGTTTTATTTTCTGTATTTCATATTTATCATCTCCAATAAGTAGTAAGTCATCCACATATAATAAAATATACAGTTTTTGATTTCCTTCTTTGTAGTACAAACAATAATCTGATTTACTCCAAATAAACCCTTCCTGAATCATAAAATTATTAAATTTGTTGTTCCACATCTTTGGTGACTTCTTCAGACCATATAAAGACTTCTGTAGTTTTAAAACTTTTCCTGTTTGTTCCAGTCCATCAGGTATTTTTAAATAAACATCTTCAGTTATCTCGGCATACAAGAAGGCACTTTTTACATCCATCTGGTTAATTGATAAGTTATATTTGTTAACAATAGCCAATAGTATCCTTAGTGTTGGTAACTTTGCTACTGGTGCATAGATATCTGATTGGTCAAATTTATCCTTCTGTTGGAATCCTCTTACAACCAACCTTGCCTTGTACTGTTTTTGTTTCTCATCTTCTCCTTTCTTCATTCTAAACACCCACTTTGTTTCAATAGTCTTCTTATTTTTAGGTAATTCTGTCTCAATCCAAGTTTTATTTCTCTTTAGTGCTTCTAACTCTTCTTCTATAGCCCCTTTCCAATTTTCTGATTCTTCACTACTTATGGCTTGTTCATAAGTTAAGTCATCATTTAATGCCACAAAACTTGTCTTGTACTCTTCTAGCCATTTTGGTTTTCTTACTTCTCTTTTTGGTCTTTCATTTCTATTTTCATTTAAGTTGGTCTCCTCGGTCGGCAATTCTTCCGATTCATTCGCATCATAGAATTTTTCTTCAATATTTCCTTTTTCTGAATTAAATCTTTGGTCTTCCTTTACTTCATCATCTGTTTCTTCATCTTCTTTTACTTCTTCATCTGTTTCTTCATCTTCTTTTACTTCATCATCTGTTTCTTCATTGTTCACTTCCTGTTCTTCTGTCAATGTCATGCATTGGTTATATCTCTTAGCAGTGTTCATTTCTTTCTCAATAGACTTGTCACAACTTTTACTCTCATTTACAAATATTACATCTCTATATGTTTCCACTTTCTTTGTATTCTGTATCCATACTCTGAATCCCTTGCAATCTATACCATACCCGACAAATATCCCCTTTCTACTTTTTGCATCCCATTTTAACCTTCGCTCTTTTGGTATATGAGTGTAGACCTCAGTTCCGAACACTTTCAGAGTTGAAATGTCAAAACTTTTCTTATATAAAAGTTCATAAGGTGTCTTGTCCTTCACTACCGTAGGGCCTGTCCGATTGATAGTATAAACAGCTGAACTTACCGCTTCTGCCCATAATGTTTTTGGCAGTCCCTTCGCTTGTAGCATTGTTCTTGCTGACTCCACTATAGTCCTCATCTCGCGTTCCGCTCTACCATTCTGCTCTGGTGTGTAACTTACCGTTGTTTGATGTACTATACCCTTTCTGTTAAATAAATTCTTCACATCTCTATTTAAGAATTCTGTTCCATTATCTGTTCTTACTATCTTTACTCTAGATCCCGACACATTTTCAAAAGTTATTATAAAATTTTCAATACATGACTTTGTTTCCCACTTATGTTTTAAAAAATATATGAATCTGAAACTAGTATAATCATCCTTAACCAATAAAAAATACCTTGACCCACCTAAAGATTCTTCTTCCATTTTTCCTGCTAAATCCATGTGAATAACTTCCCCTGGTTTATTTGCCCTATTAAAACTCTGATTAAATGGAGATCTATGCTGTTTTCCCTTCAAGCATGCAATACACTGTTCTGTCTGCCCTTCATATTTTATATTATTTTGATCTAACACTTTCTTAACATGTACATAGTTTTGGTGTGCAAGCTTCTGATGCCATTCTAAAAGAGTACTGTAACAACTTAGTGCCATAGATTGTTTAAATTTAAAATCCATTATATATAATTGACCACTACGTCTAGCCAAACATGTCACTTCTCTATTTTTAGATATTTTACAATATTCCCCCTTAGATACCATACAATACCCTTTATCAATAGCGCATACTGCTGAAAACAAATTAACAGTGAGCTCTGGTACAAACAAGACATCATATAAAACTGAAGGTATATAATCGGTCCCATTAAATGCAAGACATTCAATTTTTCCTACCCCGTGCACCTTCAATTTGTTTCCATTTCCTATAGTTATGTATTTTTCATAGGGTAATTTTTTAAATTCAGTAAGTAACTCTCTGTTCCTACACATATGTTCACTAGCACCACTATCTAGAATGAAATTATAACTACCCAACAGTAGGTTTGGCATTACATAAGCTTTAGGTATACCTTTCTTATTTTCTCTCGCTCTACAGTCCTTAAATAAGTGACCTACCTTGCCACAAAAATTACACTTTCTTAAACGACACATATTTTTAATATGACCGGGTTTACCGCACTCAAAACACTTATTATTGACTTCTGATGAACTTGAACTCGCACTGTTCTTGTAACCTTTATATGTAGATCTAGACACCGACTTGATATTCTTTCGGGCAACTAAAGCAGCTGACATCTCCGAGTCTGTTCCTTTGTTTCGCTCTTCTTCGACTAATAGCCTTGTTGTTAAGTTCTTCATGGTTTGCTCTTCTTCAGAAACAGATTCCCATGCAGACACAAAATGTTTATAGCTTTCTGGCAAACTCATTAAGATTTTAGTAATTATCATTTTTTCTGAAATTTCCTCTTTTAATGATCTGAGTTGATTTACTAACTCTTCAACTTGGGCAATAAATTTAGCCATTGGCTCTTGGAACTTTACATTATAAAACTTCTGTTGAATCAAGTGTACTCCAACCTTTGATTTTGACTCATATAGGTTATTTAATTTCTCCCACATTTCATAACTTGAACTACACGACGCAAGGTATGTGAGAATGTGCTCCTCCACTCTCATAACTATAATTTCTTGAGCTTTGCTATCTTTGCTTTCCCATTCGCCATTTTGAGTTTTTTTTTTTTTCGCTTCATCTGTTACTATTGAAAATAATTTTCTCGCCTTCAACATAATGCTGGTCTGCAGACGCCATGCTGGCCAATTTCCATCGTTTAAAATAACTCCTCTGTTGTCCATCTTTATACTCAACACAGCAAGTTCGGCTTGTTAGAACCGACGACGCTTTGACACCAAATTGCAACTTTGCAACAATGGCGTCTCGACGCGTAGAACGACAAATTTTCTTTTTGATTTAATTTGGACAAATTTATTTATTTTCTTCCTTCTTTACTCTTCCGTATGTCTGGGCCCATAACCTGTTAGGATTATGGGATACCAGAACAAAAAGGCTGAGCGGATTTAATTATTTATATATTTAAGTTACAACAAGTAATCTTACTACGAGGACATTTTGAATCACACAGTTCACAGACTATTTGACAACTACTGCAATTTGATCAGTAGGTCACTCGATACAAGTTTGTTCTCTATGACACATACATATTTCAATATATATGCAAGTATTTTTTCATTTATAATTATACAGGCTAAACATGTTGAGTTATTTTTCAGGCTACCTAAAGACGGCGTCCCGCTGCTCGCCCAACAGCTATTGCTTCACAGAGAAATCGAATTGGAGAAAGGTGAGTCTGCTAATGGTAGTCCCTCCCCTAAACGCTTATGCTGAATATAAGATCGCAAACGGCACGTGTTACGGTTCCAGGGTACCCAGCTGAAGACCAAGTCTCCCTCGTTTAGCCGATGGTATTTGTGAGGTTATACTCTTACCTAACGAGTGGCCAGTTCTGTTGAGGTATATTTAGATGGTGTGGTTTGTCGGATTAAGTTTTTAATTATAAATTCCGTGGTCTGCCTAGTTAAATGCCAGACGTCTTAACCACTCGGCCACCGACGCCGTCATCGGTGAGCCGGTTCTGTTTATATATCTAACGAATTACGCAGGACATTCTACATAGCGCGCTGGTTAACAACTTCCCCATATAAATTATTTCAAAATGCTATGCTATTTCATAATACTGAAGCATACATGACGTTTTTGTCTGCCTGTCTATCCCAATGGCATTTTTCTCGGCATTCCAGTGTTGGCCATTGGTGTATTTGTTTTATTTTTTACCAGGCACGGAATACTTGCGCGAGGTCGAGAATTCTGTTCACAAATCGTCGTGTGCGTCCATTTATTACCCGTGTGGTATTAGAGACACGAGAAGTAATGTGGTTTTGGAGCTGATGGCGCAGATACTGTCGGAGCCCTGTTTTAATATACTGAGGACTAAAGTGAGTATGATGCGCTTATAGGTCCAAGTATCGGCCTCGGGTATCGATAAAAAAAGGCCTAATACACAGACAGTACATGACTATTTGATCGATAAAAATGCTTGGCTTTAAGGTGCAGTAATAGGCACTCAAGAGCAAAATCACCATTTTCAAATGAGTAAATAAGCCCTACGCTAAAAAATATTTTGGCATCTAGGGTCCAATTTCTAATAAATAGACAAAAACAAATTAATAATTTTATTGCAAAATTCACTGAAAACAAAATTTTAAATGAGGTCTATTTTTTATTATTTTTGAGCAAATCTCTTAAGGTGGTTCGTTTTCCATACAAAATTTTTATAGATTTCGCGCAATATAAAAGCCGAAAATAGTTAAGTAAGCACATATTTATAAAATTATACTGTTTAGTTAATTAGTTTATCTTAATTACATTTTTGTATGGAAAACGAACCACCTTAAAGTATGAATTTTATTATGATCAAATAAACTGGTATGTATAGTAAAATAATAAGTCTAGTAAATTGACACAAAACATAATATAATTATTTCTTTTTTATTAAAAAACAACTATAAAACAATCGTCGCGCACTACTATAACTCAGTATTACCGGACTATCAGACGTGTTATCCGTAGTACTTTGGGCGCTATTTCTTATACATTTCTTTGTCTCGCTAAAACTCGAGAACGGCTGAACCGATTTGGCTAATTCTAAACACAGGGGTGGTTTAAAAGAAAAAAAAGTTGGAAAAACCCTAAAGTTCAGCTGAAAAATCAAAAAGTAGTTTTGTATGGGAATCGCAGGAGTAGAATTGTAGGAGTAGAGGTAGGGGTAGTGGTAGTGGTAAAGGTAGGGGTAGGGTAGGTGTAGGGTAGGGGTAGGGTAGGGGTAGTGCAGGCAAGCCAACGTTTGGGCAGTACAACGTCTGCCGGGTCCGCTAGTTTATTAATGTTATATAAATGGTATCCTCTCAAATGCTCTAAAATAAAATATATAATTTCAGAAGCTATAATTTTAGTTGCTATAAATATTCATTTTCTATAAATTTAGATCCTGTAATTTTAAAAATCTATAAATGTGTTTGATATAATTTTTTAAATCTCTAATATTAATTCCTATAACGTATTGTTTTTTATAATTGCAGTTCCCATAATTTTCAAAATCTATAATTTCAAGTCCTATAATTTTTATAATGTCTATTTTCAATTGCAATAATGGCTACTTTTCTATAATTGCTGTTACTATAATTTTGAAAATATATAATCTCAAGTCTTATAATTTTTATAATCTCTAATTTCAATTGCACTAATGGCTACTTTTCTATAATTGCAGCTATTATAATTTTCTAAATATATAAATTAATTTTCTATAAATTTATTAATCTATAATATCAGTTGCTCTATTGAATTATTAAAATAATTGTACTCACTATATTTTTAAAAGTTACATTTACAAATATTAAAATTTACAGTAGTTTTTGTTAATCTTAACCTGTTGCAGTAATTTTCGATTCCTATTCCCCTAATTTGTAAATAAAAATAGGTTAGCGAGGAGCGAAGCGACGAGCGTGGTTCGAATAGTGCCAAAACAGAGCGCGAGCCGAGCGAGCGAAGCGAGCGTTCCGCGGCAGCGGACGGCGAAGCGCCAGAAACTCAAAACAATAATCACTTGTTGATCACGGATATGATACCTCTTTGGAAAAAGCTTATGTTAACACTCAGACTATATCTGTGCAAAAAAAAACGTCTATCAGTTGCTCTGTTTTGACTTGAAAGAAGGACATACAGACACACTTTCGCATTTATAATAAAGAAGGAAGATTTTATATAAGTAATAATATTTCGCAAATAAATTGGAAAAAAATTAAAGCAAATTAATCATATTTGGATATTTTAGATATCTTCAAAATTATAGAAAACAATTTTAGATAAAACGAAAATTATAGCAAATTAATTATTAGATCATTTAATGTTATATATTTTGATAATAGTGATTTTGAAAATTACGAATATCGATTTTAGACAAAAGAAAAATTATAGCAAATAAATAATTAAAGAATGTAATTTTATATATTTTGATAATAGTGATTTTGAAAATTACAGAAATCGATTTTAGGGTAAAAAAAAATTATAGCAAATGAATAATTATAGAACGTAATTTTATATCTTATATACCTATATATTCTAAAATTATATCAAAACATTTTAGAGATAATGTAGGAGACCCTATATAAATTGTACCCAGTATTTTGTGAATGTGTTTGATTTTTGTTTTGGTTGCTTATGTTGACTTCATTGTTATATGGAACTTTATATACAATTTATTAGGTATAAGGCTGACTTTTGTATAATTTTTATTCATTTACATTGTAGTTATTTCTAATTATTATTATTATGTTACTCTAAATTCACGGGCATAATACCCGGTTCTTCGTAAGGCTTGTATGGGGACATAGGTCCAACACGTAGAGGCCCTTAAAGAGTGTTTAATCTAAAGTATTGTGACTAGCACCCGTCGGGACCTATCTCTGAATGCATCAAATACAATGTGCTCACAGACAGGCCCCGTCAGGTGCCTGGACTATTTGCTGAGACAATGTTTTGAGATGTTAAATGGATTGGTTTATCAAGTTTATTGGTTGAGACTACGGTCACCTGTAACATTGGCTGGTGGTGATTCGCCGTTTACTAAATGGGCCTCCTAAAACAACCACCATATTTAAGCATTTCTTATTATTATTGTATTCATTAACTCTAATTTGACGTTCAGAAAGCGGAGTTTTTTTTATTGCTTCCTACTTTGAATAAAATATTTGATTTTGAGTACTCATGTGGTATCGAAGGACATGGTATCGATACCCAAAAATAATCGATCCTAAAGTACTTGCCGAGTTCATACCGCTTCAGACCGCTTGAATTTCAGATTTTTGTTTTTGGGAGATTTAAGGTTAAGATCACTCCTCATCTGGGCGTCCGGCTAAAAACAATAATTCCCTTAAGGTGATTAGTATCCTCAAATCCGCTGAAATGAGCATTTTCGACAGACTATTGCTCGTTTGCTGATGGACTAAAATGTTAGAAAAAATTATGTACTAATTATCAATTCTAATACAACAAATCCTAAAATTATTTTTTTTGTAAGAGCTAAACTTCAATATTTAAAATAATATTAATTTGGCTTTAATTGTCTACTGCTCTTAAACGGCTATGACGTTTGAAAATATTTACATGCCTAAAAATAAATAACATGTTGTGCTTTAAACACAACAAAGTATATCTAAATCAATTAACATATTTTCCTTTAAATAATATCGAAATATGTCAATTTCGAAGGTGTTTCGGGGCGCTGCTCGGTGAACGTTTGTATGGTCAAGGACGTTGAGGACACTAAGCGCTTTAACCGCTCAGCCTTTAAACGATTGCGCGTTTGGGCCATTATAGCCGGGAAATAACTTGACGCCTAAATTCCTTGTAAAGACTTCCCAGGTCTCTATGGAGTTGGACTCGATACTGGCGATTTCTATAACTTTCTACTTGCTAGTAAGTACCGGGCTGTGGTATCGACTATCGCGATCAAAAGTATCGATACCCACTCAGTATCGAAAGTATCGTTCGATACCTACGCGCTTATAAATATATCTAGATCAATAACCCAGCCACACGAAATCTCGAGCCTCTACAGTTACGCAGAGACATAGCCTCTCTTAGCGTCTTCTGTCGACTGTATTGTGGGGAGTGTTCAGAAGAACTCCATGACCTCGTCCCTCCATCCCCTTTTCGCACCCGCACTGCTCGCACAGGATACAGTTGTCATCCTCACACCGTCGACACTTTCTGCATATGAACGAAAAAATTCAGTGACTCGTTCCTGTGTCGTACTGCCAAAAACTGGAACGAACTTCCGGCGTATAAAATCATAAAATAATTTTTTTTTTTTTTTAATCAGTCACTAAGTTGTTTTCTTGTTATTTTATCTAATCTGTGACCATCAGTTTGTTGATTACCAAGGTGTGACGTCATCATCGCGCCCAGAAAGTTATCGCGGGAATTTGAAAAATAAAATTTTCATATGAAACTTAATATTTCAGGAACAACTTGGCTATATTGTGTTTAGCGGGTTGCGACGCTCCAACGGTGTTCAGGGACTCAGGATGATTGTACAGAGCGATAGGCACCCCGCCTACCTGGAGCAGAGGATCGAGGCGTTCCTTGAACAAATGGAGGTAATATCATAACTAATCTTGGGTATGGAATAAGAAGCATGAAAGTAAAATAAATGCAGTGGAAATGCGGTCTTTACGTAGAATGTGTGATATAAAGCGTATTGACCGCATCCGGAACTATGTCATTAGAGAAGAATGTGGAGTGAAGTACTTTACGCTGGTTAGGACACGTTGAAAGAATGAAGGATGAAAGATCGACTAAAAAGATTTTATATGGCTGAAGTGAAAGGAAATGCTGGCAGAGAACGACCTAGCCTACTTTATTTTATTGAACATATAAATAATATTTCAGAAGTCCTAATTCTACACGGACGAAATCGCGTGCAACCGCTTGTACCAAATATTTTAAAGAGCCCATTTGTTGAGGAACGTCATCCAATGAAATATTCTTCATCTTCATATTTCTTACTTCACGGGTGGCCTTGTCTTGGTCCCAGGGTTGGACCAAGTCTCCCTCTTTGTTTTAGCCGATGGTATTTGTGAGGCTATACCTAACGAATGGCCAGTTCTATTGAGGTATATTTAGATGTGTGGTTTTAAGAAACCCATTGGTACATGGCCGGGATCGAACCCGTAGTCTGCCTAGTGAATACCAGACGTCTTAACCACTCGGCCACCGACATTATAATGAAATAGATGTGTATAATTCCCCACAGAGTCACATACAAAACATGTCCGAAGAGGAATTTGAGAATAACCGCGCGGCGCTCGCGGCTAGGAAGTTGGAGCGGCCCAAGAGATTACAGAGCAAGGCGTCTCTTGTATGGAGCGAGATCTCGGCACAGGTGAGGGGGAGTATATAGTGTTTTTAACCGAACTTCAAAAAGAGGAGGTTCTCAATTCGTCGCAATCTTTTATGTTTTTTTTATGTATGTTCCCCGATTACTTGAAGACGCCTGGATCGATTTGGAAAAAAAATTTTGTTTGCAATAGTATACTTCCCAGGTCGGGATCTGATGATGGGATCGTGGAGAAATCGAGAACTTTTCAAATTGTATAGGCACACTTGAAGCGATTTGGGTTTTTTTTTATAGTGACTTGTGCATTTGTTTTCGGAAAATGCGTCACGACAAGCTCTCGGCACAAATGCCGACCACGGATTGCCCGGCTCGAGAATGTCCGGGCAGGAATTCGTGTACTGGCTTCCACGTATGCCAACCCAAGCATGTCGTGACGCAAATCTATAAGATTTCCCCATATCAAGAGTCGCTCATGGCGCTTAAACAAGTTTTCAATTCAATAAAAAAATTAATTCTGTTGGTGCATCACTGAGAACGTCTGAACGTTTAGCTAATTTTTTAAATGTTCGTATTGGTCTGAATAAGGTATTTAGGGAAAGAAAAGAAAAATAGCTAGTTTTAAATAATTGTATTATTGGCTTATATTAAAATAATTATAATTTAATTGTTTGTTTTTTAAATTAAATTTTCAGTTATATAATTTCGACCGACAACGGATAGAAGTGGATCAACTGAAATTACTTACAAAAGATGAAATATTACAAGAATACAAGGTAATATAGTTTTTAACATAACATTTAATTATACATTCACGCCTGTTTCCTAAAGCGGTATACAGAGAGAGTATGGAGCGGCACTTCCCTCGATTTTTGCATACTTCTCTTTCTTCATCCACATCCATACATCGTTTCATACGTGCAGGATTGGAAGGACACCTTAAAGGCTATATTCGTTTGTATATAATTTCACTTTGTTTCCTTTTTAATGCCACCAATCACATTGTAATGGTGTTTGGAGGGTGGTACCTACTAACTCTTTAGCCCAACTACTAAAGGGTTAGTTAGGCTACTAAAGGGTGGTATCTACTACTATCTAGGAAAGTGAATTAACTACAAAGATTTTTTATAAATGAGAACATCGAAATAAAGATTTATATTAAGCACTTTCATTAAACTGAACTAAATTACAACATTTTGACTAATTTACACAATATAATATTAACGGATTAAATTTGAATTTATTAATGACGGTAATTATATAACTAAGATGTACACGGGAGTCGCATCAAGCGCTTGTAACAGACTGATTTGATTGATTGTCAGCGCTGCGGCGGCCGTGTACTACAGCGAGAATAAGATTCGCCGCGGTGCGCGTACACCTCTCCCGATAAGTTTCTTCGCCCGGGTTCGGTGTGCTAGCCACAACATAAAAGTTCAATGACATTCAAGTTGTTAACCATAACCAATGACATCAAATCTCAACTGACTTATTTATACATTTTATAATTATTTTATTCATTATTATGTTATTTTTTTCTCGCAGAAATACATCTGTGGAGGTTCCAGTGAGAGAAGAAAGATATCCGTGTTTGTAATATCGACAGCTGAAGGCGGCGCCGGTCATGAGGAAACTGCATCAGAAGCAACTGACACCAAGAATAAAACTGAGGTGAAGATTTTGATTATTTAAATTTAATGGAAGTTTTAGAAATATAAAACTTGTTTTCATCAAAATAAAATCTAGCCAGGGGGTGAGCATATATTTGACGTGACATCTTTCGTGTCGACCGAAAGGCCAAAAACGTTTATGTTCGTACAAGAACCTGCCAAAGAATGGACCGGGCATTCATTCGGTCGACACGAAAGATGTCACGTCAAATATATGCTCACCCCGCTGTAGTTTTCTATTAGTGAAAGATTTTTTGGAATTGATTCAGTAGATAATATTAACTAGACTCGCGTTAATACTATTACCTTAATAGTTCCTGCTCCGCCCCTTTGGGTAGAGTGATGTTATATAGCCTAGAATATATTCCTCAAGATTTTTTTTTCAATTCCGTCTGTCTGATAGTTTCAGACATTAGCGCGATTAGATATAGATTAGAATCTGCTTATTCTATGGCACCGAGACTGGGATATAGCCGATAGCCTAATTGGGTAGGACGGTGGACTTGAAACCGGAGGTCCCGGGTTCGATTCCTACTCGCTGCCAAAATGCTAAGCACCAATTTTCTTTAATAATAATTGTGCTTAATCGACTCGTCGTGCTTCGGAGGGCACGTAAAGCTGGCGTCCGGTCACCAACCCGCATGCCAAGCGTGGTGACTATGGCAATTCCTCTCAATGAGCGCTAGAGGGAGACCATGATCCAGCAGTGGATCTTAAAAGGTTGATGATGATGACAAAATAAAGTGATGTACTATCAAGTGCAGAATTCACAACATTTCATTTTTCGTTAAGTACCAAAATTAAAAATCCGTTTGGAGATCTTCCTTTGCTCAGTGGTTTAAGAGATATTTTGAAAAAACTACACTGTGTAACGAGTACGGGTCAAAGCTACTATACTTTCTGCCTAAAAACAAAACAGGATACAAGGGGACTACTGATGGAGCCATAACACGAAAAAATAGAATAGAATTGATACAAGGGAATTTAATTTACGTGCTTCTCTTCCCATCTTTGTTGATGAAAGCAGTGAGTTGTTATATGTATAGAGTCGCAGGCCCGATACATCTTATTGCAATAAAATTGGCATAGTCCACGTCTTTAAAGACGTAGCTTTTGAAAATCAGCAACAAGCATGCAAAACGTATACTTGTCCCGCTTTCACCTACCGTGGAAATTACTGTGACATAAGGAGTTGAACAAAGATAGAAATATAATGAATGAAAATAAATTAGTGTTGCCCCCATATTAAAACTTTTTTTCCTACATTGAATGAATGAATGAACGAACATTAATAAATGGTATGACCAATGACTATGGCTAAATAAAAATTGAGTATGCAGTTTTAAAGCACCCGGGTGTAAGTCGGTATTTGGCTCAGTGGATTTTAATACTATAACTTGGAATTGATAATTCTGGTATAGCTACAAAACGGCTGAATGGATTTTAATGAAACTTTAATTTTAAGGATCGTTTAAATTTACTTATTGTAAACATGAAATAAAACACAATTATATATAACCTCAAGAAATTTCACTTCTTACGTGTATGTACTTACACTAATTACACGCATCGCATTTTTTATTTAGCTATAAGTGTAGGTACTATATTAAATAATAAAATATTCTATTCCTCAGTACGTAATTAATATACATATTTTCTCAATAAAAAAAAACAAGTAGAAAGACACAATGTCATAATAATAATCCAAACGTACTAAGATTCTGAAAAATTAGAAACATTCAAACCGGGCGACACATCTACACAGTCATTGCTGGAGCTGGTACAACGCGTTGATGGAGTTAGAACAGGAACAGCATCTTTTTTTAGGGTCACGTTGCCATTAGCAGTCTTAGGTATATTCTTATGCTCATCTTTAAAATGTTTCGAACAAATGGCGGAGTAAGAGCTAGGCAGCCAATTCGTTTGACATCTTAACAAACGAATTGGCTTGGGTCCATTTATCCCTTCTTATTTTATCTTTCGGAATTCTAAAAAATAGTAATATAATATTTAGTACATTATATAACATTTCTACATTTAATTACATAATTTATTCATTCGTTCATCATAGTTTCAATCATACATTCCACACAATCTGGGAGGAAAAAAAAAAGTTCAAGTGGCAACACCGTGATAAAAAAATAAACAAAATAATATTTTATTAATAATCTTGTTTTAATTGAATAATCTTATCAAAGTAAATATAAATGGCCAGCTTGTCTGTGAAAAGTTATTCCAATGCATTTAAGACCTCTGTCCGAACGAGATTTACAAGAAGTAACTACACAAATCACCATTTTGATATATTGGTAAACACGTCAAGTCAGTTTAGTGCGTAGTATATGAGTAAACACAAGTGAGTCATATGACTTACTTCAAGTCTTGCCATTTTTTAGGTGCTTAGTACCACTCTAGTTATATAACAACTTACTGGATGAAAGTGAATAAAATTTAATTTTAAATTAATAAACTAAAAATAAACAATAACGAATGAAACAAAAGAACCATGAACGAACTATTGAACGAATGAAACGAACGAAAGCACGCAGCTCATGTCTTTTTTTTTTTAATACAGAATACGCATAGACACCTGATACTTTTAGCCGTCATCGGCTTTTTCTAAAAATGCAATATTTAAAAATTAATTTAAGAGTGTTAAAGTTAAATTTTTAGAAAAGCAAAAAATACGGGTACCTTAATTTTTCACCTACTTTCATATAGGCTATTAAAATTAGGGTGTTAAAATTTTTAAATGTTGTGGATTGGAAGGACACCTTTCACTTTGTTTCCTTTTAAATTCTTAACCACAACCAACCACATCAAATCACAATGACGTATTTTTTTCCATAAGTGTATGTCCACTAATGCTCTTGATTGTACATTAATTTACACGCACCTTTTTTTTCACAGGCGACCCTGATAACGGACCTAATCGAGTTCAAATCAAGACGCACCCTGTACCCTCAACCTACACCCTTCGTCAACATACCCCGGAAGGGAGCTCACTGTAAACTGTAGTGTTAAGTGAATTATATTACAAGTAGGGGTGTGCGAATAATTCGAACTTATTCCCGAATAATTAAAAAAAAGTCGAATAATTCGGAAAAAAAATCGAATAATTCGAAAAAAAAAATCGAGAAATTTCGAATAATTCGATTTTTTTTCGGATATCGAATATCTTTCTAAATTATTCGCGAATTGTTACATTATTCGCGAATTTTTGAATATTTTAAATTTAGGGTTTGTTATGTTCGATATTCAAATATGAAATTAACAATTAATATACATTTTATTTAAACGATGAATATGATTACACAAATTTAAATCAAAAAGTATATTATTCGTAAGAAAAATATTTTTGATACATGTTGTGATGGAATTTAAATTGAGAACAATAGAAAATCCAGTCATATTTCGATACTTCGCGAATTATTCGAACATAAATTATACGAAATTTGACTGGATTTAAATTTGTGTAATCATATTTCATCGTTTAAATAAAATGTATATTAATTGTTAATTTCATATTTGAATTCGAATATTAATGTTCGATTCGATTCGAACGCTATTCGCACACCCCTATTTACAAGCTGTTGCCCGCTACTTCGTACTCGTTGTATTAGAAATGCAACGTGTTGACCACCTTAGGGGTTGATTTTCACCTATATACCTCCTAAGGAATATATACCTTTACAATTTTCATATTGTCAGTCACGAAAATTTTATATATTTAGTTATAAGGCACTAACCCCCAGTTTCTGAAAGGTCGATCAAAAGTTAATCTACGATTAGTAAACATAACAGTTGTCAAATACGTGAAAATCTATGGATTTTGACAGTTGTTGTTTCAGAAACTGGGCGTAATCGTGTGAGAATAGGCATTAGGATGATTAAAAAATTCCAATTAGTCCGTCAGTTAGATTATCAGAAAATATTGGACACGTATTTTTTCTTTTGTCAATTAAACAAAAAATGATGAAGATATAGCCCGCTAAAGTTCCGCGTGACGTCACGCCTTAGTACAATTTTTAGCAAGGCGTGACGTCACCGGCCCCCACTCCCAAACTTTGACGCGCTTTATCTCGTGTCATTTTTTGTTTGATTAACAAAAGAAAAAATACGTGTCCAATATTTTTTGATAATCTAAATGACGGACTAAATAGAATAATATTTTGTTTACCCTGTCATCTACCCTATAGTGATCTCGGAACAAATAACCTGCACTACTTCGACCGTGGTAATGTTTGATTGATTGACGTTTATAGTTACTTTATTGTAAGAAAGTGCGTCGGTGGCCGAGTGGTTAAGACGTCTGGTATCAACTAGGCGGGCCACGGTTTGATCCCGGCCATTTACCAATGGATTCTTATAATTAATAACCTATGTACATAATCCGACAAACCACACTTAGATGCTTTTCCGTCTAAATATATCTCAACAGAACTGGTTAGGTATAGCCTCACAAATACCATCGGCTAAAATATGGAGACTTGGGGGCTTTAAGGCAAACCGTGAATAAGAAAAAAAAATATTAATTTTATTTCGCACTACAATTATAGTTCTTTTATTTTTTGCCAGTAACATTTTCCTGTAAAAGTAAACTTAACCTAGGTAATATTAACGATTTAATGGGTGATCAAATGAAATATTAAAAAAATAAATTAAATTAAATAATGAATTACTAGAATCATGTCAAAAATCAAATCAATAAAACAATAGGCCTTGGGTATTTAAGGTTACATTTTTTTGTTATTTGTTCAACAAGTGAGCAAAGTTGTTTTTTGCTGCGAGTCCTGCTTTAAATCACGAACTAGCTAAGTAGTCTAGCTAAAAAAAACTACTATAGCGAGAAAAGTGTTATAGGTAAGAAAAACAATTAATTATGTTTATTATATCATAAAACATTAAGAAAATTAACAATATTAAAAGTTGAAAAGAAAATTACTGCAATTGTGCAGATTAAAAGTAACAGTTGTGCCTATGAGTTAAATTGAGTTTCTGAACGAACCATCGCCTACTTTATTTTTTTTTCTAATTCCAAAGGTGTTTGAAATTCGAATCACTTTTACTCACGCTCGCACCAAAAAGCTATTTTGCTGCGAGTTTTTACGCACGTTTTCAGCTTCATATATATAAAATAAAATTGTAATTACTGTTATATTTTTTAAAGTTATGAAATTAAACGTTTAATTATTAATACGCTTGTAAATACACATATAACGAATATAACAACCACGCTGCATGGCTGTAACGTACTATAGCAAAAGTGTCGTGACGGTTAAGTCTTACACATTTTTCGTCCTACCTCTCACTTCGATCCAATACTCTTATACAATATAGTTCTAGGTGTATTTGTTCTGAGATCGTTATGTCACTCATTCCTCTCCCCGGTTGGTACGACGACTAAGGTGGACAAAATGTGCACACTGTTACCGGTGTCTTTGGTTACACCACGTTCAATTCATTCCAATGGCCACTCAAGGAGTGTCCCGACAAATACGTGTACTGTCTTTGCCCGACCCAGCAATTTGCTCTCGGCATTCTAGTGTTGCCGGGCCGGGCATTCCTTGGCTGGCCATTGCCGGAACGCGGTCCTAACGGGATGGTGTAGTTAAAAATGTTTGTCTGTTATAAGACGTCTTAGTAAAATTTTTTAGTTAATTTTACAATTTAAGATGGAACGAGTTGCTCCTAGTGGCAAAATTAATTAATTAAATCAACTGAAATTGACCATAATTATAATGATAAGGTGTTTTTTTATCGGTATTAAATATATCCCTTAATACTGTATCCAAATTAATGTTTGATACGCCATTATTTTTCCCTCTAATGACAAAAAAACCAAACAAATCAAAATTAAATGTTTCTTTTAAAATGATTTATTTATTTTGTAAAAGACGCCATCTATTAGAGATCAGTTGAACTATGACAACAATATTGACACCCACTCACGGTTCATCTAGTATTATATATATTACATTATTGTAAACAAGCTTCTGTCCGCGGTTTCACCCACGTGGAAATAGATCCAAAAAGAAATAATCTCGTGGCTGTAATTTGCCCCTCCCCCGCCCGCTTTCGCGGTATAAAAAGTTCTATATGTCATTCTCTGACCCCTAAACTACCACTATGCGAAAAATCATGTCGCTTCCGTGATAAACAAAAACAAATCTATCCCACGGGAACCATACATTTTCCGGGATAAAAAGTAGCCTATGTGCTATTCTAGACTATAATCTATTTCATCCAGATCCGTTCAGCCGTGATTGAGTAACAAACATACATCCATACAAACTTTCGCGTTTATAATATTAGTGGGATTTAATTTGATTTAATTAATTAAATTTCGCGTAAGAAATAAATGCGATACTAGCGCCACTAGCACCGACACGTTCCACTTTAACATTTTATTTTAAATTTCATTAGGTAGGTATAATAAGTCATTGACTTTTTTTTGTTAATTTTACCTATTTTAACTAAAAATTCTTTAAAATTTAAAAACAGCTAATTTTGAATTCAAGTTAAAATCAGACACAGGCCCTTGAATTCAACTGGCGAAATGTAGACAATGTTACGAGTGATATATTATTATTCTATATAAAAATTGTTGCATAAAATTTGTTATCTTGTTAATTGAATGAAATGCTCTAACGGTGCATGGTACGATGAGTCACATGTTTATATGTCGCAGCCAAAATGTAGAATCCGCCTCATTGCAAAACGGCTAGCCGATCTGTTTTGAAATATTGCTAGTAAAGTTTAGGTGGATTGTTGTAACAAAGCGTTCAGAAATACGGCTTACGTTTAGACCAAAATGTTAAGTATTTGCATGTTGGGTGTATTGCATTACATATGTGATAAAGCGGCGGTATTACAATCCGCCTAAACCTTGTAATTCGGCGGATTCTACATTTCGGCTGTGACATCTATAGTCTGTTCAACATAAGATGGTATGTGTGACATTTAATTATTGATTTTAACAATTAAATATTAGTTTTTTTATTCATATTTTATCAGTCATGTGACAAAAGGTTTCAAGTGAGTGGGGTTGTTGTTATAATGAATTGTTCTATAGTTGATGCTTTGTAGTACTTACCCGCAGATATATAGTACCACCGTAGTAGGTACTGTAATTCGGTTCGTGTATTAGTGTCGTAAGAAATGAAACTTCTTTGGCTTATTATAATCAAGAATTAAATATAATTATCTATTTATAATAATTAAATTGTTGATCTGTGTGCTATTCTGAAATAATTCCAATCAATTGACGTTTTGGAATGATTGCAATCAATATGGCGTCAATAGTAATTTTTGACAGATGGTTATTCTGAGTAATCGATTGGAATTATATTGCAATTTTTGACAACAGTGTTCTGTGCATTGTATTCATTGCAATTTTATACAAACTTGGCCCAATAATAATAATATGTAAAAATGTTAATATAACGTTTTTAAAGAATTTTAAATGAAAACTTATTTTTAAAAAAACATGCAAAAATCATTGTTTGTTAGTAGTACTGCTCAGTGGTACTATGAGTTCCCTTAGTACTATCAGTAAGTACCAGTACTGTCAGTAAGTACCAGTATTGTCAGTAAGTTCCAGTACTACCACTGGTCCGGATATTATTTATATATTCTAGGAATTGTATTTATTATAATGTAATATTATAATATAAGAATAAAATTAATTGAAAATTACTGCAGTGTTTATTTCATTTTTCGTCCTGGCTATTGTCACAACACAATGCAGTTTTAAGGTTGGTGTTCGCGCCAGTTTGTGCTGTCGCAATTATCTGGCGGGTAGGCTCGCTAATATTTCGAGCCCCCCGCTCCCGCATCTATAGTGGACGGAGCACCGCGTGATTTAATTACAATTCATTACGTGGAGTGATATTGTTACTTTTAATTATTCAATGATGCCTTGTAATTTAGGATTGGTAATTACTTCTTAAATGATATTTAAGCAATACTAGTAAATCTATCAGAACTGTTTGAAACTTGAAACAGACTAATCTGACTATGGCCACCAATCTAACCACGGATCCCCGATGGTTTATTTTCCTTTGTTTTCAATATTGTTTCAGTTTCGGTTTGTCCGTCTCTCTTTATTATTTTCCTTCCCTAAAAAAATCTTCTAGTTATTTATGTCAACAGAACAAATGGGAATAGAGGAACAGAAGAGGTGATAATAGTTGCAATAGTTTTATAAATCATTGGACTACTGGGTAAAAAATTCCCACTAGTTCGGTCAACAGTACTACTGTACGTACATTGTTCTGGCCCCAGTGTCAGCCGCGAGCCACCTACCCGCAACCATAGCCGTTTAGCCGCTACCATTAAACTGATACTCGACGGGAAAGCTTTCAGGAGTCCTATTTGCTCGATATTTGCGCGGCAGGAGCTAGTATCGGGGTTATCATCTCTTAATCACATTCCTACGACATTGTCTAAGCTGTCAGTGGTATTAACGTAATAACCTAAATACAGTCCACACCGCACGGTTTTGGCCGTAACAGTTGGTGCTGCAATTTTTTGATATTTAAAATTAAACCTTCCTTGAAATCAACCTAATTAATGGTGAAAACCGCATCAAAATTCGTTCAGTAGTTTTTGCGTGAAAAGGGCACAGACAGACGTGATACTCCAATAGAAATATCGCAACGAAACACCTAACCTTCCAAATATCCCATGACAGTTGGGCGCCACTGTGCCGCATATAAGAATTGTATCATACTTATTTTCAATGAATGAAACAAAAAAAACCACTTAAAACTTAATCAAGACTTTATTCTACAATTTTACAACAAATTCCTTAAAATAAATAATAACAATATAATTATTTTGTTAATACATCGCCTAAGTCTCATGTACTCTATAAACAACTTTAAAGACTGTATGGTCATTAGATACTTTTGCCAACAATTTAAAACAACTAAAAATTTTACCGTTCACAACAATAATAGCTTGAAATCCGAGCTAGCATGACCACACGAAGAAAAAATTTGATTGAGAAGACTGGATTTCAGTTAGAAAGAGAAAGCTATATGGTTCCATAGGGATAAAGCAAGACAAAAAATGTGTGCGTCAGGGGACACCCGGTAGATGTGAAATAAAATTAGTATACAACAGTATTATTATAATAAATTGAAGAAATACACGACCAGACGCACGCAGCGTAGGCCAAAACCAAGCGTCTCCGAAGTGTGAGACGCTTGGTCTTGCCTCATGACAACGCGTTATCCCCTCTACGTGCGCACGGCGCTACGTGCGGTAGGCGCAGACGGCGTAGGCCAAAACCAAGAGTCTCCTAAATTTTGACATCTTGGTTTTACTCTAGTCTAACCCGCGTATAGATGTTTCACATCAAAAATAACCGGTTACCTCGACGCTACTTTTTGTCTTGTTTTATTTCTATGGAACCATATACTTTCTCTTTCTAACTGAGATCAGTCTTCTCAATGAGATTCTTTCTTCCTGTGGGATCACGTGACAATTGTCAAAAATAGACAAACGACTTTATCTTTCTTTCGGATTCCATGTCACGCCTTGGTGAACAATGCACGCGCCCGTCGAGACGAGAGTGAATGTAGTTTAATCCTTACCGCGCTGTGATGGTTGTGATTAGTCGACGACTAATAAGACATATCACAGTCGGCGGGATTATCTTAAATACCGATTAATCGGCTATAAAGGCTATAATACTTGACATTGGCAAATCACCGATGAACATTGGTGGAGCCATAATAAAGGAATAAGAAGAAGATCTTTCTTTTTTCGTGTGGTCATGCTAGCGCGGCTGGTCAATTCAATTCTATAAATTAAATTGAACCTATATAAGAATTCATATAATCTCTAATTACTGAAAAAACTTAACAATGATATTGCTTTGCAGACCTGTATATATGGCCTTAAGCGGCCCGGAGACGGTCAATTGCAATTGACAATAAAATTCTACATCATTGTTTTTTTTTCCTTATTCACGGGTTCAGCTCCCGAAACCATGTTACGGTTCTAGGGTACCCAGCGGAAGACCAAGTTTCCCTCGTTTAGCCGAAGGTATTTGTGAGGCTATACCTAACGAGTGGCTAGTTCTGTTGAGATATATTTAGATGGAAAGCCTCTAAGTGTGGTTTGTCGGATTATGTACATAAGTTTTTAATTAAAAAAACCCATTAGTACATGGCCGGGATCTGGGATCGAACCCGGGGTATGTCTAGTTAACACCAGACGTCTTATCCACTCGGCCACCGACGTCATTGTTGACCATGGAAATTGAAGGATCGTTGCTCGAAAAATTAAAATAATAACTATCAACTGTGCGGGATGGAAATGTTGTATAAATAAATTAATTTATGTAAAAATAAATAGATTTGTCAACGTGACAGAAAGCAATTGATAAAAAATGAATTAAATAGCCAATTGGCCATGCTAACTTTTTGAACAGAAACGAAGATCTCGAAACCGTTTCGAGATATAAGCTTTCAGTACAATTTCTATTTATCAGATTTTAAATTAAGTCTATACTTTTTAAGATATTCAATAACAAACAATAACCTTAATTTGACCGATGTATGACGTCATCTTAAGCAGTATGAAAAAATGATACCTTTGCCTACAAAAAAGGGCAATCGTCAATCTTTGAATGACATCTTTATAAATTATATTTTACGTGTAATTATTTTCTTTGTTATTAGGACATGACGGAATGAAACACTATTTACTTGCCATTGTAAAAAACTATTCAATTTAAATAAATATAAACACGAGTATATAAACAAGAGTAATTTTTAGGTTAGTCGACCTTGACTGACGTTTGCTTGACGTTAATTTGATTGACTGTCACTTTTTATGTGTAGTGGCCAAGATTATAATCCTGTTCTAAATTCTTGTGACGTCACGTTTACTTTTCGTGGGTAAAATTTGTAAAATATATTAAAAATAGACGCAATGGATAAAAAACAAAAATATCGAAATTAGTTTCTTAAAATGGGCTATATTTTCAAAACAAATTATAAAAAAAGTATATTATAAATATGTAGCATGGCCAATTGATGGCTTCACCGAGCGATTGACGGGCATTGACAATCGTTTCAGTAATAAAGTGAGCGCAAAAACATTGTAACATTGATTGAAACTACATCAAGGTGCACTTCAATTGCGATTGTCAATAACGTTACCACATTGACAATTGCGATTGACGTCTTGCCTTTGTATTGTCAATTGCAATTGATAGTTTAGTCTACATAATTCACCAACATAATATATTTTAACATAAAATAAAATATAATATTTCATATCTTTATATACCTAATTTAATTCTCCTGTCTCTGTGTGTATGTCACTAAACTCCAAAACGGCTGGACCGATTATGATGTCATTTTTTGTGTGTGTTTGAGTGAGATAGTTTAGATTCACAATTGGACCTGGTAGGTGGCGCTGCAATCGATATCATGGGTTTTTTTTTAAGTGAAACTTCCTAGGCGGATTCGATAGTTTATTGGACGAGAATTGAGAGTGAAATTTCAAGGACACGTCACGTTTAGGCACATTTCATTACATGAGAGAGAAGAAAGATATAACGTAGAGAGAAGGAGAGAGAGCTAGACATTGTATATCTAATACACAGTTTAGGCTATCCGCATCTCCCTTTTTTAAGAGCTCTCTTGGTCGCAGAACCAACGAAAAAACGCACGTGTTCGAAAATTTTGCATCTCTTTCATCATTCGTACCTAGAGAACGAAACATTTCCAAACAAAATCGGTATAATAAAATACACAAAACGGACTTTAGCAAATCAAATATTGTACAAAAAATATTAGAAATAGCAAGTTCTTAGTTAATGGATCCTTAAAGTATGTGAAATTATCTTTACTCTAAATGTAAAAAAAAAATACAATAGTAAATATCTCGATATCTCGAGTCGCAAAGTCGGTTGAAAATATGCGTGAAACTGATGACTTTCAAGGCTTCATGAATCCTAGGTGTAGCTGATATTGACATATTTTTTTACATTTACACTCTTATTAATAAACTCGAAGTAGCGACGTAGTAACTAAACTGTATTTCGTCTCCGTCTAACAAATCTGCAATTCATTATGATAGACGGAGACGAAACACAGTTTAGTTACTACGTCGCTACCTCGAGTTTATTAATAAGAGAGAGTATAGATAATTTCACATACTTACTTTAAGGATCCATTAACTAGAACTTGCTATTTTGAATAAATTTTGTACAATACTTGAATTGCTGAAGTCTGTTTTTGTATGGGACAAAAGTTATGAGGCGTCTCCTAGTGTCACTTCTATCACGTGTACGGTGCGCACGCGCAATTTTTTTCATACGGGCGAAGCTGGGGGCGGGAATCTAGTGCAATATAATTATAAATAAATTGAAATATTACCATGCGACAGTTTTGTAACAGCAATCTATCTATTTATCATCACGCCTTTTATCCCAAGAGGGGTAGGCAGAGACAATCGAATGCTATTTGTTACGATCCTGACATACCTCTTTCGCTTCTTTTACATTCATCATACCTTTCATACATGCTCGGCGATTGTGTGTACTTTTAATATTTTCATCGATCAACATATTTTTATATGTTCAATAAAAGTACATCTAGGTCGTCCTCCGCCAGCATTCCCTTTCACTTCTGACATATAAAATATACTTTTCTTTTCTTCATAAATTAGTTTAAATTTTTTTATAAGTAGTTGTCGGATATAGTCGTAGTCTGTGACACTCTCTATAGTCTATGCTTAGCGTTGTACTCTGTCTGTGGTACTCTGTGTTGAGCTACGAATACGTGTGCTTGTTTGTCGTTTAATAAATGTTTCTATAATCTAATTAAAAGTGGTTTATCTAGTAAAAGCCCTATTATTCTATTAGGTTATGGGCCCAGGATAGCTCAGAATAAGCCAGATTGGCATAGAAAAAGGCCAGGTAGTAATTATCAAAAATATTAAAAAATAAAAAATGGCGGAAGGCGCGTCCACGAATTTGCCAAAATTCAAAGGCGAAAATTTCAGCAGTTGGTTTTTTAGACTAAAATGTATCTCAGAAGAAAAATATTGCAAAGAGTCATTGGAAATTAAAGATCCAAAAATAGAAGAGAAAGAATGGAAGAAAAAAGATGCCAAAGCCAAGAGCATTATCGTTCAAACAATGAGTGATAAGCATTTGGAATATGTAAGAAACGCTACTTCAGCACTAGAAATGATAAACAACTTAAGAAAAATATTCGAGAGAAAAAGTACCCTGTCTTCTTTATATTTAAGAAAGAAAGTATTAACAGACTCTTTTGTAAATTACCATGGAATCAGATAATCCATACGGATTGATGATTAAGAGAAAGGAATTGTATAGCCAGAGGTTCATTGAAACTTTTGGACACAGCTCCCCACACTGGTTTAGAGAGACCTGGAGGCGTAGAGAGTTATCCCTCAGGCATGACATGTGCTGCTCCCTATTATGCAATCTGGAAATAAACAATGATCCTCTCGTGGTGCCCCATGAGTCTCCTTGCCAAAGAAGTGAAAGGAGGCATTCGGAGGACTCAATGCTCTCCAGCGTATCTGAAGGAGGAGTATTGGATTCCGGAGATGACAGTTCTGAAGAGGGAATAAATATGATCGAGGAACCCCCATTTGAAACGATTCCTACCATTGATGCCAATTATCGTTTTCTTATGATAGAGGGAATGCTAATTCCGCAGAAATTCAAAATAAATGGGCCCAAAAATGGGGAATCAGTGTCACATCCAACTGGGATTTGATAGACACAAAAGAAAGGAAAGCTGGTAGAAGAATCATAAAGTATCTAAAGAAAACAATTGATTTAAACTTAACCTATAGTAAAGAATCAGCAGATATAATCAGTTTTACAGATGCAGACTGGGCAGGAGATAAACAGGATCGAAAGAGTACTAGTGGCATGGCAGTGTATCACGGTGTCAATCTTGTCTCCTGGAGTTCAAAGAAACAACAGACGGTGGCATTATCGTCTGCAGAGGCCGAGTACACAGCTGCAGCTATGTGTGCAACTGAACTGATCTACGTTAAAGGATTATCACAAGAATTTCATATTGGATTGTGCAGAGTAGTGATGTTTTGTGACAGTACCAGTGCTATTAAAATGATAAATAACTATGAAAACACAAAAAGATCAAAACATATTGACATTAAAGTGCATTTTATAAAAGATGTGGTTGCTAAGAAACAAGTGTACGCTATTGAGGTAGAAACGAAGGAAAATGTGGCTGACATTTTTTACATTTTGTTTATAATGTCAGTGTCTAAGTTGACTTGAACTGTCAGTCATATTAATGTTGCCAATAATTGAAGTAGATTTTTGTTGTTGCAATTTTAAATTTTGTGTAAATAAGGGAGTTAAAATTGAAAGGTGGTGTCGGATATAGTCTTAGTCTGTGACACTCTCTATAGTCTATGCTTAGCGTTGTACTCTGTCTGTGGTACTCTGTGTTGAGCTACGAATACGTGTGCTTGTTTGTCGTTTAATAAATGTTTCTATAATCTAATTAAAAGTGGTTTATCTAGTAAAAGCCCTATTATTCTATTAGTAGTGACTATAATTTTATAGAACAAAATATTATTACAACACTTTTTATAAAGTATTCTTAAAATACCTACGTCTGTCTGTCTGTGCCCGCCTCACGCAAAACTACTGAACGGGTTTTGTTGCGGTTTTCAGTATTAGATAGGTTAATTCACAGGGGAGGTTTACGAGTATTAAACATGGACCTATCATGTTTAGGAGGTGAGCATTATAACAGCACAAGTGTATCAAGTCGGGGAAAAAGTTAGCTCCAGAGATATAACAAAATGATGTAAAAAGGCGGGACTTAGTTTTATAATACGTAGGTAATGTAATAACTTAAACTTTTTTTCATAAAACGCACTAGTAGAGTATAATGTACCTACTAACTTCCCGCCCCCGGCTTCGCCCGTGAATATTTTGGAACAAAAATGAAATATTGCCTATAGCACTCAGGGATTATGTAGCTTCCTATTAGTGAAATAATTTTCAGAATCGGATCAGAGATAGTTTCAGAGATTACATCCCCTACATCCAAACTTACAAACATGTAAATTAGGATTTTTATAAAGCCGCCTCCACACTAGACAACAGCACCGTGCACACATGATTCAAAAACCTGTCTTTCTTCGCCGTCCTAAAATCGCATTTCTCACACTTGTAGGGCTTGTCGTCAGTGTGCGTATACATGTGGCGCGCCAGATTCTGTTTGGCCGCCGTTTTGTAAATACAGAGCGGACAGGTATACGGTTTCTCCCCGGTATGGACCCGCATGTGGGCCGTTAACCTACCACGTTTCGTCGTACGATACGAACACACATTGCAAGCGAACGGTTTGACATCACTATGCATCTTCATATGGTTGTTCATATGCATTTTCCTGAACGATTCGTATTGGCATACATGACAGGTGTAAGGCTTGCGTTTTTTATGCACCCGCATGTGACGGATCAGATAGCGTTTCGTCGCCGTGCGGAATTGACACACCTCGCATGTGAAATTTTTTTCGCCTGTATGAATCAAATGATGCGTTTTGAGTCTAGATTTCCTAGACGTCCTATACTCGCATATTCCGCAAGAGTACGGCTTCTCCCCTGTATGTACCAGCATATGAAAGCTCAAATTCTGCTTAACGTACGTGCGGTAACCGCAAACCGTACACGCGTACGGCTTCTCACCGGAATGCGAACGCATATGCACTAAAAGCGTGGCTTTGCGGACAGTTTTGAACTGGCATTCCGCACACGCAAAGGGCTTCTCGCCGCTATGATTCATCATATGCGTTTCTAAACGTCCCTTCCTCGAGGCGCTGTAACTACATAGGTCACATTTATAAGGTTTCACACCGGTATGTGTAAGAACGTGTCTAGCAAGGTTGCCTTTAACAGCAGAGCGATATGGGCAGAGCTCGCAGGCATGCGGCCTGTCGATCGACTCGTCCGAATCGTTAACGTTGAACTTGCGACGACGCGTGCGCTTCGGTTTCGCCGCGTCCTGTGCGCTTTCCGCTTTCGCTTTCTTCTTTCGGCCGCGGCGTTCGGCTGCAATTAAAAAAAATACTTAAGAGCGAGTCTTACAGACAGTCCCCAATGATGTGTAATATCTAACGAACCTTAAAAATCATCAACAAGTACAATCCGTGCTGTTTAAGAATAGAATTGAAGAATCGAGCTTCTCGCTTGCATCTCGCTCAGTTCACACACTAAAGTATTTGAGCGAGAGGGCAAACAGAAAATACGCCATTACCAAGTTTTATATCTGTGCGGTCCATACTAAGTTTAGTAGCCTTTTTAGGCACAAATGAAGATTGAACCCAAGACCTCCATGGCTCTAGGACCCGTATGAACTATGAGATAAAACAAGACAACAAGAACCGGTTCCTGGACGCTACTCTTTGTCCTGCACTGTCACTAGGAGGAGTTGTATCTTTCTCTTTCTAACTGAGATTCTTTCTACATAGAGAGATTCTTTCTACACCGTCATGCTCGCACGGCGTAAATTTTGAATTTTGAATTATTCTTTTTGAGTGATTTCGTAAAAAGCACCGAACTTGTAAATGAGGGATACACACATATTTCAAAGCTCGGTGGTAAAAAGGGACGGAAGTGTGTAACAGAAAGCCGGGGAAGCGCGCGCTAATTGATTTGACCAATGAGCGCGCGTGATGCTAGAGTTGGCCGTCAGATGGTAAGTACCAACCCATTTTCCGAGAGGTTGGCACTATCAGCCAATATTATTTATTATTTGTATCTTTGTTAAAAAATCCTACACAGCTAAAATATATACAAGATAATGCTGCAGCAGCAATATAAGGGAATGTGGGCCCAGTGGGTGCCAAACTATGATTTTATTTTAGATGGGTCGCGGTCCAGACAACTTTGAGAACCACTGCCTTAGTATATTGTTTCGGTAATAAAGTGAGCGCAAAAACATTGACACATCGATTGAAACTACATCAAGGTGCACTTCAATTGCGATTGTCAATAACGTAACTACATTGACAATTGCTATTGAAGTCTTGGCTTTGACGTGGGCGCTTTAGTCTGTATAATAGGCATGATAAAATTTTTTTGGAAATACTTTTAAATTATATCTGTAAGATTTATTATACCCAATAAAATAATTAGAAAATTTTATATATAATTTGCATTTTTCAAATAAAAAATCATGTCTTTAATTTTATTTTGCAATTTCCCGCGAAAACGTTCTAAGCGCGATGATGACGTCACACCTAGGTAACGAACAAAATGATGGTCACAGATTAGATAAAATAACAAGAAAATAATTTTGTCAGTGACTAATTGACAGACAGTTCTTATAATATAGTTACTAGTCTGTGGCTATTGATATTTACATGGTGGTCACGTGACCGGAAGTATGACTGTGGTCACGTGACCGGAAGTATGAATTAAAGCTTTTTCTTTTCAATATTAAAAAATATATATATTTAGTACTTAAAAAACCAAATAACATCAAATATAATATTTCATATACAATATAATTATTTACTTACATAAATGTACCTATGTAGATACCCGGTGGAACCCAAACTATTATGATGGGTCGCAGTCTAGGCTACTTTGGGAACCACTGCCCTGCTGCACTGTCTTTGCCTGACCCAGCAATTTGCTCGGCATTCTTGTTGGACAGTCTCGGGAAGGGCATTCCAGAACCAATGGGGCCGGGTTAGTAAGTTAAGAGATAAGATGGATTCTGTATTAAAAATGAAAATTTACCTGTAACATCACTATGTCCATCCTCTGATGATCTGCAAGGACAATAAACATATCTTTATACTACTCGACCAAAACAATTAGGCACATTTCAAAAATGGCGTCATTTGAAAAACACAATAAAAAAACAAGTAAGTAAGTAACAACTAACAACGAAAAACTCAAGAAGCGCTAAATTCGTTCACTGCCGATAGCAACGACACAACTACGCTTGACGGGGGAGTTTAGGCAACGGGCGCCGTAATCGCATTACTGTCATGTGCTTAATTGTTTTGGTGGAGTAGTATATTATTTCCCAAAGGTGTTTTAATACGCCATTTTGAAGATTATTTTTCCCTCTAATTGACTTCAAGTTGCAGAAAAAGAGTCTGAAGAGGCCGAGAAGAGGGGATCTATCGACTGAATAGTCGGCGGTCGTCGACTAGGTCACTTTTATAGTCGGTAATTTTGGGGGCGATTATTCGTTAGGGGACATCCATTAATTACGTGAGCTCAAAATGGGGGGTGGGGGGGGTCCAGTAAAATCTCATCATATCTCACTTAAACTGAGGGGGGTATTATTGAAAATCTCACTATGTATTTGACCTTTTTTAAGGATATCAGATATTTGATCCATGACAGTTTGTCTTGGTCGTCCTTTTCTTGTTGTTCCTTTCAATACTATAGTAGCTTTATATATTTGTTTAGTCATTCTTTTATCACACATCTCTTACTTACATTTTAAATAAATTCTCACTGATTTCTGTACTATTTGGTAAAAGTTCTGAGTTTGACCATGGATCTGAATCTCCATCTACCGGTTCAACTTCAACCCAGACACCGTATGGCGAATTTGGTTCTTCTTTTATGGTACATTGGACATGGGCCATGGGGTCAATCGGAAGGGTTTCTGGGTCCATATCTTGGTCATTTTCGTCTAGAGGCTCTAGTTTAATTTGGTCTACAAATTCATCTCCAATGGGTTCAATTTTGACACGTACCAAACTGGGTGCTTCGTTCATTTCGACTTTGTTTACTTTTGTATATCTTACTATATTAATATATTTTGTACTTGGTTATTCATTCTGTTTGTTTAATAATCTCAAGTTTGTCGTTTACCCAACGAGCATGCGTTTACCAGGCTAGGTTTGTGTATCACATAGTAAAAATTTTATAAAAATATCCCATTTGACCTCTCACTTTCCCTGACATTCATTTTTTTTAAACTGTTTAATGGAGGGAGGAATGAATGAATGTCACTGAATTGTGAGGCAAAGAAATGTAGTCACGATGGAGCCAAATATCCAAAAAGATAATATTTTATACCAAGTACTATATTTCAGAAACTTTAAATCCTATAAAAAGGTACTTACTTCAACCTTTTTATAGTTAAATTATTGGGGATTATATTATCATTGACAATTTTCTCCTAGATTGACAGTTTTTGTGTAAAATCACAAATGACGCCGTCAGAGACGTATTTAGGGGGAAGGAGTAGCCGACTCTCTAGGGGTGGGGACTTTTGAGGGGATATTTCTAGGGTCCTATGGAACATGTGTCCCAAAAATCTGAACTACATCTTCATTTTGAGATCATTGCATGAATAGCTTGTACTAGTTCTATTCTATTTCATAGAACAATCTTTTTGTTCATAGAATTCTGTAATGCAAGTCTGTTCCCACTTCCCATTGATCTATTTCATGAACTTTAGTAACATAGATCCAAATTACCAGAGTCAAATCAGGATATTTTGAAAAAGGAAAAACAGAATGTGTGATATAAAGCGTATTGACCACATCCAGAACGATTTAGTTAGAGAAAAATGTGGACTAAAATTAAGAAAAGTAGTTTACGCTGGTTTGGATACATTGAAAGAATGAAGGATGAACTCTGAGCATGTATGGAAAGGTATGATGAATATAAAAGAAGTGAAAGAGGAATGTCAGGATCGTAACAAATGGCATTTGATTGTCTCTGCCTACCCCTCTTGGGATAAAAAGCGTGATGATAGATAGACAGATTGAAAAAGGAAAATCTCCCAAAATTAAAGAACATACCTACATCCCTGTGAATAACTTTTTTTTTTATAAATAGGTAGGTACCTAAAGGCAAAGAATTGAAAGTACATAATATTTAGAATTGTTTTACACATTTATTATTATCATTATTTTAAATTGCCTTATGCACACTCCCGAGATCTCACTGAGAATGAATCAGAGACAATTATTTTTATTATTGAGACATCTGCAAGCCCTTATCTTTAATTTTTCAGTGAAGCATAATGCATAGGACTGTATCACTCTGTGGATGCTGTCAACTTGCATGCTAACACAGGGAAAAATTAATTTTGTTATAAATGTCAAAATGTCTGAGACTTCCATGTGTGGACTAGAGCATTTGTAATAGATGCAGCCTCAACATAATTACTAAATCCATCTTATAAATCCTGTTGATACATTGCAAGTATGTTCCTGCCCCATATTTAGATTGTCATTATTTTAAATTGCCTTATGCACACTCCCAAAACATCATTGAGAATTAATCAGATAATTATCATTATTATTCAGACCTCTGCAAGCATGTTCCTGTCCCAGGACCCACACCCTTATCTTTAATTTTTCAGTGAAGCATAATGCATAGGACTGTATCCCACTGTGTCCAACTTGCATACTAACACAGGGAAAAAATAATTTTGTTATAAATGTCTGAGACTTCCATGTGTGGACTAGAGGTATCAACAACTATGGAGTGCAATACACATGGAGAAACTTTGTAATAGATGTGGCCTCAACAGTAGAACAACAATCCATGTTATAAGATAAATCCTGTGTGGTTAATGTTATTGAGACATTGGAAATGTTCCTGCACCCTAGTTTCAGTTGTATGACTCATTTTGAAAAATCAATTTTGTTGGTCCATAGGATTGAGTGCTTATTTATAAACAGTTGCTTCTTTCTGTTTAAGGTGTACAAAATTTGTTGCTATCATCAAGGTAACTGTTTCATTTTTAATTTCCTTTTTAAGTAGTAGGTAACATTTCTAGCACCTACTTTTGCTTACTAGCATAATCACACAGGAAAGAAACCATTTTGTTTTTTAAATAATGGATTGAAGACTGCATAGATTTGTTACATTGATTTTAGCAATCTCCTCATTGCCGCAGGCCACAGATCATAATAGTTTTTCTCACCAGTCTCAATCCCATTCATTGCCGCATAAACTCACAGTAGCTCTTTTGTTGAGAAACGTTACAGTGCATAGAGTAAATAGCAATCACTATCACGCTGTGTTCTCTTCATAGAACGTCAACCGTTACTGATAACAGCGCCATCTCTCTCTGGGAACCTGTTCTATAATTTAAAGTGAAAATACTGAGTTTCTACATTAAAAAAATACATGTATTTGGTGGAGCACGTATCTGGATCATTTGTCAATTTATGTAATTATGTAATTAATTATTGGAACCAAAATATAAAAATAATGTATTTTAATATATAAGCAGTATTTTAAGACAGATAAATACGCTCTAATGTATACTTTCCGAAAATATTTAACAAAAAAATGTGGAAAATATTAGTTAAAAAAAGAAATTTGAGATGGCAACATTAGTTTCTACAACCTCGCGTTCTCGCGTTTGCTTCTATTCTCTAATAAATCGAATAAATCTGTTTCGCGTTTATTTTCTTGCTCTGTGCTGTGGAGTGTGATGAGTTTAGCTTCAAGTTCCTCCGTTTTCTTTCGTGTCCAGTCTTTAAACGCCTTATATCACAGACTACGTTTGGTTTGTGATTTGTCTGCCGAAGTGCCGAGTGCAAGGAATATGCTACTCTCTACGTTGAGCTCAAAGTTCCTCCGTTCTCTTGCTTCGTCTTTGCCGTCTTCATCATGACGAGTAAGGCGTGCTGTGTACCTGGATGTACAGTCAAGTATGGTGATGGTAAGTGTCATAGAGTAACTTATAATTTCATCTTGGTCCCCACAGTATCCTTCATAGCTCATAATAACCATATAGGCTGGCATATTTATACAGTAGGTAGGTACATAATAAAACCATGTGTAAATTTATTATTAACATTAATAATAAAATTCTGCTCATGTCAGGTTACATATCGCTGCAACCCTAATAAAAATATATATAAAATCTGTTTCTTTATATCACTTCACTCAGAGTAATATGCTTTCTTTATTTTTAAGGTATACCTCTTCATAAGTTTCCGAACTATGAACATGATATGGAACGATTCTGGTCATGGGTGATAATTATTGGAGGTGAAATAGTTGACTTGGACAACGCTCATAATTTTAAGAAATAGAAGAGTGTGCCATAAACTTTTTCTCCAGTGCATCACTACCTACGAAACAAACTGTGTCCTTTGGCTATACCAAACCTCCGCCTACCAGGTATGCTATTTTCATATTTATATTTTAATTAGGTACTTTGCTTGTAATAGCATAAGTACATTTTTACTTCATTTAAGTTTAGTAGTTTGTTTACAAGGGAATTGAGAAATAATATTTCAAGAAATTATGGCCCTCACTCTCAACTTTTGATCCCCCCCGTAGAGTGCAATAGGGACAACTGCAGCGCTTACTGATTATACCTATAAAAACCTGACCAGATAGATGTTCCAGGTTTCCCTGTTTTCTCCTCCAAAACTGAGTTGATTAAATTATTTTTAAAATGTATTTTCTGATGAAACTACCACCTGTTGATTGTGTTGATATATAGATGAGACAATCAAGTTAATAACAACCCTATGAAATATTTTTTTTACATAAAGTAATTTAATAACTACAATTTCAGATAATATCACCAGAGGCCATGACCATCATCTGGCAATTGCAACTCCAAAAGAGCTCCGGGGTAGTGCCAAAAATTACTGCTGTAAAGCCTTCGTCTCTTCATCACAAGGCGGGACAGTATACCAGTACTAAAGAGTATGAAATATCAAAAAGCAATGGAACATTTGCAGTAGTCCGTCACTCTCTAGCTGGGTAAGAAAAATATCAGCCTTTCAACTCGTTGTAAAAATGCTCTTGCATGTGGGAAACAATTCGCTTTTGTTGTGGCATTTTAATCAATACACACTTTTTTTCGGACCAAATAGTGTCCATGGCCAAAGAAATATCATGCCTAGTGCAGCGTCGTTTGAGGCCTCTTACAAGACCTTACTAATAAACAATATGACTTCTTATCACTCTATTGGTGCCAATTGCGAAAAAGATACTAGCAAGTGCCTACAGTCTCTAAAATATTTTTTTAAATCTAAAAATATTGATATTCCTATAAATCCTTTATTTGATTTGAAATTTCTTAATAAAGGCGAAGTAGAACATAATTTTGATTTCTTACAAGGCTGTTATTAAATGATGAAAATTTCCCCTAGTGGTTTATGAAACTACCATTCATTCAGTATATCAAACCAACACAACTACTCATTTTAATTATGGCATTATATAGAAGGGCTATAGAATCTAATCTAAGTGAGAATTTATATTAAGAGTTGGAATTAATAAATTAATATTGTAATGAAAAACTTTGTATTATTTTAAAACAATCCTATGCTGTTTTTTAACCTCTTCTGCATTTGTGAACAAAACTTGGGAATTTTGTAAAAAATCCAAGTTTTGTTAGTAACTAATATAAAGTGTATCTCTTTTGACTTGCCTTATTTGGTAAACAAACTTTGCATGTCTTTTTTATTAAGTTGCCATTTAAAATACTTTAAAGACGTTATATTAACAATGTTACATACTAAGTCTTATATAAAAAAAATACAATAAAAAGACATGCAAAGCTTGTTTACCAAATAAGAAAAGTCAAAAGAGAGCAATACCAACAAACTACTTTAAATATTATATACCTACCTACCTACTGTATAATAGCAACAAAGTTAATGTTACATTAGGTAATTTGCCAGTGTTAATTATACAGCAATGTAGTACTGGTTCCCAGGGATAGATGGCGACACATGCTATGACGAATAATCACCTCGAGATACCCGTCTATTTCCCGTCATATATAGTAGTCTGTGATCACTATGTTCTTTAATAAGAGACGGGACTGCCATACATTAAAATGAAATCTAAGAAATTAGGGCCGAAAGATACTGCCAACCTAACAACATTAAGGAGGGAAAATAGAAAATCAGTGCTACCAACTACAAAAGTCAAAACATACGGCTAGTGCTGCCCTTCCTACAGAAATATTTTTGTCGATATCGATAAAAATATGCTAAAACCTGGAACAGCATCTACCTACTTTTAAAATTTCGGTTTTGTTGATTAGTATAATCGAAGAAGTTGAAATGTATGGTAATTCACAACCATTTTTTATAGGATTTGAATAAACTACGTAGTAGATCAAGTAGGAATTATTAAATTTCAACTTCTTTGATATTTCATTTCAATAAAACTTCACATGTTTTTCTATAATTTATTTGTGTTTAACCTAAAAAAACAACACATATACATATACAATTCACCGACCTCTTAAAAACAATACACCTATCAATATTACAGTGAAATAGGTTATTAAATTGAAATTTAATAATATATAATGACCTTATCTAAGACCCATCTTAGGTAATTATTTCAGCACTGCTTCCCGAAGTGAATTTAGGCAATGATAGAAAAACTTATAGTGCGTACCTGTAAAATAATGAGTATTAGGCGTATTTTGGTAAGTAATAACTAGTAGTAAGTATAAATTATTTTTTTATTGTATTAAGAGGTGTGCAAAAACGACACAAACATAGCTGGATTTGAACGATTGTTTAAAAATCACCAAATTGCACGTCAATCTGGAAAGAGTAGCCGTTTCTTCAGTCAGCATGCAAGCCCTGCATAACGGACTATCTGTAATACCAATGTTATATAAGTGTTTGTTAAAAGGACCATGACCAGTGATGGCTTGAGTTACCGATCTAAGTTGGGTTCTTTTTAGTTTTAAGATCTTTTGTGAGAGTCTTGTATTTATGATTGGTAGAGCTGCCCTGGTTTGTCTACATTCCATAACATTGTTCCATTCGAGATTGTGCATGCATTTTGTTTTCTGCTTGAGTCGTGAGGCAAACCAGCCTCTAGGCAGGGGCACTAGGGGCTCGGGGCCAATTGCAGACATACTTGCACCGGCTCTCGCTAGCTCATCCGCCGCGTCATTTCCACAGGAGTTGCTATGACCTTTGATCCATTGTATGGTTAAGGTGTTACCGTGTTATTATAGTTACATACCTTGTTTAGTGCTGTATGACACTCAAGTATGAGACCTGATTTAAACTTATTGCTTACCAGTGCTTGTATGACAGATTTACTGTCCGGCAGTATGCAAATAGACTGGTTGTTTACTTTCCTCTTAGTTATCACTAGGGCCGCTAGGCAGATTGCCTGGAAAGAGTAAAGATAAAAGTAAATTTGCTGCAGCAAAAAGCAATGGCGCAATTTATTTGGTGCGGGTTATAATGGGTTTATTTTGTGGAATGTGAAACAAATATGTTTGAGTCGGAATATCGATATCGATAAACTGTACAATATGCAAAGTATGTACTTTGCATATTGTACAGTTTATCGATATCGATATTTTTCAGAAATATGCTGTTCGTTTAATATGAAATTTATAAAGAATAATTACTTAATTGAATTAATATGAATGGCTAATAACTTACCGATCCTCATTTATTGGGAATATGATCATAAATATTCGCTTGATACGGTCTACGCGGCCGCCTCTTGTACCACATATTGTACACTTTTTATGTTTCCATTCTTAATTATTGAATACAATTATTGTAAAACAATACATATAATTATTTACTATAACTTATTATATTATATTTACAATTAATATATTACAAGCACGATTTAAGCATCACATTATATATTTATTTATTAATATTTCAAAACTAAAATAAGACAAAACAAATTTGCCGCCATTTGCAACTTTGACAGGGATAGACAGAGATAGCACCATGGAGTGAAAAAGATGGCGATATGACGCCATTAATATTGGCTCAATTTTCATAGAACCAATTTTTTGTTCGAAGTTGCGCCAGCCTGTTACAGTGTTCCGAAACATCAATGGAGAGTAGTATATTCCTTGCATCAATGTGATATGAATGTTCCGGAACAGTAGTGTCAGTACAAATGTTTCATTTGGAAGTCGATCACCTCGACGCGACTCTGTACCGCACACTAGTCCAAAGAGAATATAATCACTACGTTTTCACTAGTCGGTCGTGGCATAGTAGTGATTATATTCTCTTTAGTGGCATAAATGTATCTCTATTTTTTTTTTTTTTTTTTTTTTATTTGGCGTGGCACGGATTGTGCATTATGCCACATACAAGTAAAGGTAGGGAAACATATTTTAAATTTTAATTACACAGGATACGGAATTTGGAAGGATATCAGGAAAGTAGGAAATAATGTAAACCAAAATATTAAAACCAAGGAATACAACTAAAATTAAATTAACTTTACAAGCTTTAACTAAGATGAACCAAAAACATAAGTACTTACTCACTCTTAACTATATACAATAATAATATAAATAACATAAAATACTGCTTACTAATTAAGTCCATGTTACTAGTGGCTAGGTACTACTAATATTACTAAGCACAACAAAATTAATAAAAACATCATAGCTTTAGATTGTTAGAAAGTATGAAGCATGAAAGAGCCTTATAAATTACAATATCATTAGTAGACAACAGGCTTTGAATGGATGTAGGAAAGGGAATATGCGAAGATATAAGCGATGTAAATAGTAAGGAATGACTGTAAAGTGGGCAAGAGAAGAATATATGATTTAAATCTCCCACATCGGTTTCACATTCGCAGATATTAGTATCCACAATGTGAAATCTATGGAGATGGGCCGGAGTACATGCTGAGCTCTACATAATCCGACAACCCACACTTTTCCATCTAAATATACCTCAACAGAACTGGCCACTCGTTAGATACCTATAGCTTCACAAATACCATCGACTAAACGAGGGAGACTTGGTCTTTCGCTGGGTACTCTGGAACCGTAACACGGTTTCGGGAGATGTAAGGTGAAGAAATAAAAAACATCAAGATTTTAAACACGGGCAGTTTGCTTTATATTTTTTCATTATGATATATCCTTCTATGCCTGATCACAGACTCGCTACCTCTGTATCGTATGCCGCACTTATCACAAGAATATGGCTTCCAACCTGCATGATTATTCAAATGTCTAACTATCATCCTCCTATCTCTAGCTTTAAAGTCGCAATGAGCGCACCAAAACGGTAATTCTCCAGTATGAATACGCATATGCCTTAACAAACCCGTCTTAAACGTAAACCGTTTATTGCATTTATCACACTTGAATCTGCTAATACCGCGTTTGGGGATCCGGGAGATACCACCTTCTGGCGCGTGGGTACGCAAGTGCATGATCATATGGAGCTTAGTAGAAACTTTGAAATTGCACAAATCACAGAAAAACGTTTTCTCAACACTGACAGAATTAACACGTCTATTAGTGTGCACCACTTGATGTCTGGTGTATCTCGATTTGAAAGGAGTTTTGTAATGGCAAATACTGCATTCATATAAATCTCGTCCCGTGTGTATACGCTTGTGTCGATTGACTTCTGCTTTCACTGAAGTCCGATATGGGCATTGATCGCATGTGAAAGATCTGAATTTACCGTTTTTTGTATACAAAGCATCCCATGTGGTATTAACTCGGTGACTATTATAATATAAATTAGTTGTAGTATAACCTCCACTGTGTTCTACCTTCTTGGTTACTTCATTGTTCTGGTTATTGAAAACTCTTTTACGTTTGACCTTCTTGGTTTGCTGGGTTTTATTTTTAATTTTTGAATGTGACAGCGTGTGTTTCTCTAACTGACTTTTAGTTTTAGCTTTGTATGAACATGTATTACATGTGAAGAGCTCTTCAAGATATGTATCGTTGTTATCAAGTTGTATATTTGTAGAACCTGAAATATATGAGGTTTTATTATTTATTTATCAGTGCTCTATAGCAAATTATTTTCATTCAGGAAAAAATCCTTTACAATTAAAAATAAAACAAAATGTTGAAACGTCACGTGGTCTGTGCTGTCAGTATTATATATTTTTGCCTCCATGTATATCCTGATTAATAAGTATATTTCACTATGTTCAACATACGAACTGTAACTCACCATCAATTATTTCAAACTGAGTGACTTCAAATCTGAAATAAAAAAAATTAAAGCCATGATTATTCTAATCATAATAGCAAACGAAAAATGTGAAATACCAGTGTTTTGAGTGATCATGGGCAATAGGTGCTAAAAGAATCCATTTTGGCACCAACTTCTACAATGAAAAATTGACGTGGTGGCGGCGCAGCGATATTATTTTTAATTTTTTTTTTTACTTTCAAATACAATGACGTTCAAATATGCTCTTCGTCGCCAGTCCTACAGTCTACGCTAACTTTTACTTTCAGTATTTTTTGTAGGTACAATTCAAGGCATATTTATCTTATATTTTACATAACCTTTACATATTTTATCTTAATGATTTGCTTTATAACTTCTGGAACCATGTTATCAGCATCAGGGTACCCTGATTTAGCTGATGATATTTTTCTACCTAGATTGATTGATTTTCAGATCTAAAGTCATAAATACTCACAATACTGTGTCCACATGTCTCTCTTGTAGCACCGTTGGTCCCACCTCCAATTCTTCTTTTATAATACTACAATCTATATCTGCATAGTCTATCTCGGTCTTAATGGGAATATTCTGAAGATTGGTATATGCGTTGTCTTCCCTATCCATTTTTTAAATAATATCTGAAATCAGTATCCAAAAACACAAATCTTATTATAAAACAATGTCCCCCACCGCGTCTGTTTGTGACCTTTTTACGCAAAAACTAATAAACAAACCGGGTCTGCTATTCTTGAAATAAAACTCCGATTTGTTATTATACAACTGCCGACTTTAGGAAGGAATAAGGATGTAGCTACGTCAAACTATTGCCCTACGTGGACGAGAAGTTTGTAGTGGACGTGCGTTCGGCACGACAGGCGGCAGAGAAGAGACCGCAATACAACATGCTTCGACCAGATCGGCCCGTGACTCATCATCTGCCTGCCGAAATTCCTAAGTCATAGATTAAATAATAATCCTAAGAAATATATAAAAGGTCATTGATAATAATTATAAGTTTTTACCATTGTTTGATAACTACCTCATTGTCATATCTATTGGCGGTACCTGCAAAGGGCGCTGATTGCAGCGTGAGAGAGAACGGCCCTTCCCAAAATCCGCTATTTTCATTTATTTATTGACATAAAAACATACAGTTACAAACATGATACAAGAAGACAAACATAGAACGCATAAAATAATACGACATACAAATTATGTTACAAATTCGCGAGTCTAACCAAGTCTAACTCGGAGGGCAGGCAATGTTATGGGTTTATCAAACTATAAATTATAATTCTTCTGTACGTGTATATGTCACTGAACTCCTAAACGGCTGGACCAATTTTGATGAAACGTTTTATTATATGTTTGAGTGGGTCCCAATTATTGTAGCCATCTACAATCGGGTTCTAGATTTTTTTCATTTGATTTTATTCGAAAATAAACACGCGCGAAGAAAAGCTAGTTTTTTATAAAACTATTAGGTATCTCCATCAGAGTTTTAATAATGCAGCCAGTATAGGATGAATCAGTATGGACGAGGTTACAGTTAATATGTATTAACAGCACTTACCTATTTCCACCCACTGACACAACTTAGAGGTACCTACATGTTCCCGCCTAAATATAATAATAATAATAATAACGAAAGTTTTTACCCGATTTTTACCCGATGACATAACCAACATGTCATAACAAATCAAAAAAATCAATAGTAAGAAAGTACAATGGAAAGAACATTGCAATATGATAACAAGATCGAGAGCTGCACTAAGCGCACAACCAACACCTTCGGGATCGTCGCTGGGAGCTAATGGCTCTGTGGTCTCCGTGCAGGAAGTGGTGGCGCCAACACAAATACCGCCGGCAGACCCCGAACCTGCAAGTACCGCTGAGTCGTCGAGCTCCAGCGACGAGTTTTTCTCCCCACTAACATCGCCAAACAACAGACGTCGGAGAAGAAAGATGGAAGAAAGCCCCAGCCCCCGGCACGCATAGGACCCGCAAGACGTCATGATGCCTTGCAAAAGGTCCCTGCTACCGGTGGTGCAGTGCGCCGCATGAAATGGACTAATAAAATAAATGAGAATGTCATGCGAGCGTACTATGCGGCTACAGAGGGAGGAACTAACCTCACTGCGTACCGTCTACGGATGCTTCCTCTGTTTCAGACCCTGGAACCAACTGTCAATGTTTCGGTCCAACGACTATCGGATCAAGTGCGGGCAATCCAACGCTGTCACATGCTGGATGAGCCCGTACTGGAGAGGCTGCGCGCAGAATTACGAATTAACTGCATCATCCCTGTCCCGTCACAGCCTGCGGTAAGCAGATTAACATCACGTCCTACTACACCGCAGACTGATGATGTAGACATGGATAACGCGGTTATAACAGTAAGTAGCCAATATAATGAGCAATTGAGGAGCGTTTTGGAGGATGTGATTTTGGAGTATCGAACGACACCGCCCCTACTTAGGCCGCGTTTGCCACGTTTGCCTATGCACAAAAAAAAACATAAACATTGTGAGTGCCCTAGATTCACTATTATCAAACTATTTTGATAATAGTGAAAACCTCGCCGACACGCATTCGATCCTGTACTGCGCCGCGGTTACGGCTTGCCGTGTAGCAGGAGTCAAGTTTCTCAATGAAGCTACACGACCGAAACCTACCGTACCCGCGTGGCAGAGCAGGATCCAGAGGCGAATTGACGAGGCTAGGGTACTCATAGGCAAGCTAACCTGCTTCAGGAACGGAAACACTCGTCCGCGAGTGATGCGTTTTGTGCAGCGAGCCTTCTCGGGGATGGACATCAGACCCCGGGAATATATATCTCGAGTCACAGAACGCATCGACTTCCTGAAGCAGAAAATTTGTGCATGGGCAAACCGCATTCGCAGGTACAAGTTGCGAGTGGATCGATACGTCCAGAACCACATATTTCAAAACGATCAAAGGCACGTTTATAGAGACTGGGAACAATCCAAACAGGGTGTGACTGAGGGGAGTGTACCCGATGTTGAAACCACGAATACTTTCTGGCAAAACATCTGGTCGGCTCCCGTCAGTCACACCGAGGACTCTTGGATGGGGGATGTTGAGCGGGCCTGTGAGTCAGTGCCAGAGATGGGGTCTGTCATTATTGACCCCATCGATGTAGTTTGTGCGGTCCGTCCTATGGCAAATTGGAAGTCTCCAGGGCCCGACGGACTACACAACATGTGGCTAAAATGGATACGCAGCTCACACGCTCGCTTAGCTTCCCAATTCCAAGAAGCCATTGAGTTTGGATCGATCCCAGAATTTATGACTACAGGCATTACCCGTCTGCTTTTTAAGTCCGGTAGTACCACGGATCCTAAGAACTATAGACCCATAACATGCTTACCTACCATCTACAAGCTCCTTACATCCATTTTGAGAATCAAAATTGGTTGCCATATAGATACCAATTCAATCATGTCTGCTTCTCAGAATGGATGTAGGGCTGGGTCCCGTGGTACTAAAGAACTTCTCCTCATTGACATGACCATTAGCCAACAAGTTCGACGTAACCGAAAGAATCTATCGGCATGCTGGATAGATTACAAAAAAGCTTATGACTCTGTACCACATACCTGGCTCATGAGGGTGCTGGAGTTGTATAAAATCGATACAACTCTACGCACCTTCCTGAGCTCATGTATGGGGCACTGGAAAACAGTCCTTATCTATCCAGGATGTCGAAGAGCTTTCAGTGACGACGAACTAATCAGGATTAAACGGGGTATATTCCAAGGCGATAGTTTGAGTCCCTTGTGGTTCTGCTTGGCCCTAAACCCACTCAGCACACTGCTAGGGGTTTCAGGGCTAGGCTACCGTTTGCGGAGAGAGAGTCAAGTTATATCGCACTTACTTTACATGGATGATTTGAAGTTATTTGCCCAAAACAAATCACAACTGATAGATTTACTAAGGATAACTGAAAACTTTAGTAAATCTATCAGTATGGAGTTTGGTTTGGACAAATGTGCGATCATACATGTGAAGCGAGGAGTGATAACGGAATCTGAGAGTACACAACTCACAGATTCTGTAAAACTTGATTCACTCTCTGAAAACGAAACCTACAAGTATTTGGGTATGTCACAGGCAATAGCAATCAATGAGACAGACATGAAACAATCTTTGAAGGAACGCTTCTATGGCCGCCTGAAAAAAGTACTGAAGAGTCTTTTATCAGGTGGAAATAAAGTGCGTGCCTTTAATGGTTGGGTCATGCCTGTATTATTGTATTCCTTTGGCATACTCAAGTGGACTCAAACTGAACTGGACGCCCTGGACAGACGAGTACGGACACTATTGACCGCATATCGTATGCATCACCCACGCTCATCTGTAATGAGACTGTACATCCCACGGAAATGTGGAGGTCGTGGCTTTCTTAACGCTAAGACTCTCCACAATCGTGAGGTATACAGTCTCAGAGAATATTTTCTTAACAATGAGGGAGTGATGCATGGAGATGTGGTCAAGGTAGACAAGGGCTTTACCCCGTTATCCTTGGCTAAAGAGAACTGGCACAAACCTGTAATACTGAATACCAATGACCGCAAGGAGGTATGGCAGAGCAAGGAGTTACACGGAAGGTTCTACAAGGCTCTTCATGGTTCTGATGTAGACCTTTTGACTTCCGTGTCCTGGCTACGCTTCGGTGATCTCTTTGGAGAAACCGAAGGTTTTACCTGTGCAATTATGGACGAAGTTGTCAAGACGAATAACTACCGGAAATACATAATTAAGGACGGCACGGCTGACATCTGTCGAGCATGCCACCGTCCTGGAGAGTCAATCAGACATGTTATTTCCGGTTGTTCTAGTCTTGCCAACGGCGAGTACTTGCACAGGCACAACCAAGTAGCCAGGATTATACACCAACAACTTGCTTTGCGATACAACCTTGTAGTCACGGAAGTACCGTATTACATGTATGTGCCTGAACCAGTTCTTGAAAATGGTCATGCCACGCTCTACTGGGATCGATCTATCATCACAGACAGAACTATTGTTGCCAATAAGCCTGATATTGTGTTGGTAGATCGATCAGCGCGCCTTGCAATGATAATCGATGTCACTATTCCACATGACGACAATCTTGTGAAAGCCGAGAAAGATAAACAATCAAAATATCTTGACTTGGCCCACGAGATTGTCGACATGTGGGATGTGAAGTCGGCGATCATTGTACCGATAGTAGTGACGGTCAATGGTCTTTTTGCTAAGAGTTTTGACCGTCACCTTAGGAACCTTGAAATTGGCGGTTGGGTCAAGGGCCAGATCCAGAAGGCAGTACTCCTCAGCACGGCCCGTATTGTGAGGAAGTTCCTCTCTCTGCAGCCCTAACCACCGGTAGTTTGGGTATTTACCTCGCTTCCGGGGGGATAATCCTTTTTTTATATTTTTATATATTTTTGTTTTTTTTTATATACCCCTAAATATGTAAAAATATAATAGAAAGAAAGAAATGAAATAAAGAGAATAATAATAATTTTTTTAAAAACCGAAAAAAAAGCCAAAAAAAAAAATTTACAATAAAAAACAACTTTCCCGACCTCGCTCAATGTCAAGACTTTAGGATGTTATTCATTTTATTTTTCTTGTAATTTTAAGCCCAAATTCGCTCCGTTGGAAAACACTCGGCACCTCTGGCGCCCTGATAGGTACATAGTTTTTAATTTAAAAACCCATTGGTACATGGCCGGGATCCGGGATCGAACCTGTGGTCTGCTATATTAATACCAGACGTCTTAACCACTCGGCCACCGACGTACCTTGATTTGATTCACAGATATCTAATATACTAGAGATTTGATTATACAGGTAAATTATATTTTCACCTCCAGCACGAATAGGGCGCTTTTGGTGCAAAAACTCGCAAAAGCAATTTTGCTGCGAGCGTGAATAAAAGTGATTTCGATACGGTCGTGATTCAATTCTAGACTACTTCGCTAGTTCGTGATTTATAGTCAGCACTTGCAACAAAAAATAATAAAAAATTTGCTCACTTGTTAAACAAATAAATATATATACGGCAAAGCAAAAAGAAGGGTTATGATTTTGACCATTATGTAGGTATGTATATCTGTTCCTTCTAAACTACGAGCCGGAATATTAAATTTTTCAATAACATAATTAAATATGAACAGTTCACATTTAGTAAATTTTATTTGTAAGTCAATAATTTGAAATTATTTTATTAGTAAATCAAAATCAGCTAGAACTGTATCCACATCGCCTCCTAACAGTGTTGCCAGTGGCCGACCGTCAAAAGTAACATGAGACAGCTCAAAAAGTAACATTCTGGCAACACTGCCTCCTAAGGTCCCGCAATCGAGATACTACTTCCACATTAAATTTTGAGTTTAGATTTTGCATAATACCACTTATTATACATTATTATATTACAGAGAGAAATATTTATGCGGGATTTACGCGGGTGACTATTATATAGCGTATAGCCGCACGATTTTCGCCGCGCCGCCAAAGTCGGATGCTAGACTTGCGGTCTAACAAATTGCCTTTTAGAGTCTGTCTAGGGACTCGTGTCGCTTCAAAAGAGCGGCAAATTAAAAATAACGAACCTTGGTACACGCACACACTGTTGGCTGACAGTACCAACTTCTTAGAAAATTAATTTGCACCATCTGACGGCCAACTCTATTACTACGCGCGCTCATTGGTCAAATCATATAGCTCGCACTTTCTGTTACACACTTCCGTCCCTTTTTCACGAAATCACTCTCACAGATTGCAGGAAAGCGAGAGGAAAGATGTTACACATCAAAAAATGAGGAATTGGTCTAGGGCGTAAATACATTTGGGAACCTCTGGTCTAGAGTCTATCTAATGAATCGTGTCATTTGGTTATTTAAAAAAGGGCTATTTAAAAGAAAATCTATCTAGGGAATAGTCTATGTAGGTACGATAAATCCTTTATGACTTAACTGAGTATAATTATTTCTATTATATATATTTTTTCTCAAAGGTGTTTTTTCGTGATACGTCATTGGCGCAAAGAAGAACACTTCAGCGTCCATTCGGTTTTTTCTTTTTTGCTCAGTTGCTCTGTGCTCACTTGCTCAGTCAGTGTTCTTTTACTTGCTCTGTGGTCAGTGTCACTGTCACATTTTGACGTTGTTTATCATTTGTTTATGGTTAGATAAATGTAACTGAATAACGACGTGACACTGGCAGAAATGTACTTATCTTAGTACAATTGCCATCCAATAAAAAAAAAAAAAAAAAAAATTAAATTAACTTAATTTGTTTTCTGGATCACTGGATGGATTTACTGTGATTTGCTTGGTATTTTATGCAAACGTTTAATATCCTGAACACTATAATTAATCAAGCTAATTGGTGCATGGGAGCAGAAATATTCTGGCACGCGCAAATAAGGCATTCAGACTGACCTAAAAATACTATATGGCAACGGTGTAACATCGTTAATAATCGTTTGTATTTAATTTAAAATTACCTACTTTTATAACCATTTCATTTTTATAACCTCTATCTCTACTTCTTTTAGTGGCTCCACCAATGTTAATCGATAATTTGCCAATGTCAACTATAGTATTATAGTGTATTAATTAATTGGTATCTAAGATCATACCGCAGACTGATATGCCCTATTAATCACTGACTAATCACAACTATCACAGCGCGGACGGGATTATTATGGATTCCCCATCATCCATCATGTCACGCGTGCGTTGGTCGCCATGACATGACGTAGAAACAACCTCTATCTCGTTAAAGGGTTCCGAAGGGTTTCCACGGACGAAGGCGGGGCGAAACTAATATACCTATAAGCTAATATAAAATATAATAAAAAAATAAGTTCATACATTTTTTGCAAAACTAAAATATGAATTATGTTACAAAATTTTGAAATGTTTTTCAGATATAAAAAAAAAATGGATAGAGAAAACAAAGCATATACCAATCTTCAGAATGTTCCCATTAAGTCCGAGATAGACTATGAAGATATAGATTGTAGTATTATAAAAGAAGAATTGGAGGTGGGACCAACAGTGCTAGAAGAGAGACATGTGGACACAGTATTGTGAGTATTTATGACTTGTTCATCTTTTAAACCATGCATCTCTGATCCTATGCCAGGATTAGAGGTCAATAAGCCAGATTTATCAGTCAGGCCGAAACAGGATAAAGTTTATTTTAGTAATCATATCATACCTATCCGTAGGTAGTTATTAGTTATAATTATTTAAAAGTGGGATGAAAGCCTGACAAGATCCAGACAGATAGGACATGGTCTTATTTAGCGGGACAAGCATTCAAAATGCCTAACCTGGCTTGCTAAATAAGAACTAAGATTGCTTAGGTGTTCTAATATAATTTAAACAAAATATTTCATTGTATAAAGTTGATTTTATTTCCTTTGTTAATGATTACTGTATTTTTTTTCCAGATTTGAAGTCTCAGAGTTTAAAGTAATGGATGGTGAGTTGCAACATATCATGGTTATTACAAAATTTCATATGACAGACCACTGACAAATTATGCTAGTAATAAAATATTGTACTTTTGTATTTTAGGTTCTAAAAATATACAAAATAATAATAACAATACATATCTTGAAGAGCTGTCACATTCAAAAATTAAAAATAAAACCCAGCAAACCAAGAAGGTCAAACGTAAAAGAGTTTTCAATAACCAGAACAAGGAGGTTGAACATAAAGAAGTTTGTAATAGTCACCGAGTTAATACCACATGGGATGCTTTGTATACAAAAAACGGTAAATTCAGATCTTTCACATGCGATCAATGTCCATATCGGACTTCAGTAAAAATGGAACTCAATCGACACAAGAATATACACACAGGACAAAACTTATACAAATGCAGTATCTGCGATTACAAAACTCCTTTCAAATCGAGACACACCAGACATCAAGCGGTGCACAGTGGTGTGAAATCGTTTTTCTGTGATGTGTGCAACTACAAGACTGGCACCAAGGAGAATTTGACCAGGCACATGGGTACTCACGCCCCAAAACTTGGAGTCTCCAGACTCAAATACCCGTGTAATAAATGTGACAAGGAATTTACAACCAAAGCAAGTGCAACGAAACATATTGTGAGAATGCATACTGTCAAATTGTCATATTGGTGCACTCATTGCGACTTTAAAGCTAAAGACAGGAGAATGATAGTTAGACATATAAATAATCACACAGGCTGGAAGCCATATTCTTGTGATAAGTGTGGGATAAGATATAGAGGTAGCGAGTCTGTGATCAGGCATAGAAGGATATATCATAAAGAAAATATTTAAAGTGTTATTAGTATGTGTGTGTAAAATTATAGGTCAGGGTCGGCCAAAGAAAAAAATTAAATCCCTCAAGCTGTCTGGCGACATTCAGCTGGCGTTTATGAAGTTATAATGTGATATGTTCATATGTTAAGGACCGTTGCTCTCAGTCATCTTGTATCTGTCAAAAATATGGCAATTCTCAGTTAATCCTGTTAAGGTGAGTTTATTTATACAACATGTGGTAAGCCACACAGTTGATAGTTATTATTTTAAATTGGATTGAGCCATATTTTTATTGTTTAGGATTCTAAATAGCCGTAGTTTCCAAAACAAGTATTGCCTTTGCGTTTTGGAAGCTATGGCTTTTTAAAACTCTTAATAATGAAAATATGAAATGTTGTATAAATAAACTCACCTTTCCAGGATTAACTGAGATTTGCCATATTTTTGACAGTTATAAGCTGACCTTGACCAACGGCCGAAGTCGGTCTTATAAAAGATCATGTGGCGCCCAAGAATTGTTTGGTCTGCCACCAGATTTCCTGTCTATCCCTTATCATTTTACACACAAAGTATACTGCAACCGCTGTTTTTATACATCATTTTATAATGTTTTGTTATTGTTAAATATTCGCTAAATATTTTTTTTTTTTGTTATCTCTAGGTATAATATCTTTAATCACCTGATGCCTTTTCTAACTTAGGTAATAGTTTAGCGAGATAATAGACTGCTGTTATAAATTAAATAACTATAGCCTATATCAGGGATGGCGAACCTTTAAGTACCAACGTGCCATTTTTTTAAAGAAATGTTTATTGAGGTCATAGACGTGCCATGAAATAATTTTGACTTTGTGATTATTAGAAAAATAATAATAATAAATACTAAGTAATTAACTCTTTATTTACCTACTACAAAAAAATAGGAACATTTTGCAATGTTTCAATTATATGCGTAATTTAAATTAAAGTAAAATTAGTGTGACTTCTGTTGTTGTGATCTGCAGTGACGTGCCCAAAATATTGGTGCCATTGGTTCGCCATCCCTGGCCTATATGATATGCAGTGGCGGCCCCGAGACGAGCGGCCGCTCAGGGCGCCAAAATCCACTCTTCAACCGCGAGCGAAAAGTAAATTATTTTTTGCTTTCTTTTTGGTGATACACACGGAGATGCACAACGGGGGCGGGCGATAGACTGTTTACATTTGATTACAATAGTACATTATGATACAGGGTGCTTGTTGGTCATTACATTACGTACGAGGCGGTATTATCAGCGTGAGCCACTAGGCGAGCCCGATAAGAAAGCTGAGTATGTAATGACCAATACACACGCGTTTCATAGGTACGACGTTTTTCAACACACTTGCGAGGAAAAAAAATAAACTTCATGGAGTCAAATTTACGTATTCTTCGACACTTGAAGTCGACATTTTTGATAATTAACAACACGGCGAAAATGTTAACAAATATTTATGAAAATGTTTTGTTTTTTCCTGCGTGACAGATGCACAGGTAACTTCGCCAAACAGCCAACTAAGGCGTGGTTAAAAAATAAAAACTGTATTATGAGGTTAAATTAAGAATGCTTTGCGGACAATCTTGTACGAATTTAACTTCATTGGGTTATATTATAATACTTGTGCTGTAATGTAAAGAAGAAGCACGCGTGTTTAATATATGGGATTATGGGTCTAAAAGTGAGGTAATAAGACTTACGTTACGAGCAAGTGTGTTGAAAACTAAATTATAATACATATATTCAAACGTGTCGACCAAAGGGCGCCGAAAGGGACATATTTTTTAGTTTTAGATTTGGGAGTCAGTCAACTTTTTTTTTTGTGTGTAGGAACTTGAGGTTGACACGAATTGAAATAATTTAATACAACACTACTTAATAAAACATCGTGTTTTTCTTACTCTTTTTAAGTAATCAATATTTTAATTCCGATGGTATTTGTGAGGCTATAATCTAACGAGTGGCCAGTTCTGTTGAGGTATATTTTGATTAAGTTTTTTATTACAAAATAACCCATTGGGATCCGGGATCAAACCATAAACCGCATAGCCACAAACTCAAGGCACAAGCCCTTATAACCGAAAAAATAAAACACAAAGTACGACTTTACCTTTTATTACATATTTTCTGCAATAGGTCAATATCCTAGCTCGCTTGACTCGACCTCATCAGCTCAGCTGAACTGATAGTAATTACCTACTTTTTAAAATTCTCATTTTCAAAAAGTGTCGGTGACGGATTTCGGACCCACTGGACCCTCCCCCTGCCTACGTGCTTGCTGTCTTGTACCTACAACCATTTTTGCATAATCATGTCGATCCATTGCTAGTTTTAGGACGAACATTTATAATATTTCTGCTTCGCTCCTTATGCAACAAACTCTTATGTTTTGTCACTCTCTAACAAACCTGTCTTTACTAATAATAGAAAGAAACAAAACACATTTTAACAAAATCGTTACTAAAATACGTTTATGAATAATGCAATGGCCTTAGGATATCGGAGAATCGAAACCAGATTTGTTGTTTTGTAATATTATGATATGATTTTAGAGGTAATTGAACATGATCCAGAGCACGTTTTTTTGACAAAATAACATCGTGAATTTTTTTTCATCACGGGTTGCCTGACAGCTCCCGAAACCGTGTTACGGTTCCGAGTACCCAGCGGAAGACTAAGTCTCCCTCGTTTAGCCGATGGTAATTGTGAGGCTATACCTAACGAGTGGCTAGTTCTGTTGAGATATATTTAGATGGAAAAGCCTCTACCTACATAACTTTTTAATTAAAAACTCCATTTTGGTACATAGCCAGGGTCCGGGATCGAACTCGGGGTCTGCCTAGTTAATATCAGACGTCTTAACCACTCGGCCACCGACGCACGTGATTTTTTTTAAGAGGCTACCTTCATATTAAATCATATTTTTCAAATCGTTTTGAGTGAAACCTAAAGCTCTTAGAAATATAGAAAAAATTACATGTTATAATTAATTATATTTCATAATAATCTGTTAATCATAAAACATGTTTTAAGAAACTTTGCTCGATAGAAAAAAATTGCAAAGTAGCCTCTGAAAATAGTCTCCTTTCCAAATTTCTCAGTAGTACATGAAGTATTGTTTATTAAATTAAGTACAAATTTGTATCATCTATTACTAAAGTAAGATGTTAATTTAGATTTTCAATAAAGCTACTCCTTTAATTTAAATAAATTATTTTTGATTTGTCACTTAGGACGTTTGTTCCAAGCACCTTCCGTGCGCCTCTTCTCTTTTGTTTCTATTCAATGCGACAGAGAGAGATTCAGCGGAGAGACCAATCGATCACGTAGCGCTAGGGTAGCGCTAGAGTATCGTATGCAGCTAGGCCACGCCCCTCAAACTATGATTTTATTTGAATGTATCGTCTTAAGGCAGGTAAACAGAGAAATAATTGGAGAGTAAAATCCTATCATGGCGCGAAGCCGGGCGGAAAACTAGTGCTAAATAAAACAGCGACATGCCGTTCTCTTACTATTGCAAACTTCCGTCTCGTGACGATCAGTTTTTCTATGTTGACTCCCCGCCCCGAAGAATCTTCACAAAAACAAAGAATGTAAAGTTGTCGATATTAAAATAATTTGCTAAGTATAAGGTCATTAGTTGAAGGACCGGTTGTGATAACTTGTTGAAGAGGAAAATATAACTTGATATTGTAGTTTAAGTCAGTGTTTTGTGTAGATTTGTTGTGTTTTTGGTAAAAACAATGTATTATTTAAGGTAAGTTCTAGATTTTGTGTTTCGGAGGGCACGTAAAGTTGCACTTCTAATATAACAGTTACAAAAAGTGACCGCAAAAGATTTGCCACCTGATTTACTGGTCGTCGGTGGCCGAGTGCCGGATGGGTTTTTTGAGGCTTTTCCATTTAAATGTACCTCAACAGAACTAGCCTAGATAGCCTCACAACATCTACCATCGGCTGAACGAGGGAGACTTGGTCTTCCGCTGGGTACCCTGTGACCGTAACACGGTTTCGAGAGCTGTAAGGCAACCGTAAATAAAAGAATAAAAGGCAATATTTATTTGTATTTATTCTCTATATAATTGTTTTTTACCTTTTCCTAGACAGCTTATACCATGAAAGCATACTGCCGCATATCCAAGATGGTACAATATCTAACAGTGAAATCTCTAGCATAGGTACTCCGTTAGAGAGAACGCATTTCCACTGCATTTATCTTACTTTCATGCTTCTTATTCCATACCCAAGTCTCGCTTCCATTAGTAAGTCTCTAACGGAGTACCTACCTATGCTAGAGATTTCACTGTTAGATATTGTATCTTTATGTAGAATGTGTGATATACGTATCCGGAACGATGTCTAGAGAAGAATGCGGAGTGAAAGATGATGTTGTGACTAAAGTGTATGTAGTTTACGTTGTTTGTGCACGTTGAAGGAATGAAGGATGAAGTTGACTAAAAAGGTTTATATGTCTGAAGTGAAAGGAAATGCTGGCAGAGGATGACCTAGGTGTACTTTTATTGAACATATTCGTATTGATCGACGGCAACATTACCTAAAAGTAGGTACACACAATCGACGAGCCTATAATATGAAAGGTATGAAGAGGTAGGTATGTCAGGATCGTAGCAAATGACATTCGATTATCTCTGCATACCCCTCTTAGGATAAAAGGCGTGATGATAGATGATGATAATGATTATGATAGAATAAAGAAAGGTCCTTCAAAAAAGGTATTTGATTTAAATGACTAATTTATTTTTAGGTATGCATTCATATTTGCAATGGCGTCGGCACAAGCGACAGATCTTGATGCTTTGATTAATTCTATTTTCGGATCAAAACCTGATGGTAAGTACCTATCACTATCACGCCTGAATCACAGCGGGGTAGACTGTGTAAAACGGAAGTAATAAAATTCTGCGTGGAAATGCAGCTATAAATTCTTAGGTACTTAGTTTTGGGTACATTAGGGTAAATACTTATATATCAATGTGTGGGTATGATTTTATCAATTACCTAATAAATAATATTTGTTTCTAAATTAGTATCTAGACTGTCACCTAAATTGAATCACCAAATAATATTAAAACGCTTACCCAAATATTAATTAAGGATTACTTGGAAAATTATATTGGGTTTCAAAATAATTAAAGTGTTACTAAAACTGAATCACCAAACAAAATCCTAACGGCTATAGAAAATATTTCTCAAAGTGGGCGATTACGCCCCCTTGTGGGCGCTGGAGGCCTAGAGGGGGGCGTTAAGGGTCCCAGAAAAACTAATTATTTATTTATTTTATTGTATTATTTATTATTATAATTAAATTAAAGTAATGAATTTCATTGTGATTTTTAAAATGTGGTAAAGTAAAAAAAATTGGGGTACGCTGAAAAATAATTGATTTTTAAAGTGGGCGGTATAGACAAAATAAGTTTGAGAACCTCTGCATAGAACATAATGATCAAACTATAATTTAAGATAGGTAGGTACATATAAATACATTAATCAGGTGATTTCATACTTAGAGACAATATATTCCGCTGGGTACCCTGGAACCGTAACACGGTTTCGGGAGCTGTAAGGGAAACCGTGAAGAAAGAGTAGATATAAGCCTATGGAGGGCCATAGACGGGCTCCCCCTTTCGCCAATTTTTTGCCCTTGGTACCGTTTTGTGCCGCGAGACAGAGCTCTAGGAAATGTTTTAAATGGGAAAGGCGATCTAGGACGTCAAACTTGCGGGAACTTAGTGTTTCCAATCATTAATTATAATTATTATGTTTGTATTTTAACATAATCATCATATTTAAACGTAAAATCCGTTGCGACAATAAAACGACAGAAAAATAAAGTGGTCACTGAGGTTCTTAAGATGGTACACATCCTTGTTATTTTTTCAGATCTTGCTACTTCTTCTAACTGCCCGGCTATAGAAGGGAAATTACAAGGAAAAACATGTGTTGAATGTTATGATTGTGGGCATAAAAAAATTAAAGATATTCAAAATATGGGAATAACTGTACAAAAACTCAAGTAAGTGATTTTTATTGTATTTACACAAGCGGACCCGGCAGACTTGCTTGCTATTTAGTTTCCTTCGTCCGTGGAAAACAACTACCACCTCCAGTACCACTACCCCTACCCCTGCTCCTACCCCTACTCCTAGACTCCTACCCTAAAATTGCAATAAAAAAATAGGAGGGTGAAAAATATAATATAACGACCTATTCTCACCTACCGAATATACACAAAAAAAACATACAAATCGGTCAAGCCGTTTCGGAGGAGTTTGGTTACAAACACTGTGACACGAGAATTTTATATATAGATAGGTATGATCTAGGAACTGAGTTACTTTTCCCCGACTTGATTCACTTATACTGTTAATGCTCAGCTCCTAAACATTATAGGACCATGTTTAATACTCATAAAACTTCTCGGTGATACAACCTACCTATCTAATAGTCAAACCACAAGAAAATCTGTTCAGTAGTTTTTGCGTGAGGCGGACACAGACAGACACATTATTTTATAATAGTATTAAATAATTTTATTTTTTTGTAGGTTACAGGATTCTAATTGCACATCAGCAGACGAAGTGTGCTGTGTATCTCAGATAGATCTAACAACAAGAATAGGTGAATCATGTGGCATTAGAAACCCAGATGGAGTTGGACCTAGAATGGCCAGGAAGAAACCAAGAGAACAATTACTTGGTGAATACCCCTGGAATGCATATGTATATAAGTAAGTATTCCTTCTAGCTTTGTTATAGGAATTGGACGAATCTGTGGTCAATTTCAGTCAGGTGATTGGACGAATGGGTGGGCACCTTTATGCGACCCGCCACCGGATGGCCGTTAGGTCCCACCTCGCTCTAAAGACATCCAGAGATCCACCTTGGTCCCCGTTGAGTAGCCACCGGAGTCCGTGGCGACCACACTGCGCTGGAAAGTGCAGCCGGGTCTTGCTTCTACCGGCAGCACAAGCGCCACCAGTGTCTGCCTCGGATAGGCGGCGCCAGAAAGCATCACAAATCGTGCCTTTTCGAGTTAGCTTCTGTAGTGGAGGCTGTATATGTGTGTACCAACGCCTCAATTACATAGACTATGTAAATATAATGTAGGTCGTCTGTGGTAGCATTCGTGGCACATAAGATAGAACTGTACAATTGCTGTACAACTAGCAAGTAATTAATATTAATAAATCAGTATTCCATAAAAGCTGTTATTATTTAAATACATAACAATACAGCTTCACCACGAGGCACAGCTGACCCCACCTCCCGATCGACCGCGCGAAAAGGCACGATTGACAATCGGCCGCGCGAAAAGCTTACACGCTTGATCCCAGTCCCACCTCAAACCGGTAGCTCAGCGGTGCCCGAAAGCACGACCAATCCCACCTTCTCGAGTCGGCTGCACGGCGAGGAACAGCCGACCCCACCTCGGACCGGCAGCTCAATCGCCACTGGTTCTACCTACGTTCTCGGGTTCACCATGCCGTGTAGCAAACATAACGATCCTAGATCCACCTCCAGCCGGCCGCAGCCCCTTCTTCGAACCAACCATACAGTAGCTTTTTATAGACGGATGTATCTACAGCACCACCGACCCCAGACCCCACCTCCAGTCGGCCCACTGGTCATTACTCCCACCTTCAGCCGCATTCTCAATGAGTTAAGTAGGCCATACATTGGTGCGGCATCGCAGTGTTTCCCAATGTGGTACGCGAATCCCCAGGGGTACCCGAGCTTGCTTAGAGGGTACGCGCGGCAAACTCAGGATTCCCATGTAATTTACTATCAGAAAGAAACACATTAACGCCAACAGCAATCGCCGCGATATACCTATTTTGAGTCAATCACGACGAAAAACTCATTTAATTAATTAATTATCCGAGGTGACTACAAGGGGTACGCGAGTTTGGGCTCTTTCTCGAAGGGGTACTCAGGAAAATCTAATTGGGAACCCTGATCTAGGCGGACCGTTCGTTACAAGAATTGGACGAGTCTGTGGTCAGTTTCGGTGGACCGTACGGCGACGCGCCGGGGATTGGACGAATGTGTGGCCACCTTCACGGTCGAGCTCGAGCTCCTAAATTTTTTTTTGTACTTTTGCAGAAAATCTGGTAACAGATTCAACTTATTATGCAGTGCTACATACATAAACGAAGGTTATAAGGCGTTTGTAACTACAGCTAAATGTGTACAAGGTGTCCCATCTTCATACTTGGCTGTGTCATTTTCTCATGGTGCTTACAGTGCAAATTTAAATGTGAGAAGACTTGAAATTCATAACAATTATGGTGGTAAGATTTTTGTTGCTTAATATTAATCTATCTATTTATCATCACGCCTTTTATCCGAAGGTAGTAGGCAGAGCCAATTGAATGCCATTTGTTACGATCCTGACATACCTGTCCGAGCTTTACAGTAGTCGCATATGATGTGTAACATCTGACATCTCACCTTGGTAATAAGCAACATTAACATTATATCCTGAAAACATTAACACTTTATACACAACACTGTAGGTTAAGCGCACAGCTGATGCGTTCTCCTTCTCTATTTCCCTTTCTCTTTCTCGTCACACACACGCACACACTGTTGGCTGACAGTAGGTACCAACCTCTCGGAAAATGGGTTGGTACAATCTGACAGTCAAATCATGATCTTGGCCACTTTTTATTTGTAAGTAAATGAATGTTGTTATATTTTCTACTCACCAGGTACCTATAAGGATGACATAGCGATGATATTCCTGTCCGGGGTAGACAGCATACCTAGTTGGGCTAAACCTGCCTGTTTACCTGACTCTAAAGCACCAAACGGCGCTAAATGTGTCTCTTTTGGAGATCAAACCTACACAGTAAGTATAAACAATGTAATTAAATATACTAGATGACCCGTGCGAAAACTTCGCACCGTTAGTTCAACTGATGTCCAACAGATGGTGTCTTTTACAAAATAAATTAGTCTAGTTTTTAAAGAAACATTTAAGATTGATTTGTTGGTTTATTTTTCGTCATTACAGGGAAAAATAATCTTCAAAATGGAAATATATAGAGATGATTCTTTGTTTACAGATAAACACAGCGGTACCATTAAGAAAGGAATGTGGGAGTATATTCGAGTCCCAGATGTGTTCCGTTTTGTTCCCAGACGACTACACGCCGGCTGCGGGAAGTGGATTGTTTTGTATGAGCGAGGTAATTATTTTATTTATTTATGGAGCTAAGAAACTTCTTCGTTCTTGGCACAGTTGGAGCTACAGTGTTGTGTATAAAGTGTTCATGTTCCCAGGATATAATGTTAATGTGCTTATTACCAAGGTGAGATGTCAGATGTTACACATCATAATTATGCGACTAAGGGTTGTCACTCTTGTCGACTCGAATACCGTGACGGAAAATTGCGTCATGCACCCTCTCCCCCGCCGCTCTCTACTTCCGTGTGCGTGGCGCGTATACTATGTGTACTTGACGCGTCAATTTTGATGTTTTATGCCTTTTTTAACCCCCGATGCAAAAAGAGCTATATTGTAGCTCCTAAACGGATGAACCGATTTTGATTTAGTTTTTTTTTGTTTAAAAGGTGACTTGATCGAGTGTCCTTAGCTATGATTCAAGAAAAACTGTTCAGCCGTTTGAAGATCATCAGCTCTTTTAGTCGTTGAAAGGATGTAAACTGGTTTGATCGATTAGAAATTTAGTATCCTGTGACTTCAATGATATTACCTACAACATGGTAACCTTGACCTGATGCTGCTGCATCATCTGGAAGCAGCCAGATATCCAACTCCTCAGCAACTCGGGGGATTTTAAATTATTTTTTACTATTATTAATATATGATATTGTATATTTCAGACCGACAATGCACCAACCTATATAGCGCACGGCATCGCACAAACAACTAAACACGATATTGCAGTCTATACGGATTTGAATGATTATGTTCATTGGATAGGAACAACTTACAACTAAATATATCTATTTTGATATATTATTCGTTGTTTTATTCATATCGTCCATAAATCGTCTACTGCGCAATCCACAACATTTCAAAATTTTAACACCCTAATTTTATTAGCCTATATCAAAGGAGTAGGTGAAAAATTAAGGTACCCGTATTTTTTGCTTTTCTAAAATTTTAACTTTAACACTCTTAAATTAATTTTTAAATATTGCATTATTAGAAAAAGCCGATGACGGCTAAAATTATGAGGTCTATGCGTATTCTGTATTAAAAAAAAAGGAGCTGCGTGCTTTCCTTCGTTTCATTCGTTCAATAGTTCGTTCATGGTTCTTTTGTTTCATTCATTATTGTTTATTTTTAGTTTATTAATTTAAAATTAAATTTTATTCACTTTCATCAACAAAGATTGGTAGAGAAGCACGTAAATTAAATTCCCTTGTATCAATTCTATTCTATTTTTTCGTGTTATGGCTCCATCAGTAGTCCCCTTGTATCCTGTTTTGTTTTTACAACTACAACTAATACTTTTTATTACCAGTTACCTTTGTAGGCAGAGAGTATAGTAGCTTTGACCCGTACTCGTTACACAAGTGTAGTTTTTTCAAAATATCTATTAAACCAGTGAATAAAAAAATAAATAAAAGATCTCCAAACGGATTTTTAATTTTGGTACTTAACGAAAAATGAAATGTTGTGAATTATAATTATGCAATCTCATTCCTACTATCAACAATTTGAGTTGAACTAATTTTTCTAGGATTAATTGAGATTTACCATATTTTTGACAGATACAAGATGGCCGACTGCCAAGGACCCTTAAGGCGCTTAGTGTCGCCAATGACCTTGACCATACAAACGGTCACCGAGCTGATTATTATTTAAAAAATTGAAGTTTTGCTCTTACAAAAAAATATTTTTTTGGATTACTTGTATTAGAATTGATAATTAAGTACTACATATTTTTTTCAAACATTTTAGTCCATCAGTAAACAAGCAGTAGTCTGTCGAAAATGCTCATTCCAGCAGATTTGAGGATACAAATCACCTTAACTCTAAACTTATGTGGCACCTATTTACAAGCCGATGATAGTTGAGGATACAATAAAATTAAAACAAAAATAAAATTATTAACTTAATTTTATTTATAATAATAATAATTCTAAGCAGTTCACATAACCACAAATACCCAAGTAATTACTCATTGACAGATGGTGCTAGTATCGCAAGTTTGGATTAAATTTTAATTAAAATTATATTTTTTAAACGGTTATTTAATTTAACAATAAAAAGATATGCAAATATAATTTACTAAATAAAACAAGTATAGAAAAACGCAGATAACATTATTTGTGTATTAAAGAACATACAAGGTCTAATTCAGTGTAAATTAAAATATAGTCGCCAAGAGAAAAAAAAAATGCAGGTGATTGCAACATTTTTCAATTTATTCTATAACATAGAATATGAAATATCAAATGTTGACAAATCCTGTGTTGGCTACAATACATAGCTAAAGGTACATATATTATAAACCAATATTTCACAAGTTCTGAATAACTCAAGGGAGCAGACCTATCTGTCTATCATCACGCTTTTTATCCAAAGAGGTGTTGGCAGAGATAATCGAATGTCATTTCTTACGATCCTGACATACCTCTTTCGCTTTTTTTATATTCATCATCATTTCACAATCTATCTATGGCCTATTTAGCTTATGTGGCTTATACAATTACTTACATACATCACGTAATGGACAACATTTCATTTTTCGTAAGGTACCAAAATTCGAAAACCGTTTGGAGATTACATGCTAAAAAGCTTATTTTTTATTTTTTTTATTTTTTATATCCTTTAATTTTCGAGTTATTTTAAAAATACTGAAATATTGAAAAATAAGGATTAATAGGTGCCCTAATCTGTGCTAACCCTCTAATTTAAAAATACTAATGTCTGTTGGCAGAGTTGTTAGTTATTGAACTCAGGTGTTGCCTTCTATTAACTTTACCCATTTTTATTTCATTTGAAGCTAAATTAATAATTATTCTTTAAATATAATTATAAAAATAAGTACTTCTTTTATATAATATTTTTTGGAAGTTTTGCTAGTTTCGAATGGGCTATCACAGGAAATATATTTACGAGTGAAACCGCGGACAAAAGCTAGTATTATTATATACATTATGAATAATGTTGTGGGCAATTTGATTTCCGGCTACGGCAACACCTATTTGGAACACGGTATATTATACTCTTTGCATTTCTATAACGTATACTCTGTGACTTGACTGACACTATCAGTCACTTTCTTTGGGTGACAGTTTATATTTCTTAATTTTAGTCCTAGCTAAGGTTTTTAGTTTATAAGTCCTCAGAATTTATAAAAATTCATAATTAAATTAAAAATATAAAAACTCAACCAAAAATAAAATATAAAAATACGTGTAACTTATTTTTTAATATATTTTTAATTAAAGTAATAAAAATGGGTGATTAAAAAAAATGAAATGTTGTCCATTAAAGCCTAAATGGCCGTGGGAACAGCCGGAAGGTGGGCATCTCATACTGTACATAGTACTGAAAAACATCACGTTGTTAGACTCCGCAAACATACTATATATGTCGCCGCCAAATGGTTAAATCAGCCACTCGATTGGGTGTATTTAAAAATCTCACTTTTATATTTATATATATTTTACTATTATACTTAAAAAAATATTTCAAATAACTCTATTTTAATCATTCATGTTTTTATAACTTTTGTCCGTCTGTCTGTCCGTCTCATGTATTAAATAAAAAAACATAACAACGTTTTTTTTAATGTACAATTCACAAAGAGACCCCGAAATAAATCGTAAGATCTTCACCTTTATAACTTGGGTTTTGAAAACTATGGCTATTTAGAACTGTTAATAATGAAAATATGTCTTAATCCAATTTAAAATAATAACTTTCAACTGTGTGGTAAGGAAATGTTGTATAAACTCACCTTTCCAGGATTACCTGAGATTTGTCATATTTATAAGATGACCTTGACCAACGGCCCTTAACTATAACTACAGCGTTTAAGGGGTGAATTAATAAAACATCGGTACAAAAAAATCGCAACACTAACACCATTCTTCACAAACAATTCAAAGCTAATATACCTCAACAAGTAATGCCAGGGAGACGAGAAAAATTATACGACATTACTAGTCCCTTCATCACGCCTTTTATCCCAAGAGGGGTAGACAGAATCGAACGCCATTTGCTACGATCCTGACATACCTCTTGACTTCAATAAATATATTTCTCGCAAGTTTGTTCACCACATTATTTTCCTCGTCACGCTGGCATTACTTTAATACACGGACCATGTAAAGAGTGGCAAGAGATCGCTAGTTGTTGTTTTCCTAAACATTTTTTTAACTACATATTCTAGAACAAAGTCCCCGAGTCTGTCTGTGCCGGGATAGTTTACGAGTATTAAACATGGACCTATCATGTTTAGGAGCTGAGGATTAACAGTATAAGTGAATCAAGTCAGGGAAAAAGTTAGCCCAGCGAGTTTTCATGGCGTCTGCTGTCTAATGCGAAAATGATGTTGGAAAAAAATGTGTAGAATCAAATGATCTACAAAATGTCCGCGGAAGCATATATCTATCTCTAATAGATTTATTGTTTTATATAAAAAAATACGAAAATGATAATCTGCCAAAAATACTCGCAATACCCGGTTGTTGTATTTCTTGATAAAAATACAAATGAATAGAACATAGAATAGGCGTTATTTTTTATTAACATTATCCTATCTCTTGATAATAAATCTAAACCGTTTTAACTCTTAAATTGTTTCTTTTTATAATTTTATACAAAAATTATTAAATCTCTCAACGGCTTTCAAATGTAAATACCATAGATGTAGTATGGCGCTCTACAAGATTGGTAATGTCGCGATTAGAACGAGACCAAAATATTAATACATCAGTGTGCATGACTAATGTGTAATAGGCATGACGACTAAAAAATTCTAATTAGTCCGTCAGTTAGATCATCAAAAAATATTGGACACGTATTTTTTCTTTTGTCAATTAAACAAAAAATTATGAAGATATAGCCCGCTAATTTTCCGCGTTTTGCTAAAAATTGTACTAAGGCGTGACGTCACCAGCCCCCACTCCCAAACTTTGACGCGCTTCATCTCGTGTCATTTTTTGTTTGATTGACAAGAGAAAAAAATACGTGTCCAATATTTTTTGATAATCTAAATGTCGGACTAAATAGAATAATATTTTGTTTACCCTGTCATCTTCCCCATTCTGTGGATTTTTCATCTTAGATGACTTACATCCATGCACTGCATTAACCATAATTAATCAAGTCTATTAAACACTAAGTTATACTTCAAAACAGGATATTTTACAAAAAAAAAGCGAAATTACTTCTGCCGCTAGGCTGTTGAAGTATTAAAAAAACGGTCTCGTCTATCTGTCTCGCTTTAACATACGCGTATCTATGCGCTTTCTCTTTTGTATTGACAATCTAGTAGAGCACCAACGCGACTATACCACATCTATGGTTAATATATTTCCAAACACTTGCACACCAACGCCACCTCTCGACAAACACACATAACCGGGTATAAGTTCAGACGCCACTGCTCGGGCGCCATTGCCCCACGTTTCTTAAAGTTACAATTAGTCATTCAGAACCCTTCCTGGTACGATTTAGAGTCGAGTCTCGCTTGTAGCAGTTCCAACTGCCGTCTTGCCTCGCACTGCGGGAAATTGTTGAGCTCGTAATACTGCGGCGCGATCCGCAGCAACCATTCAGCTGTAATAAACAAAAATGTTATAAAGAGATCTATCTATCTATCATCACGCCTTTCATCCCAAGAGGGGTAGGCAGAGACAATCTAATGCCATTTGTTACGATCCTGACATATCTCTTTCGCTTCTTTTATATTCATCATACCTTTCATACATGCTCGTCGATTGTGTGTACTTTTAATATTTCCATCGATCAATATATAATATGTTCAATAAAAGTACATCCAGGTCGTCCTCTGCCAGCGTTTCCGTTCACTTCAGCCATATAAATCTTTTTAGTCAAGCTTTCATCCTTCATTCTTTCTTCACTTTTCTTCATTTTAGTCACAACATCATCTTTCACTCCGCATTCTTAATAAAAATGTAGAGATTATAAGTTTGTATGTTTGTAGTAGTAAAAATGTATATAGTACGCCGATCTCTTGCCACTGCCTCTGATCCAGCGATTCTTAAACCATCTGGTATGAGCAGGGACGATGGCAAGAGACCTGATGGCGTAACTTTAGTACCGTGGCATTTAGGAAAAAAAATGGTATGGGACGCTATAGGCGAACCGCTGAGAAAGTAGCACTCTCATGTCCATGAGGGGTGAGGGGCGGGAGTGATTCTGCTGTACACGATGAAATATGGTATGAGGATAGCATAAACCCTGAAATTTTTGAGGTGGATCGCGTCGACAACAGATATATCGCGTGGAACTTCGTATCGTGTATGGCAGAATCACGCCCGCCCCTCTCACCCGCGCGGACCATGGGAGTGCTACTTTCTCAGTCGATTACCTATAGTCGCCTTATTCATTAAATTCTACGAAAAAATATATACTAACGTTTAATATCCGTAACAGTCCTGATATAATTCTTCGTCGTCAAGACGAACTCGTTGTACAGCACCCAGTCAGGCTTGTGGTCGAGACACGTGGACGGGTGGAGCTGCACCGACTGGTTGTCCTTCACAGTTAGGTAGTGGCCACTACGCTCTAAATGTGCTACCTGTTGCAAACAATATATCTGTTAGCATCTGGCTGTGTAAAATTGAATTGTATAAGTCAAAACCATAACACCTCATATGAATAGCTATTCGACTACAGTATCTCGTCTCGTGACGGCCACCGTTTTTGTCGTTTTCATCATCAACCTTTTAAGATCCACTGCTGGATCATGGTCTCCCTCTAGGTGCAGCATTTTTAGTGGTGCTCATTGAGAGGAATTGCCATAGTCACCACGCTTGGCAGGCGGGTTGGTGACCGGACGCCGGCTTTACGTGCCCTCCGGAGCACGAGGTGTCGATTTAAGCACATATTCTTGATGAAAATTGGTGCTTAGCATTTGGCAAGGGGTAGGATTCGAACCCGGTACCTCCGGTTTCAAGTCCACCGTCCTACCAATTAGGCTATCGACTACCTTTGTCGTTTTGATATCAAAGAATTCCGAACACTGGCATGACATATAACTGTATTAAATAATACAACGACATCTACAAATAGTGAGATAAAATGGCGCCTTAATGTCTGGTGACCGTTTTTAGGGTTTCGTACCCGAAGGGTGACAACGGAAACCCTATTACTAAGGCTCCGTCCGTCCGTCCGTCTGTCACAGAGCTGTATCTTTTGAACCGTAATAGGTAGACACTTGAAATATTCACTAAGCGTGTATGACTATGGCCGCTATTACAACTAAGAACAAAAATAAAATAAAGTTAAAAATTAAAGCAGCAGCCTAATTGCGTAACTTGAAAGCGATCCAATCACTATAATTTTTTTACAGATAAAGATCGAATTTAGCCCCGCACTTTTCGAAATGTGTATTTTCGTTAATTGTGCTACATTGTGCTGCGTTTGTGCCGTACTGTGCCGCAAAAAATAGCTCAATATCTCAAACCGTTTTTGAGAAAAAAAATAAAAACGAAAATTTCACGTTTTTAATTGTTTTTATTTTTTTTCTCAAAAACTAATAGCTAATTTTTGCGGCACAGTACGGCACAAACGCAGCACAATGTAGCACAATTAACAAAATACACATTTCGAAAAGTGCGGGGCTAAATTCGACCTTTATCTGTAAAAAAATGGATTGGATCACTATCAAAGTTACGCAATTAGGCTGCAGGTCCCCATATAAGAAACGTGTTTTATTCGGCGTTTTTTGCTCGATCTTAACAAAGGCAATAATGGCAATACACACAAACGTCTAACTAGTATAACTACAATGCATACTCTTAAGTAAAACAAAAACCAGCCAAGTGTGAGAACTCGCTCTAATTTGTTCCTGCTCCTCGTACTTGGCAGGTTTCTATACTTGACATCACACATCACAAATCACGGTCCATACCTGCATAAAGAATCCGTTGACCAACGCCTTTCGTATATTAATGTAGTAGTCTTTACTCGTGAACTCCGTACTCGTTCGTTTTAAACTGAATCTGGAAAACATAACCAAGTTTCTATTAGAAAATGCCGCAAAAATATTACTGATTCTCAAATGTCGCGTCATGCAGAAAAGTTCTCAGCAGAAGCCTTAGCCAATTTTGAACTATTTGAAGTTGAATTAAAATATTAATACCTAAATAATATTATGAACCGATTAAAACCTAGGAAAAGACATAGGCTACTTTTATTTTTAAATCCACCCCCTAAGGGGCTATAACAGGGGATGAACGCTAGCATGGGCCCGTACCAATATCTGTAAAAACGGCAAAAAAAATCACGTTTATTGTATGGGAGCCCCCTTATATATTTATTTTATTCTGTTTTTTAGTAAGTATTTGTTGTTATAGCGGCAACAGAAATACATCATCTGTGAAAATTTCAACTGTCTAACTATCACGGTTCATGACAGCCTCGTGACAGACGGACAGACGGATAGCGGAGTCTTAGTAACAGGGTTTCCGTTTTTACCCTTTGGGTACGGAACCATAAAAATAAAACAAAAAATACGTGCATCCTCTCTTATTAACTAATTTACTTGTCTGTGATCTGTTTGTTTAATAGATACAACTTTTGCAATCGATTTCAAACTAACTTCCCGATGGATTAGGAGAAATTATTTTATACTTTTAAGTCCGTTTTAAAAACGTGGTACATTACACTACAAAAATTCTTTAGAAACAGCTAGTTTTCAATAAAACAATAAAGATATATTTGTTTATGGTTAAAGAGATGGAGACAGAAAGTGGTTGTAAGCACTTGCCCTGAGCCCCCCTCTGTAGACTTTTCGAAGAGAGGCGCACTCGGCGCACGCCGCTGTTTGCCTTACCACGACACTTTACTAATTATGGACAAAATTCAGTGTTATCTAGACTTGTACGCACTTATAACAATGAATTCCAAGATAGTGATATATTCTTTGAATCAAGAAAAAACTTTAAATTGTTTATAACACAAAAAATGTTTTCGACAATAAAATAAAAACTAATTTGTATAATTAAATAATAAACTATATACTACACTACACACACGCACACACACACACATAAACACCCACACACACCATGGAATTTAGGGCACGTTCGGTACATTATTTACTATTACTTAACTAGGAAACCTTTAATTGGCCTTATTAATATATCTATTTTTAGTATATAAGTTGCAAGTATGTACGCTGTTGTTTTCTTAATAAAATAAATAAAAATAAATAAATAGACGAGTAGGGGTCCAGCGCTTGTCGGTACGCCGCTGAGCCGATTTAGAAAAAAAAAACCTACCAGCTGGCAGAAAATGAATGCTGTTCATTAGTGGCGGGGGGGACCTCTTGGTTGTAGGAAATGCTGTAAATTTTCTGCCAGCTGGTAGTTTTTTCCTTCTAAATCGGCTCAGCGGCGTACCGACAAGTGCTGGACCCCTATTCGTCTACAATAATTTGTAGAGGGGGGCTCAGACTACACGAAAAAGAGGTTTTCTGCCGGCAAGTACTTACAACCACTTTCTGTCTCCATCTCTCTTAAGAGTGTAGTGTACCGCGTCCATGTCCATACAAACGGAGAAAACGTTTTACTACCCCTAAATATTAATTAATTTTAACGATTTTGTAATATGTTACTGTTATAATGAAAAACTACGTACGTATTTTTTCCTTTTTTCAAAATTCGTAATAGGTCAAAAGTTATAAGCCCCTCAAATCTCGGTTTTTTTGGTTCATAACTTGCTGGTAATAAACCGTCTGTATTTGAGAAACAAAGCAAAATTTCAAAATAAGCAAAACGTACGTACGTAGATTATAATCTGCTAAAACGTTTGACACCAAAATTATAAGGTTTCGTTATAGTTTAGTAGGTGTAAATCGTTTTCGCCCAAAACGCAATTTTCAACGAAAAACATACCTACGAACACCCACGAGCTGCAGTGCTCTCTGTCGCACTGATGACCGGGGGAAGAGTGCGATTGAGACAGAATATGATTTTCTAAATACCTATTTCGCTGCGTACGCTGTGCTACACGATCCTCTTAACTATTAGGATAACCCGTTGCGGCATTTGAGTGACTTGTGTCCGCATCTCAAGGACAATTTTCTTAATGCGATTTTTTTTATATAATTCTGATATCAGTGTACCTGTCCATAATCCTACTGAGTTGTTGCCGCACATTATCGCCGGACTTGAGAGATCTGTAGTTGATGAAGTTGTCATAGCACCAGTTGGGGTCCTCTTGGTCTGCGGGGGGAAAAAAAAATTAAAAAAGAAGTCTTGCCTCTTCAAACGATTCCCCACATTGATGAGATGGGGAAAAATTTAAAAAAAAAGCCGTGTATAGTCGCGGTCAAGAGTCCTACATTTGACTTTAACATTTAACAAACAATAGTGTTGCCGTCTCTAATGTAGTTTTTTCCCCACAAAATCTACCAAAACCTACCACTTCTACATAAAACATATTAAAACAACAACAAACAAACACATCTTTACGGCTTTTATACCGTAGTCTGCATACCTAGTTGTTGTGATACAAAATATACACAAAGGTCAAAGAATATCCTACCATAAAAATGCTTAAACATTCTTCCTAAATAATGAACTAGATTAGTTATAAAACTACTGAAATAGTAGTATATCTAGTAACAGGGTAACATTGGTTGACAAGTAAATATTTTGCTTTTATTTAGCCGACATAATGACGTCATTCATAGGTGAAATGTAGGTTAAGTAAATTATTTGTTTTTGAAAAAATAAAGACAATCTCACGATTTTAAGAGTTATAAATTGAAAAATACGGATTATTAAACCAATATCTCGAAACGGTTTTGATTCAGCATACCTTAAGTTTTACTTTACCTACCGAATTGTGACACATATCATAAAGAAAGAGATTTTATGGTACCAAGTGCTTACACAAGTTCTTTTCTTTATTTATTTATTTTTCTTTTAACGGGTTGCCTTACAGCTCCCGAAACCGTGTTACGATTCCAGGGTACCCAGCGGAATACCAAGTCTCCCTCATTGAGGAACAGAACAGGTGGTAAGCCTAAATGTGTTATTTTATTCACAGACGTAAATATCTACTACTTTTAAATTTTAAGATATAATGTATTCTTAAAGAAAATTGAATTTGGTCGAATTATCTTTTGCGTCAAAGTTTTTTTCCTTGAGCTATAGATCACAAATTTATAGAGGGTTGTAAAATTTTCTAATTTACCCACACAGCCCCATCCAGAATATTTTTCAGAGGCGGATAGCTGACAACAGCATCGGATTTGGCGTCGAGAAAAACAGGTCTATATCAATGAAGAAATTATCTATGAATAATTATAGTAAATTTAGACGTACTCTGTTTAAAGGCATGGTAGACGTTGAGAAGCGTAAGATGATCCCCATCAATGTGAGCGAACCTCATCTTGGCGTCGTCGGCCGCCTTCCGCGTCTCGTTCGGCCGGATGAAGCACTGCGGCACTGTGTACAAAATACAGTAATGCATAATGCCAAGACTATGCCTTAAGCACGTCAATTTATTTCTTCACGGGTTGCCATACAGCTCCCAAAGCCGCGTTACGGTTCCAGGGTACCCAGCGGAAGACCAAGTCTCCCTCGTTTAGCCGATGGCATTTATGAGTGGTTTAAAAAAAAAAATCTATATATATAAAAATCAATTAACATTTCTTTGTCTCGCTAAAACTCGAGAACGGCTGAACCTATTTGGCTAATTCTTTTTTGTTTTGTTCGTTACAACGCAGGGGTGGTTTAAAAGAAAAAAAAAGTTGGAAAAACCCTAAAGTTCAGCTGAAAAATCAAAAAGTAGTTTTGTATGGGAATCGCAGGAGTAGAATTGTAGGAGTAGAGGTAGGGGTAGTGGTAAAGGTAGGGGTAGTAGTAGGGGTAGGTGTAGAGTAGGGTAGGGGTAGGGGTAGTGCAGGCAAGCCAACGTTTGGGCAGAACGTCTGCCGTTCCGCTAGTCTAATATACAAAATTCCCGTGTCACAAGTTAGTTGCCATACTCCGAAACGGCTTGACCGATTTTTATGTTTTTTTTTGTGTATATTCGGTAGGGCCCACGATCGGTCGTAATCTATTTTTCATACCCCTAAGTGATAAGGGTAGGTATGACAACGTCTGCCGGGTCCGCTAGTATTATAATATATATTTTGCCTTCATATCATTAGACGTATATTTATACTGTACTAGCGGCTCGGTACGTGCTTCGCTACGTATAAAGTGAAATAATAAAAAATAATAATTGGAACATCAAATTCATTTATTCAAACAAAAAATATTTTATTAATTGCTAGCGGGCCCGGCAGACGTTGTCCTGCCCAAACGTTAGCTTGCCTGCTATTTACTTTCCTTCGTCCGTGGAAAACAACTACCACTACCACTACCCCTACTCCAACCCCTACTCCTACCACTACCACAACCCCTACCACTACTATCCTATGTCCGTCTTCTGGCTCTAAGCTACCTCCCCACCAATTTTCAACCAAATCCGTTGTCTAGTTATAAATGGTGTAACTAACACGACTTTCTTTTATATATATATATATATATATATATATATAGAGAGATAAGAAAAATATAATACAGCGCCATCTATTGACGTTTGCAAATACATTTTAGTACATATGTAAAAATTAAGATGACGTTTAATTTCAATTTGACAGCACAATCCCTATCTGAAAAAAGTTTCAATTTGACAGCAAAATCGCCATTAACAAAACGATCCGCCATTTATTGAATTCAGTTGTTACAAAAAGTGTGATAAATGAAGAACCGCTCGACCGATTTTGTGCAAACTTCACATAAACCATCTACTAAATAGTCCGAATAATAGGAGGGTGAAAAATAAAGGTCGTACCTATTCTCAGACCGAGACAAAGGTCAAGCCGTTTCGGAGGAGTTTGGTTACAAACACTGTGACACGAGAATTTTATATATATAGATAAAGATAAACCAGCCCTATTCCGTATCTCGGTTACTAACAAAAACGTGTTGGTAACCGTCCACAGATTAGTAATGTACAATAGTCCGAGAAGAGCGAGCGTGCACGGTACACTCACTCTCGCCCTGTCATATTTACTAATCTGTGTACGGTTAGCAACAGTGATACGGAACGCGAGGGCAGATCCCGGCCTCATCCGTCTCTCCTTACCGGACAGCATGGCAGTGATAGAGAGTATCTCGTTGGAGCAGTTGTGGTTGCAGGACGCTATCAGCATCTTGGCGAGCTGAGGATCTAACGGGAACTCCGCCATCACCGCGCCCAAGTCCGTTAAGTTTCCATCGTCGTCTGAAAACGGAGAAAAAAAAATGTTTCAAATTGTGTAGAATTACAGTATTAAGGAATCAAGGTGGGGTGAAAGTTGGCGCTTTCTTGACGTATACTGTCTGTCTAATCCGTCATATATATATAACAAAACTAGCAACCGCCCGCGTAGAATCTATTGTGCACAGGTTTGGGATAAGTTCATAATATTGTGTAAATCGGCCTTAAATCTCGAAACCAACCAAAGAAATGTCACGATATTTTCAAACGACAACACTGGCATAGACAATGGATTCGCTCTCTTTTGGCTCGAAATTCAAATTTGCGATTTTATTTTGTTTACTATACAAAAATTACACATCCAATATCATGTTTTCATAAGTGTTTCGTGATTCCTGAGATCAAGAAATCGAATTACAAACGTGGTGACTCGCCGTTTACTAAATGGGCCTCGTAAAACAACCAGCATTTTTAAGCATTTCTGCCGGCAGTAAGACAGGCAACATTGGTGTAAGCGGCTGGGGGTGTCGAGAGGTGTGACACCGGTTTCACATATAGCTTCCCCGTTATTACGCCTTTAGACACTTCCACCCCCGAGCATAATACATAATATTATTATTATACAGGAAAGAATTGTGTAGAATAAAATGATCTTTTCGCTTCTTCGATTCTTGACGTTTTTAATTAGGGTTATTTTTAATTGCATATCAATTTATTTCCTTCAAATAAATTAATAAAAGTACGACCCTGCTGGCAGGTGAGGGTTTTTTATAACAAACCTGTAAGACCTTTCACGTAGGGTTAGTGCAATACGATAATAATATATTGAAGTATGTATTTTGCTGTGCAATCAGTATTTTTGGGGGAAATGGGCATTTTTTTTTGATTTGCAGTTAAATTATTTTTCAATTATAATAGGCGTGATGACTAAAAAATTCTAATTAGTCCGTCATTTAGATTATCAGAAAATATTGGACACGTATTTTTTCTTTTGCCAATTAAACAAAAAATGATGAAGATATAGCCCGCTAAAGTTCCGCGTGACGTCACATTTGAGTACACTTTTGACCTAGAAGTGACGTCACCGGCCCCCACTCCCAAACTTTAACGGGCTTCATCTCTGTCATTTTTTGTTTGATTGACAAAAGAAAAAATACGTGTCCAATATTTTTTGATAATCTAAATGTCGGACTAAATAGAATAATATTTTGTTTACCCTGTCATCTCATTCTAAAATTTAAAATTTGAACTAACCCAAAGCGGCCAAATAGTTGAGCAGCTCCAGCGCCCTCATCAGGGTCTCCGGCGCGGGCGGGTCCATAAAGTCAAAATGTACCAGATCATCAATACCTAGCTTCTTTAGTTGCAGCACTACTGAGCCCAGATTTGACCTGGAAATTAAATTGCAAAGTATTTAGTTGGCGCTTTATAAATATTGAGATTGAACAAACTGAAAACTTATAATATACTAATATTTTAAAGAGGTAAAAATTTCAAGTTTGGATGTAGGGGGTAATCTCTGAGACAACTGATCCGATTATGACAATTCTTTTACTAATAGAATGCTACATTATCCCCGAGTTCTTAAGGCTACTATTAATGGAAGAATTTTACAAAAAACAAAAAAATTACCTCCTTATAATATTAGTTATTTAGTTAAATTAATAATAATGTGCTCCACGTGCTTGACTAATTCTATTTGCTCAAAAATCTTCCTACGTCGCAGGCTGTCGGTCGGTCAGCGCACATTACGCACCTGAGTATCTCCGGGTATGTGTTATCCTGCATCTCATTCTTGTAGGCCTTCTCCGTGTACAGACGGAAGCACTTCCCGGGCCGCGTACGACCGGCACGCCCCGCACGCTGCTGCGCCGAGGCCTTGCTGATCGGCGACACGAGTAACGACTCGACTCTGAAAGGAAAATGACAGGTCAAGTTGTAGTTGGTACTGTGTCATAGTTTATAGATTGAGTTCGAGAACCGTCGTGGCTAATATTGTAAATGAGAAAATTTGAATGTTTGAATGAACCACGCCTCAACCGCTAAACGGATTTTGATGGAAATTTCAGAATAATACTTTATTACAAGGGATTTTTACTAAACAAACCCTGCCCCTGACCCGTGAATCAACCAATCAATTTTTACAGAAAAAATGGGGCACAGACAAGACAATTTTTATACTACGCAGCCATTGTCCACCTCACCGTCTAGTGAGCGAATAACATAGCGTGTACTTACACAACCACCTTGCGACCCAACGCCCCATTAGGCCTGTTGGGTGGGGCGGCCTCGAATATCCCCTGTTACTAACCTCACTCGCGGGTTATACACCTTCTGTTTAGCGAAGCCCGTGTCGATCACGAACACCACTCCGTCTATAGTGAGCGAAGTCTCCGCTATGTTAGTGGACACAACCACCTTGCGACCTAACGCCCCATTAGGCCTGTTGGGTGGGGCGGCCTCGAATATCCTCTGCTGGAGGTTTGGTGGAAGCGTAGAGTATAGCGGTATGCATTTGAGCTGGCCAGAGTCCGGCCCGAGGTTGTCTATCTCTCTCTTTATCCTTTTGCACGCGTCTTCTATCTCTTCCTGGCCTGGAATTTAACAAAAAATATGTAAAAAAAAATTGCTTAATTCATTAACTTTTGGCTATTACATTACTCCCCCTACCGGTCAAAAACAGCAACGCGTCCCCCGCACAAGTGCATTAGCATTAGTGGACATACACTTGAAAAAAAGTTTCGCTCAACACTATACTGCATTTCAGATTCATTCAGATTGTATCAAAATAAAGAGAGAAATATTGGCCATTATTCATAAACGTATTTTAGGAACGTTTTTGTTAAAATGTGTTTTGTTTCTTTCTATTATGAGTAAAGATAGGTTTGTTAGAGAGTGACAAAACATATTAAACGCTTCTAAAATGTGTTTATGAATATGACCAATTGTTTTCAATACTGAATCTAAAATGAATAACGGTAAGGTTTAGCTTAGAGTAAACATCTTTACACAAAAGTAGTTTTAACTGATTTCGTCAGTCAAAAGTATACATACACTATATCCATTATATCACCGCGCGCCACCTACCGGTCAAAAACCGCGACCTCATGAATCTGAACCGCGGTCCGTATCGCCGCCTCTACGGGATACTCCTCTATATTAAACCTCTCATACAACGCCATGTTTAGCACGTTGACAACTTAAATTATTATATCGCACGTGGAGATTGTTAAACAAAATCGGTTGAGTAGTTTGAGAGATTACCTACGTCCAAACTTTACCATCCCTCATCATCTTTAAAATGCGACTGTAACAGTACTCCCCCTACAAACACAGCGCGCCACCTACCGGTCAAAAACAGCAGCACGTCCCCCGCGACCTCCTCGCACACGTGTATCTGCACCACGGTCCGTATCGCCGCCTCCAGGTAGTCCCGCTCCGGTTGTGGCGTGTAGAATATCTCCACGGGATGCGTCCGGCCGGGCACGTTCATGAGCGGCGCGTCATCGAAGTAGTGCTGGAACTTGCCAGCGTCGAGGGTCGCCGACATGATCACTAGCTTGAGGTCGGGCCGCTGCTTTATCACTTCCTTGAGGACGCCTGAGGATAAATTCTCAAATTACAGATATACAAAATGATATGTTCCAATTTTACGTGGAATTATGTATTCTATACTAACAATAAAGCACAAGAGTTTTTTGTTTGAACGCACTAATATTTATATAATAAGAATAGTAAAGTTATAGGCTATAATATATAACATCACGCTATGATCTAAAGTAGGCATGATGACTAAAAAATTCTAATTAGTCCGTCCAGTTAGATTATCAGAAAATATTGAACACGTATTTTTTCTTTTGTCAATTAAACAAAAACTGATGAAGATATAGCCCGCTAAAGTTCCGCGTGACGTCACATTTGAGTACACTTTTGACCTAGAAGTGACGTCACCGGCCCCCACTCGCAAACTTTGTCTCGCGTTATCTGTCATTTTTTGTTTGATTGACAAGAGAAAAAATACGTGTCCAATATTTTTGATAATCTAAATGACGGACTAATAATATTTTGTTTACCCTGTCATCTCCCCTAAAATACTACGGTGCAGTTTTCGATAATAGAAAACTATTAAAACAAATCTGTACCGATGAAAATTTCCGGTACGGCATCAAAAAAATGGTAAAAATGGTCAAAACATGTTTGTCGCGTCTTCTAGACCGAAAAGTTTTTTGTAAAAAAGATGCGCATTTCAAGACGAACAAAATGAGCCGCGGTGAGTCCAAATCGGACCACACGTTTTTTTGCAAATTGCCATTTTTTCGAAATTCAATAACTCGCGTTTCAATTGAAATTAAGAGCTGAAATTTGGACTGACGATAGGTATTGTAGCCCTAAACATTTCAGCCTGATCGGTTGTAAACTTCTTGCGATGCGGTTCGCAAAAAACTTAAAAAGGTCCTCTCGAAAAATTACCCTAAAAAAGTTGTTGGCCAAAATAGGGCCATTTTTCAAATGCGCTTCTCTTCGTCTATAGTTACTCTAACTCTACAACGTATTAACGTGTCGTTTATATTACCGTAGTAGAAGTACCTGTACCTGTTTCCACGGGGGTGAAACAGCAAAATATAGTTGTATCTATTATCACGCTTTTTATCCCAAGATGGGTAGGCAGAGACAATCGAATGCCATTTGTTACGATCCTCACATACCTCTTTCGCTTCTTTTATATTCATCATACCTTTCATTCATGCTCGGCGATTGCGTGTACTTTTAATATTTCCATCGATCAATACATTTTTTATATGTTCAATAAATGTAGTTGTATTTATAGTCTAAGATCCACTCACCCATCAATATATCCGTCGCGAGCGTCCTCTCGTGGGCTTCATCAAGCAATATCACGCGATACTGTTCCAGCATAGGGTCGGACATCGCCTCGCGCAGCAACATACCTGAAACCATATAGTGCGATATAGGCGGTATAACCATACACCTAACTAGGCAACTGGCTGGAAGAGGCTACAGCGAGCCTGAAGACCTAAATAGTCTCAAAATGTCTGGTGCAGAAGTTAACCATGGCGAGTCAATACAAGGTGCGTCGCGCTGTGGACCGCCATGATCGACCACGACTGTTCTGTCAAAAGCACCATGACTAAGAAGAAGAAGAAGGCAAGTGCTATCCACAACCATTGATTGTAGAGTTATTTGAAAAATAGGAATAACGAGATTTATCTTGGCCAAATGATTTAAAAAAATTTTACATGACTTTAGCAGATGACCTTTTTATTGACATGCTGACCACGATTGGCCAAGGCAACACAGTTCTATTGCCTTTATTTTCGAATTACATATATGAAATTGAATGGAAATTTTAATACTAAATAAAAAAATTAAAAAAACGGTTGGTTTAAAAATGTAAATATCCGTTCAGTCTAAGCAACATACCGTCCGTCATGTACTTGAGTATAGTCTGCGGCCCAGAGCAGTCCTCGAAACGTATACTGTAGCCAACCTGTTGGCCCAACGCAACGTCCATCTCTTCGGCCACACGTTGGGCGACAGACATGGCCGCCACTCGGCGAGGCTGGGTGCACGCCACACCTGGAATTATACAACATTTTTTATTACAAACCTATCATTTAGAGAGAAGCTCAGCTCTAAAACTGACTTGGGTAGTTTGTGCCTCGTTACCAGGAGCAAAGTCTTCTTCTTCTATTATGGCTCCAGCAATGTTCATCGGTGATTTGCTAATGTCAAGTATTATAGCCTTTATAGTGTTTATAGCCAATTAATCGGTATTTAAGATAATCCCGCCGACCGTAATATGTCTTATTATAGGTAAACCACTGATAAAGTTGCACTCCCATGGTCCGCGCGGGTGAGAGGGGCGGGCGTGATTCTGCCATACACGATACGAAGTTTCACGCGATATATCAGCTGGGTTAGCATATATTTTGACAGCGACACTTTCGTTTCGGTCGAATGGCCTTGAACAGGCCAAAACGTTCATGTCCAACAAGGACCGGCCAGAGATAGCCCGGGGCCGAGAGGTCCGGCCCAACAATGTGTGACGGATTTCGGGGGGGTCCGGACCCACTGGACCCTCCCCCTGCCTACGTGCTTGGTAACAGGTAACTACCAGTCGGAATAAAAAAAATATTTTTGCATTTGATTGCCCAATTCTCTAGGAAGTTTACAAGCTATATAACATCACCCTACAATCTAAAGGAGCACAGCAGTAACTAATTAACGCGGGTGCAACCGCAATTAAATATACAACAGACCTTTAGATTTGTTAGTAGAGGAGACAGCAAACTCCACACACCACTGTGGTATCTGCGTGGTCTTCCCGGAGCCAGTCTCCCCCACCAGCACGACACACTGGTGTGTGCTGAGCAGCCGCATGAAGTCGTTCTTGTACTCCCACACGGGGAGGCCGAGACGGCGACGGAGGAGGTCGTGGTAGCGCTGCGAGTGCGGCAGACCTGTGAGGGCAATTAAAAAAAAACAAATGTCAAAACCAAATCTTGAAAATTAAAAATAAACGCGTCTCGTCGTGACATGACGGAGAATCCAGTTTAATCCCGTCCATACTGTGATAGTTGTGATTAGTCTGTGATTAATAGGGCATATCACGGTCATGGGGGAACATCCTAGCTACCGATTAATCGGCACATTGTTACTGTGACGTCTATAATACTTGACATTGGCGAAATCATCAAAACCCTCGATTCCATGTCACGCCTTGGTGAATAACGCACGCGCCCGCCGAGAGTGATGGGGAATTCAGTTTAATCCTGTCCGTGCTGTGATGGTTGTGATTAGTCCTCGACTAATAAGACATAACACGATCGTCAGAACTATCTTAAATACCTACCGATTAATCGGCTATAATACTTGACATTGGCAGAGCATATTGAGAACTTGTGAGGGCTGTTGACGCTTACGGACCATGCTGCTAAAATTTGACATTTATTGCAAGCATTTCCGGTTTACTCACAATATAAAAAAAAATTAGATAGTTTTAATACTTTAGATTCCTCCCCTCCAGTCATGTCACACTTTGTTCCTTCCTAATTACTGTGTGATGTAAGGGGACATCCATTAATTACGTGAGCTCAAAATGGGGGGGAGGGGTCCAGTAAAATCTCATCATATCTCACTTAAATGGAGGGGGGTATAGTAGAAAATCTCACGTCAACTTTAAAGCTTCACTTGAAATGTCCCATTTTACCCGCTCAAACATCTCATGATTAAAAACATGTATTTTAAGAGTAAGCAAAAAAGTAAAAAAAATGAAACATTTAGAGTTTTTAAAAGAAAAAAAGGTATAGACAATACTGATTTTATAAAAATAAATGTAGTTTTTTAACAACTGTAGCAGAAATCTCGCATATGGGGGAGGGGGGTCCCACTAAATCTCACTGAATCTCACCAAGGGGGAAGGGGAGTCTAAATTTAACGAAAAATTGCTCACGTAATTAATGGATGCCCCCTAATTTGTGCGCCCCAAACATAAACTGTACGGCTCTTACCAGTGTAGACATTGAGACCGGCCATACTGGCAGCGACAGGTAGCGCTACTGAACTGCTTTCAGATGACTCTCCACTAATACCAGCTTTGGCTGCAGCTGCGGCTTTCTCCTCTCTGAAATTATATATATATTTCTATTATTTCAGTATAAACAGATTTAAATCACAGAACCCTGTTCTTCTTAACAAATAATATTGGTCTGAATGCGTTGTCTATAAGACAGTTAGGTTACTAGGTTTGAGTAATAAGGCTGATAACCTACCTTATTAAAAAAAATTGAGGTTATGTTTTTCAATATTATTTTTCTTAGACTATAACTCATTAGTTTTAGTAACTTGTCATTTTCAGGGACAGTGGTAAGATGGCGCGGGGAAGGAATTTCAAAATTATTTACCCCAATTTTCTAAAATGTTTCTGGTCATTAAATTACCTACCTAAATAGAAAACACTTTTTCTATGTTTTTATTTCTTCAAAACTGAAATGCTGAACCGATTACATTGGCAATGACATATTTCTTGCTACTATGTTGAAGAAAGTCAATGAATAGGATGGATATTTTAATGATTTTGAAATAATAAAATAAGCAGTTTTTAGATGAATTTTAAATTTAAAACAAGTGTAGAATATACTAAATAGTGCATAAAAGACATTTGAACAATCCACGTCTCGTGAACAACGAAATATAGATCTTCTTTCTATTTTGTTTCACATATAAATAAAAAAAGTTCAACTTTTTCTTAGTCAAAATTTAAAGGTTAAAACAGTTATATTAGCAAAACAGTAAATGTGTAGGTTGCCTCCTTGCCGAAAGAGTATAAACAACAATAAATGCATGGTTTTATGAATATAGAAACATGCTTCTTTAAAGTAACAACTAACAACATTTCGCTTACCTCTTTTTCTTAATGAAGGGATCTATTACGTCTATTCTTCGTTTAGACATTTCCAGCGTTTGTGTTTAACCAAATAACAATAAATAAACAGCTACTTTTAACTATTTTCAATCACTTTTTAAATAAAATGTGAACTCGAACAATAAACTCTATCCGACAAAAAATCCAAGATGGCGCGCTAACAGGATACTGCCATAGACTAAAATCTACGACTAAAATAATGAATCTACTATTGTCTATTACCTTAAATTTTTCAGTTCATTTAGTGAATGATTATTTATTTTCTACATCTTCTTCGTGTTTTAAACTTTAAATTTTATTTAAAACTAGTATTATATAATAGTATATTATGTAACTAGTGAATAAAGGACGGATTTAATGCGAGGGCCATAGATGAATCACGAGCAAACGAATGATTGTAACCCCTTTCTCTAATTTTTTGCTCTTTGACCAGTTAAACCCGGTGCTTAGTAATAAGTTACCTTAGTTTTCGTTGGTATCGTTTTGTGTTGCAAGACAGAGCTCTAGAAAAATAGTTAATTGCGATGTTTTAAATGTGAAAGGCGATCTAGGACGTCTTACTTGCGGGAACATAGTATTAAGTTTGTATTTTAGCATAAATAACGTAAAATCCGTTGCGACAATAAAACGACAGAAAAATACAGTAGTACATAGGTTAGTACTAAGAATCTACCTCCCCCCTCCGCCAAAAGTGGCAGAAAAAAATTGTTTGGTGATTTACATGCTACACGCCTTCTGTGCTAGAACGAGACACGGTACTAATCGAGGTGCCTCTCGCTTAGCCCGCATTTGATGTTCTAAGCGCTCGCTCCTTAGTACTATCTCCATGGTCGGTGACCACCATTATTATTAGCACTGAACTCTATTGCGTACTAGTATAATAGAGAGAGAGTACTTATATTCCTTGGTTCAGTGTTAACAAGTCATTGGCGAAGTCTATGCTCGCGTCATATTTGATAGCCAAGCATACTTCCACTAAACATAATAATATATTCGATAACTCATTCACAAAAATACATTCGGTCTTACAAAAAAAATTATCAACATTTGCCTTTTATTGGAATAAATTGTACCTTTGCCTTTTCCTCGGAAAAAAGACTAACAAAAAAAAAATTGTACAAAAAAAAAAAAAATTAAAGATGTCAGAAGTCAGAAACTGGGACAACTGCGTATATTTTGCTCTAAGCTCTAATTTTATTATTTTAATTATGACTATACAAGAGTTGTAAATATTATTTTTAAAGTCGTGTATATAGACCTAGTTTGTGTATAAATTATAATAAATATTATACCTAAGCGAATAATGGTGCTTTAAAGTTGTCAAAACACGAATTTATCGAATTACATTTTTTGTTGACTTATTACGAGGAAATACATTGTCGTATTGTTTATATCAGACGTAAGTACATAAATAAGTAATTACTAATATTATCTATTTATAATTATAATGAATAATGCACCTGTCGATTCACGAAAGGTGTCAAGTGGTTTTAAAACCAAGATGGCTGACTTGCAACAAACTTCCTTGTTTATTTATTTGTATTTACTCTAATTTTAGTTCTAAGTAAATTAAAAGCAGTATTATACTGGCTTAACTTTACAATTTACTTTTTAATTAATTGCTAAAACGATTCTATACTTGTAATAAATAATATTACTCAATATTTTTATTAATATTTGAGTCTTTTTTTTTTCCCCCACTCTACTGCTCAATCAATCTGGCTCAACATATAGGGCACAGACTATATCATAGTATAAAGATAATACAATAGGATGGACATCAAATGGCAGACCCTTATATCTTGTGCGGACCTTACCAGAACAATACATTTTTTAAAGTTTCATATGTTCTTCCTCAGTGTTCAAGGCATCCCTGTACCAAATTCATCAAAATCGGTTGAGCCGCTTAGCTGTAAAACCAGTCAGACAGATAGAGTTATAGGTACTGGGACGGTTCTTGAGCAGTGGCCGTTAGATGCGCAGAACACTATTTTTGGGTCTGCTTGACAGTATGAGGTATTAATTTTAATTTTACCAACAGTAAAAAGCAACCGTAAAAACAAACACCAATAAATCAATTATAATAAATATACAAGTTATATTGAACTCGAATTACATATTTAACATTCCCCCACTTTTTCGTTGAGCGCTCAAGAACCGTCCCGGTACCTGTACTTATGCATTTATTATATTAATATGAATTGACATTTGAAAAGTTGGTCGCCAGTTATACCTACTTCCAACCGGACCGCGACAGTCTTTTCAGTACGGACCTTCAGTAAAACTAATTGGTGATCCCTGGTCTATGGTGACTGTATTAAGTTAAGAAAGGACTTTTCAAACAAAGTGTGAATGCAGATTTTCTCGGGTATACTTCTTCACCTTTTGTTTGTATGGATATTTTAGCATTAAGAGCCCTATATCCATAATTTGTATGGAGATATTACTATTCCCAATTTCTCTGTAAATAATTTACCTGTGTCACTGTAATTTAGCATATAGTTACTTATTCAATATATCTAAGTGAAATAGTCGTTATTTTTTAAATTGGTTTTATTTAATAGGAATTATGGGTGGTAAAATAAAGGATTATTTTGCCCCTGTTTTCTCTTTCATAATCTATCACAAAGATCTTAATTTTTAAAGAGCTTATTAACCATTACCCTACAATTAAACAACTTGCGTTTTTCAATTTAATTTTTAAAATTTTTAATTGGTCAAAAATAATAAAATTATTATTATTTTGAATTTTCAATAAGCTACAAAAAATCGCAAGACGTTTATATGAAGGGTAATGGTATAACAGCGCTTTAAAAAAAATAAGAGCTTTGTGATAGATTATGAAAGAGAAAACAGAGGCAAAGTTTAACCACCCATATTTCCTATTCAATAAAACACATTCAAAAAATAACAGCTTTAATTCCAGTGACGCAGGTGGATTATTTACAGAGAAATTGGGAAATGTTTATCCCAGAAAAATTATGGATATAGGAGCAATAAAATACTAAACAATTATTTTATATTATGTTTATTTTCTTCTACATATTACGTTACAGAGACATTGTCAACATATAAAAAAAGTAGTAGTAAACCTCCTTTCATAACAAAAAGCATTTTCTAATCAAGTTTACAACTCGTTTTAAGATAATTACTATTGAAAAAATAAATCTCCAAAACTCCTCAGTGAAGACGGGAAGTTGCAGAAACCCATAATTTGTGAGAAAATCAATAGAGAAACTTAACCTCAAAGCCAGAAATATCATATATTTTAGGCTGAGACCTAACATAACAAATAACTCTTAATAATTTGTAAATATATTGCATGAATATTATCATAATTATTCAAGTGACGCGTCGATTGGAAAGCGCCTACTTAACCCATATATGCCCATGGGGTCGATAACGACCCATGTAGCAGGGTCTCATAATAAGTGGCATATAAAAAACCCAAAGTAAAGAATTCCATAAATTTTGCCATAAGTGGATTGTTTTTGAACATACCTTTCTATGAATAGTATTTTTAGCCACTTGAAATAAAAGAAATTATTTATTTAGTCAGTTGAAGATTGGGCTAGTTCACAGTGACGACTTTTACCTCCCCGCGCACAGTAAAATGTAAGTAAATTTTTGATTCTAATGTTATTCAATAATATATTTTTTAAATATATGACAATACAGTTGTAGTATATTTTTTTCCAATTGACACATGTGTTTATGTATAAATTTACGAAACAATTCCGGTGGGTCGTTATCGACCCAGTGGGCATATCTGATGTTTTTCACTTGTTTTAGGTCTTGATGTCTCCTTACCGCTGATGAAGTTCTTGCACTTTTAGAATCTATGGATGATGATCAAATTCAAGATGCTGATGTGTACATTGATCCCCCGGGAGATGGTGCATTGTCCGATGGAGATTCGGGAGATGAAGAGTGCAATAATCCTGATATATTGAACAGGCATCAATTACTTGCCCCTGCGGAGCTTGTCCTCAATCATGATCAAAATGAAGATTCAGACGAAAATAATGATGAACAGATACCAGGAACGTCTACACAGGTCTACAGGTTCAAGAGGCATTTTGATTATAGATTAGACTCTAAGGACAATATTTGGGCTGTGACATGGCATGATAATAGTGTAGTTACACTTTTATCAAACGAATATGGAGTATACCCATTTAGAAAGGCGCAAAGATACTCTGTTGCTGCAAGGCGGAGAATTGATATTGACCAACCTAATTTAGTGCACCAATATAATAAATACATGGGAGGGGTAGACCGTTTAGACAGCAACATTGGAGTGTATCGTATAGCTAAAAGAGGTAAGAAATGGTATGGTATGTACCGATTTTATTTTGGCGGATAGATGTTGCTGTAAATAATTCTACCCTTCTCGCAAGATCACTGGGAGCTAAAGTTGATACCCTAAAATTTCGAAGATCAATTGCAAGATCCTTACTTCAAAGATATGGTACACCTAGAGTTCAAACTGGACCTATGCAATCATATGTAAATATCAATACTAATGTTCCTATTTCTGTGCGAAGACATGCAGCAGAGCACATTATAATGACCAGCCAAGTAAGAAAAATATGTGCTCTATGTAAAAATAAAACTGTAAAAATGTGTAATGTCAATTTACATGACAAATTAAATTTTAATGATTTTCATAAATATTTTTTTATTTTGTAAGTATCTAACATAGCTATAACTTTGTACAACTAACCAAAGGATCATTGTCGTTCTAAACAATCATTTTATTATATATTTTATTATGATTTTGACTGTAACACTTTGTTTATTGTTTGTATATGAACCTGAGTGTAGGTACCTAATGTGCCCAAGGGGTCGTTATCGACCCCACTGATAAATCACTGAAATCATTGTTTAAAATAAAATATAAGTATACAGTAATATTTGATAGCCCATTTAAAATAACATACAAAAATTTAACTAAAATTTAAGAGATAAATAGTTGTGGGCATATATGGGTTAAGGACTCCACTAGGCACAACAACAGAATAGCTTTTATATGGGCACCTTGCTAAATGTGAACACTGTTACCAGTTTCTTGAAGCTGAATCTAAAATTAACAAAACAGCCGCTAACTAATTGTGAGATGAATGCGGATGAATCATAGTAATTAATGTTAATTGATGCGAGTTTAAACAAGTGTACATTAATTGACATACATTTAGGGCTATGGAGTTCTCTCGGGGTAGACGGGCCTCCTTATGCCACTCATAACCCATACCTCAAAGGGGTAGGCATAGAGTATGGAGTGCCACTTCTCTCCTCAATCTTTGCATCCCTTTCTTGGTTCATCCGCATTCATACATCCTTTCATACATGCACATCTATTTAATTAATTTATCTTGGTCACCAGTTACATTTGTTTCTTATTTTTTATTTAGATGATTTTTCAATCTCAAAATTTCTTTAACAAAAAATTACATTTTGGCTAATTGTGGAATAGTTGTATTCAGAGACTCCAGTTGTCCATATTGAACAGGACAGGTGGCAAGCAGGGATTGCTCCCGGGAATTCCCGGTACTGAATTTCCCGGGAATTCACGGGAAATGACATCGCCTTCAGTACCGGGAAATGAAACCCATTTCCCGGGAATTCCGATACTACAAAAAATTATACTAATTTAAATGTTTTAACTAATTTATCAATGCTGTAATTATAGTCGCCGGTGATTTGAAACATAAGGACCAACCAATGTGACTTGTGACATGATGTGACCCTTACTTTTGCTTTTTCTTTCTTTTATTTTAACTTTTTTCTCGCTCGTTTTGTGTTTTGTATTGCGGCGAAAAGTGGAGGAGATCCAGTACCGAGAAATACCGAGAAATTCGATACTTTCGGTACTAGAGAAAAATTGAGTAAAATGCTTGTGCGTGAAATAAAATGTTGGAAATAGTTTTAAAAAAGTTTAATCACAATACAAATCATTGAATTACCCTAGTACCTAATTCAATACACTTTAAATATTACAATCTGTCTCAATAATAATATTTGATAATCAACAAATTAACAAAAAATAATCATTCTTGTCATAAACTCTCAGTTGTAGGAAAAACATTTTCTGCCAATTTACTCCCTGCAGATGTTTTTATATATATTTTTTTGGTTTTTTTAAAGAATTTTGCAAGTCAATATTATCAAATATTATATACTGCAAACCCTAGTGGCAAGGCTGTTGCTGCACTTAATGGACCTAGATGTGTCACTTTAAAAGTCGTAAAATATATCTATTATTTTTAGAAGAAGTGGTGACTCCAGCTTTACTTGTCCTCCGAAGCACAGGGAGTCAATTAAAGCACATATTCTTAAAGAAAGTTGGTGCTCAGCATTATTTTATGATATCTCAACTAATGTATGATTATTTATTTTGCAGATGTCAGTTCGCTGGACGAATTTGAGACTTGCTCTATAGAACATTACGACCAAACAAATATGGGGCAGCAGTCCTCTAGAAAAAGTGAGTTTATTCAATGCTTTCCGCCCCGGCTGCGCCCGTGTATATATACGAATAAAAAATCTTAGCCTATATCAGAGATATTGTAGCTTTCTATTAGTGAAATAATTTTTAGAATTGGTTCAGTGGTTTGAGACATTACCCCCCCCCCCCCCTATAACCAACCTCACAAACTTTACCTAATAGAATATTAATAGACACCTGTGGTGGTACAGCGACAGATGAAATGGAAGTAAATTATCGTCGCGTCTGTCTGTTTGTGCCCTATTCACACCAAAACCGCTAAACCGATTTTGTTGCGGTTTTCACTATTAGATTGACTGATTCGAGATGAAAGTTTACGAGGATTAAACATGGACATATCACATTTAGGAGCTGAGCATTAACTGAAGGCAGGAAAAAGTTTAGCGTTAGATATGGGATTTTTGTATGAACTCCAGTCTGTAATTAAAGTAATATAAAGATACCGAATTATATTTACTAATGACACATTTTACATATTTTAAATATACATACTTCTCTAATATTTAAAAATAAGGTTGGTCGCGCCACATGTACACATATAACACTCACACCAACACCAAAAATTTCCCTCCCTTCCTCTCTCCACCTAACTGTCACTGCTGCAAGTGAACGCGAGACGCACGCGACGCACCTAATTAAATAAATAATATCTAAAAGAAAGACGCGAAGTGTTAACGCAGATTACAATCGCAGATTGGGAGAAATCAGATCAGCCTAACAAATACAGTCCACTATAAATTAAAATCTAAGATCTCGCAGTAAGTACCTCCCTTTTCACCTCCAAAGGTGTTCTTTAATAGTACATTGTGATACAAGTGTGCTATGTTGGTCATTACGTACGAGGCGGTATTATCAGCGCGAGCCACTAGCTAGGCGAACGCTATAAGGAAGCTGAGTATGTAATGACCAATGCACACGCGTTTCAAACGACATTTTTCAACACACTTGCGAGAAAAAAACAAACTTCATGTGGTAAAAGCTCAGATCAATTAATACAAATGATCTGAGGGTAAAAGTACAATTCTCAAATGTTTTGTTTTTTCCCGCGTCGCGTTAGATAAAGCACGGGTAACTTCGCCAAACAGCCAACAAAGTCGTGGTTAAAAAATAAATACTGTATTATGCGGTTAAATTAAGAATGCTTTGTGGACACACATACAATTTGCAATCTTGTATGAATTTAACTTGATTGAGTTATATTATAACTCTTGAGCTGTAAAGTAAGCACGCATGTTTAATATATGGGATTATGGGTCTAAAAGTGAGGTAATAAGACTCACGTTACGAGCAAGTGTGTTGAAATAGTAGTTTATGAAACTGGTGCATAATAGGGAGTAATAAAACACAAGTTTGAGTTTTAAAACCGAGCGCATACGATTACCTGCCTATTGCATAAGTTTAGTTAGATAAAGTAGTGTAAGAAGTTGCACATAACTAGGTAATAAAACACTTGTTTGATACTAACTCAAACTTGTGTTTTATTACTCCCTATTATGCACCAGTTTCATAAACTACTATAATATGGGCGAGAAGCCGGTGCCCAAAGCTAGTGTTATAATAAAACGTACATAATTATAATTTTCTTTCTCCCCAATGTATCAGCTCTTCTGGCCTATGGCTTTAACATTATTATTATTATTTTATTAATTTTGCAGGGAGCGAGTGCGTCTGCGGTTGCGGCTACGAGCGTCGGCGGTACGAGTGTGCGGGTAGTAGCGGGGGCGGGGGCGGGGCGGGCAGCGTCCAGCGGTACGTGTCGGCGGTCACCGGGCGGCTGGCGGGGCGCGCGTGCGTGTGTCGCGACAAGAGACTGCCGGCGTGCGTGTGTACCAACTACACGGAGAGGTGTGTGACTTGATTTTTTTTATTATCGGTGGTCGAGTCAGTGAAACGTCGGCTCATAACTGAGAGGGCGCTGGTTCGATCCCCACATTCGACCATGTACCAATGGGTTTTTATAATAAAAAATCTATGTACATTATCCCACAAACTTTTCCATCTACATACTTCATCAGAGCTGGCCACTCGTTAGGTATAGCCTCAAAAAATCTTAGGCTAAATGAAGAAGATTTTATCTTCCTCTGGCTACCCTGGAGCATGCAGGCAAAACGGTTCCCGGGAGCTGTAAAGGGACCCGTGCCTTAATTGGTTGTCCAGGGTGGAGTCGTTGGAGTCGTTAAGAGTATAATATTATGTATTATGCTCGGGGGTGGAAGTGTCTAAAGGCGTAATAAAGGGGAAGCTATATGTGAAACCGATGTCACACCTCTCGACACCCCCAGCGGCTTATACCAATGTTGCCTGTCTTACTGCCGGCAGAAATGCTTAAATATGGTGGTTGTTTTAGGAGGCCCATTTAGTAAACGGCGAATCACCACCTGCCAATGTTACAGGTGACCGTAGTCTCAACCAATAAACTTGATAAACCAATCCATTTAACATCTCAAAACATTATCTCAGCAAATAGTCCAGGCACCTGACGGGGCCTGTCTGTGAGCACATTGTATTTGATGCATTCAGAGATAGGTCCCGACGGGTGCTAGTCACAACACTTTAGATTAAACACTTTTAAGGGCCTCTACGTGTTGGACCTATGTCCCCATACAAGCCTTACGAAGGACCGGGTATTATGCCCGTGAATTTAGAGTAACATAATACTAAAAATACAGCATCGTACCAAATTTAATGAAATAACATATAATATTATACTTCTGTTTAATTCTCAATTTTTGTTTCTTTCTTCACTAGTTGCCCCTTACAGCTCCCGAAACCGTGTTACGGTCTCAGGGTACCCAGCGAAAGACCAAGTATCCCTCTTTTAGCAGATGGTATTTGTGAGGCTATACCTAACGAGTGGCCAGTTCAGTGAAATCTGTTTTGAAGAACAAAAGGCAGATGTAAAAAAACACGCTGGCAAAGGACGCCCTAGGTGTACTTCGCCGGTGGATATTTTCTAACAAAATAAAATATAGCCTATAGCACTCGGGGTTAATGTAGCTTCCTATTGGTGAAAGAATTTTCAGAATCTGCTGCTAAAAAAAAATTATTAAAGGCAATGTTAAAAGTACACACAATCGCCGAGCATGTATGAAAGGTATGATGAATATAAAAGAAACGAAAGAGGTATGTCAGGATCGTAGCAAATGACATTCGATTGTCTCTGCCTACCCATCTTGGGATAAAAGGCGTGATGATAGATAGATGATAATATTAGTTAGGATAGTAGGATTAGTAGGACTACCAATAATAATGTGTTTTTTTTCTCTCCAGCAGATTAACGGCAGTACTAACGCTGGGTTCGCGGGAGCTCCGGAGGGAGTTGGACGCGATCGTCCTTAATGCGGGTAATGTTGTCTAACTGAACAAAGGGCCAATTGTACTAATTTACTTAAGGGTCCTATACTGGGAATTTGTATGGAGATATTACTATTCCCAATTTCTCTGTAAATACTCCACCTGTGTCAATGTAATTTAGCATATAGTTACTTATTCAATATATCTAAGTGAAATAGTCGTTATTTTTTCAATTGGTTTTGTTTAATAGGAAATATGGGTGGTAGAATAAAAGATTATTCTGCCCCTTCTGTCTCTTTCATAATCTATCACAAAACTCTAAACTTTTTTTTAAAGCGCTCTTATACCATTATTCTTTAATTATATATATCGCTTTTTTTTTGTAGCTTATTGAAAATTAAAAAAAATACATTTTATGATTTTTTAATTTGGCAAAAATAATAAAATAATTATTATTTTAAATTTTCAATAAGCTACCAAAAAATTCGACATATATAATTGAAGGGTAATGGTATAACAGCGCTTTTAAAAAAATTTAGAGTGTTGTGATAGATTATGAAAGAGACAGCAGGGGCAAAGTTAAACTACCCATATTTCCTATTCAATAAAATCCATTGAAAAAATAAGAGCTATTTCACTTAGATATATTCAATAAGTAACTATATGCTTAATTACAGTGACACAGGTGGATTATTTACAGAGAAATTGGGAATAGTTTATCCCAGAAAAATTCCCAATATAGGACCCTTAAGAATTGAAACCAGCGTAAACTACTTTTCTTCATTTTAGTCACATACAAACTTTATCTCTTTGCCTGCACTACCCCTACCACTAACTTTGGGTATTATTCATACAAAAATACTCAAATCTCGATTAAAAAATGAGGGTTGGTGGTAGGAGGGTGAAAAATAGTTTACTACCTATTCTCACCTACCGAATATACACAAAAAAAAAATCATACAAATCGGTCAAGCCGTTTCGGAGGAGTTTGGTTACAAACACTGTGACACGAGAATTTTATATATATAGATAACATTTGTGTAGATTAAGGTGATTAGTATCCTCAAATCGGCTGGAATGAGCATTTTCTACATGATTGAAAAAATTATGTAGTAATTATCAATTCTTGTACAACAATTTGTAATAAAAAAAAAGAGCAAAACTTCAATATTTAAAATAATAATCATGGTATGGTGTTTTTTGGCTTTAATTGTTACATTTACATGCCTAATGTACTTTAAACACAACAAAATATATCTAAATCAATTAACATTTTCCTTTCTAATCGAAAAATATCGTTGGCGACACTAGCGCCTTAAGCGGTAGATATTGTTAGATTATTAAATACAGTATTAAATTATTTATTTATAGATGGCGAAGCAAGAGAACCGCCCCACGCGCCTGAGTTTTACGTACTCTCCGTTGCGCCTAGAAGGTGAGTTGGAATTTTTAATTAAGGAGATGACTTTTGCCCTGTACAAATTATTTCACGACTTCTCAAATTACGCAATAACTCTTATGCCCGCTTGCACCAACGTCACACAAAGATATTCCTAGTAAGGACTCTCCTAATATAAGAGAGTCCTAAGTATCAACTTTGGTTGCACCAACCTAATAATGCCAGGATCGTCCTACGATAGGAGCTTCCTTACTAAGTGATTGATCAATCTATTTTTACTTTTACGGTTGGCTGACCTGCGTGATTCTATGCGTAGTATTCTATGTATTTAATATTTTTTGATATTATTGTTGTCAAAAAACCGTTGATGTTCCTAAAAAATGTATATATAGGTACCTATAAACAAAGTGTACAAAGTTAAAAAGTGACAAAAACAATTTAAAAATAGGAAGATACTTAACGGTACCTGTGTAAACTTACCGATCGGTGGGGTATTCCAAACGTTCATCTATTGTTGGATATAATATAATACTACCAATATGCGATATTTAAAAAAAATCGTCATAATATTTATTTATTTTTTACGATTTTTTTTACAATTTATGACAAATTTGTAAAAAAAAAGTCGGGTCTGGGCCTTATTATCCTTGATTTTGGGTAAAACTCTTTCTAGATTTTCCAAAAAGTCGAGAAGATCGTCACTGTTGCTCATTTTATCAAGGATTTTATAGGGAAATACACGCTTAAAAGAGTGTCTTAACTTTAGGATGAACGAAATCAGCGTCATAAACATAAGATCCTCTTATCGTGTTTAGGACAGTCCTAACGTTGGTGCAATGCATTTTCCTCGCTAGGACAACCTAAATGGGTTATGCGTTACTTTAGGACGCTCCTAACATTGGTGCAAGTGGGCATTAGTTTCGAAATTAAGAAAAAAAGTTTTATGAAGTCCTGAAAGTCATAATTTTCAACCCATTTTGCGACTCAAGTTCTCTTAATATATTCTCGTATTTATTCTATAGATAATTTAACATACCTTATGAAAACATTAACTACAACTTGCTATTTCTAATAGTTTTTGTATAATAAGTACTGAAAGAGCATATTTAAGCAGAATTTAAGAAGTGAAGCATGTAATTTGTATGGAATTTGTATGAGGCATATAATAATGAACAGAGAGTAGAAAAAAACAAAACCATGTAAAACTAACAGATACCTACTTATATTTAAGTATGTTTTAAAGAAGTGACACATAGGTCCGTTAAGGGGAAGTCAGTCATCAAAATCCAATTTTTAATCAAGTTTTTCAGAAAACCTGATCTATTTACGAAACTGAAATAAATATATATTGATTTTAAGGATATGACAAATATTGTTATTGTTTTGAAAATATGATTAGAAACATTTTACTCGATAGAAAAAAAACCTAAATACACCTCAAATTTTATGGCTATAATATAGATGGTACAAAAATTAACATGAATATTTTTTTTAATTATCTATCGTTTCATTGTAAAATTATTTCTATGTTCTATAAGATTTTTTTATTTAAATTGCGTTTTAAACAAAAATTATCGCTTACGTTGAATCGCTTACTGTTTCTATCCTGCTCGCGTGCGCGCGATTCTCGATAATAGGCCAGTCTGGCTATTTTGAGCTGTATGGAAATTTTTCGTAACCGTTATACAGCAAACGAAGATATGTAAAAAATCGGAAATATTCCGTAGAATTCAATGCACTATTTTTAAAACAACTGACATTAGGGGAACTTATATAAAATGGCGGCCAAAGTTGTTAAAAAACACTTTATTTGGTTTAAAAAAAAATACCTTTATTTAAAAAAAGTTTAATACAATAAACTAAGTTGTAGAACTATTTATTTCGGATCGGTCTAGCCCGGTCCGATGTCAATAAATTGTAAAACATATATTTTATTTAAAAAAAACCGTAAAAAATTGCATTATTTTGAAACGCCCGTATCTCTTTGGAAAAAAAAATTATGTAACCGAAAAATGGTGAAAATGTAGCCCTAGACCAGCCAAAAAAGAGCGTATTTGCAAATTTGAAAAATATTGAAACGATTTTGCAAAAGTGTTTTTTTTAAATTTCTATAACTCATAAACCCGTGACTTTTTATAATCGTGTCTATGCTTAAAATTTTCTTTAATAGTTGCCGTTATATTATGTCCGAGTATTGCGCGCTTCATTAATTGATCGGTAATATGCGAAATATCGGTCAAAAAATCGGTTTCTTTTTTTTTGTTCCAAAAACGTAATTTATCTTTAATAGTGAAAAATTTTATAAAATTGACATTTACGCGATGTTATAGCTGGTATTTTTCTACAAATTTAAAAAACTATTTTTTTCCTCACCGACCTTCTGGAGCTAAGATTAAATCCTGTGGCGCCGTTTTTTTAATATTAATAGCTAACATTTATATGAGTTAAAGTTCATTATTTATAGTTGAAATAAAAAAATACGAGAACTCGATTGTCCGTAGCTGAGCACTGCAAAATTAATCACACACGGAGCTTAGCGCCGTGGTACCATACTTCAGCTCTAGCGGTGGAGTGGAGTAGGGGGGGAGAGCCGACCGAGGTCGCATGAATATGAGCGACTGTCGCGACGCGGTTCCTGCATTTTTCCGAAAAATACCCATTTTTCGACCGATATTTCGCATATTACCGATCAGTTAATGAAGCGCGCAATACTCGCACATGTTACGGCAACTTTTAAGCATAGACACGATTATAAAAAGTCACGGGTTTATGAGTTATAATAATTAAAAAAAAAACACTTTTTTTTCGAAAAATCAAATTTCTGCAAGATCTTTTTAATATTTTTAAAATTTAAAAATACGCTCTTTTTTGGTTTGTCAAGAGCTACATTTCAACAGGCTTGCCACCTGTTCTGTTTAATATGAACAACTGACTGCTAGTGAACATTGTTACTGGTTACTAAAGGATCACGTCCTTTATATATGCGTGTGTCGTCCTTTCTGCCCGCGGCTTCTTTCGCATGGTGTTTTATTTGTGGTGTTTTTTTTTCAGTGCTGACGAGGAGCCCGGCGATGGCAGCGGCCCCGATTCCCAACTCGGCAGCGATAGGCTTCGGCCGCACATACAAGTTAGACAGGTAACCTTACTTGGCTCATTAAGGGTAGTGGTTAGGCCTAGTGGTTGTGCAGACTACATGCTTAACACTTAACAGCTACATCTTTACTTTTGACTCGAAGGCCATAAACGACGGGGGGGGGAGAGTAAAAGAAGGACATAATAAGCAAACATACTTTTAGAAAAATGCGGAGTGAAAGATGATGTTGTGACTAAAATGATGGGGGGAAAAAGTAGTATGAAGGATGAAAGATTTGACTAAAAAGGTTTATATGGCTGAAGTGAAAGGAAATGCTGGCAGATGGCGACCTAGGTGTACTTTTTTTTGAAAAATATTGATCAAAGGCTATATTAAAAGTACACACAATCGCCGAGCATGTATGAAAGGTATGATGAATATAAAAGAAGCGAAAGAGGTATGTCAGGATCGTAGCAAATGGCATTCGATTGTCTCTGCCTACCCCTCTTGGGATAGAAGGCGTGATGATAGATAGATAGATAATATTAATTCTGTGCCTCGCCTTATACCCAGTGACAGGCGTGCCATCTGAGGACAACTTGGGCAATTTTTGGAACGAAGTTGTTTATCCAGACACTTGGCGTATGAGAGGTAGGCCAAACAAAGTGTAAGACTTAGACCGTCACGACACTTGCTATAGCACGTTACAGCCATGCATGTAGTGCAGTTCAGTTATATTATCATTCCTTAAATTTTTTTTTCGTATAATTACTCTTAATTACATTTAATTAATACAAAATATGAAGCGAAAAGCCACTTCGTTCCAACCGGGTGTCCCGCGACGCCTCTCTTTTTTATTTTTTCTTTTATTTAGAGAAATGTGGACATGGTTACCAATATGATTCAGGATTTTTATTAATTAATTTGCAGGTGGCGAGCAGTGAGTTGCGCGCGTTGCTGCTGAGTTCCCCGACACCACCTTCGCCGTTACTGGCGCGGGTGCATACGCAGGTAAGGCAATATTAATACCTACATAAATACTCTTATAACTACTTATCTGTTAGAGATAGATATATATGCTACCGCGGACTTTTTTGTAGATAATTTTGTTCTACACAATTCTTTCTTACATCATTTTGTTATATCTCTGACGGATTAGACAACATGCTCAATGAAAACTCGCTGGGGCTAACTTTTTCCCCCCGACTTGATTCACTTGTACTGTTAATGCTCAGCTCCTAAACATGATAGGTCCATGTTTAATACACGTAAACCTTCCTCTTGAATCATCCCTATCTAATGGTGACAATCGCAACCAAATCCGTTCACTAGTTTTTGTGTGGAAATATCACAGACAGGCAGATTTTTTTTTCTTCTAGCTTGTCTTACATCTCCTGTTTCCCTCGTTTAACCTCCTGTATTTGTGAGGCTATACCTAACGAATGGCCAGTTCTGTTGAGGTATATTTAGCTGGAAAAGCTTTGAGGTTTTTTAGGCATTTAATTGCATTCCTGAACTTGCAGGTGGACTACATACACTGTCTGGTGCCGGATCTCCAGAAAATAACAGCGTGCTCCTTCTACTGGGGCAAGATGGACCGGTATGAAGCAGAGCGGCTTCTGGACAACAAGCCAGAAGGTATGTCTGTCTGCTATCTATAGAAATGGCACACAACAATCCAACGACTGAGTAAAAGGGAATATTCCCTAACGCGTGTCGCTGGAAACTTGTATGTATATATATATATGACAATCTATTAAATACTAATGGATCCGGCAGACATTGTCTTGCCTGCTATTTACTCCTGTTCTTACCAATCCCACTACCTCTACCCCTACTCCAACCCCTACCACTACCGCTGCTCGATTGAAATCAAAACTTGAGTCATTAAAACAAATCGATTTGACAGTTGAATTTTTGTTTCTGTCATCAATCCTTTCTGATATCAAAAAAGTCGTTCCATAGAAAATGTATGAGAAAATGTTTTTTTCTTTATAATTCTTTTTTCGTTCATTTTTCCAATATTTTAATAGTTATTCTGCTATTCGGGACGGAGACGAATACAACAAATCAAAAACCATGAAAATCGGTCCAGCCGAAGTTTTCGAACAAATCCGATTTTGTTTTGTATATTAAGATTATTACTAGCGCGATACAGGTTTCAGTATTGATACAGTGGCGCCATCTATCGATCTATGTAATGTATATATGTAATGTATATATATATATATATATATATATATATATATATGTGTTACAGTCAAAACTCATAACCAGTCAAAAGTACTTGTCAATCAAAACCCCTAAACTAACCTAACCTTAACTTTTTAAGAGTTTTGACTGATACAACCAGTCAAAACCACTTTTGACGGAATCACTTAGCCAAAAGTACTTTTAACCAGCTCCATTGGGCAAAAGTACTTTTAACTGTTATTTTAGTCAAAAGTATTATTGACTAAAGTATATGGTCAAAAGTACTTTTGACTGATTTTGCTAGTCAATAGTACTTGTGACTGGTTATGAGTTTTGACTGCAACATATATACTAGATAACCTGTGCAAAAACTTAGCATCGTTAGTGCAAGTGATCTTGAACATATGGCGTCTTACAAAATACATAAATTAGTCTTAATTTTAAAAGAAACATTTCATTTTGATTTGTTTGATTATTTTTCGTCATTAAAGGGGAAAATGATCTTCATAGTGGCAGTGTTCCCTTTTACTTTCAGTATACGCGGTGAAAACTGCATGAAACTGAAAGAAACTAAAAGAAGTCTTAATTCGACTGTACTTTTTTTGTGTGTATGTTATCTTCGCTGATTGTGAACCGATTTTGATGGTTTCTTTTTTGATCGACGCGAGAATTCTTCCATTTTTATTTTGGTGAAAATTGGTTCAGTAGTTTTTGAGAAATCTATGTTTCGCAGGCACTTTCCTGCTCCGGGACTCGGCGCAGGAGGAGCACCTGTTCTCCGTGTCATTCCGGAAGTACGGGCGGTCGCTGCACGCGCGTATAGAACACTACGACCACAAGTTCAGCTTCGACAGTCACGACCCGGCCGTGTACTGTGCTAGGACGGTCACCGGTCTCATTGAGCACTACAAGGTAATGTTGGATAGCGGCGGGGCGGTCGCTGCACGCGCGTATAGAGCACTACGACCACAAGTTCAGCTTCGACAGTCACGACCCGGCCGTGTACTGTGCTAGGACGGTCACCGGTCTCATTGAGCACTACAAGGTAATGTTGGATAGTGGCGGGGCGGTCGCTGCACGCGCGTATAGAGCACTACGACCACAAGTTCAGCTTCGACAGTCACGACCCGGCCGTGTACTGTGCTAGGACGGTCACCGGTCTCATTGAGCACTACAAGGTAATGTTGGATAGCGGCGGGGCGGTCGCTGCACGCGCGTATAGAGCACTACGACCACAAGTTCAGCTTCGACAGTCACGACCCGGCCGTGTACTGTGCTAGGACGGTCACCGGTCTCATTGAGCACTACAAGGTAATGTTGGATAGCGGCGGGGCGGTCGCTGCACGCGCGTATAGAGCACTACGACCACAAGTTCAGCTTCGACAGTCACGACCCGGCCGTGTACTGTGCTAGGACGGTCACCGGTCTCATTGAGCACTACAAGGTAATGTTGGATAGCGGCGGGGCGGTCGCTGCACGCGCGTATAGAGCACTACGACCACAAGTTCAGCTTCGACAGTCACGACCCGGCCGTGTACTGTGCTAGGACGGTCACCGGTCTCATTGAGCACTACAAGGTAATGTTGGATAGCGGCGGCGTTCTTTGATAGAGCAGTACGGCCACATACTATTTCCTCCTCACTACTAGCGTTACTTATGGCTTCCTCTATTTGACTTTGTACGCTATTTAACCCATGTTAATGATGTTTTGCAGGACCCGTCGTGCGTGATGTTCTTCGAGCCGATGTTGACGGCGCCCCTCCCCCGCGCTGAGCCCTTCTCGTTACAGCAGCTGGCGCGCGCCGCTATTGTTTCGCACACCACATACGACGGTGAGAATTACAAATTAAGCGGATACGAATAATGTATATTGAAAAACAGTTACGTTGCCTTGTCCATGGAAAGAAAATAAACGAATATCCGCACGGTGACCAGCCACGGAATGCCGGAGTAAAAAAACTACCGGCTCGAGAATGTCCGTGCAGGAATGCCCACGTCATCCCTGCCCGGACATTGTTAACACCCCATAATATAAATTCGTGTCGATCATAGGCCAAAATCTACATGTTTTTTCTTTACGGGTTACCTTACAGCTGCCGAAACCCAGTAGATGTTTCCCTCTTTTAGCCGATGGTATTTGTGAGGCTATACCTAACGAGTGGCCAGTTCTGTTGAGGTATATTTAGAAGAGGTTACCATACAGTATTAAATACCCCCCCGTTTCCCCATCACCCTCCAGGTGTCGACAAACTGCCGCTCCCTCCGCGCCTGCGCTGTTACCTCAAGGAGTACCACTACAGACAGCGGGTGCGCGTGCGCAGTCTCGACCATCACGCGCACGGCGGAACATACCACTTGTAGCGCTGCCTACGATTGATGTTACCAAAAGGGATCATCCATTGGCGAATTAACACGTCGGGGAAGAAGGGAAGAAGTCAAAACCGTCAATGGATCGCGCGGTATAATCACCCCTTTAAGTCTTATTGCTCGTTGTCGATCAAGAAGTCGTTGCGAGCGAGACTTGTGTAATTGTTGCTCGGAGCAAGCAGTTGTTACCGCATAGGTTAACAACACAATTGCTCCTAGATCATGTAAGCTTTCTAGACTTGCCTTATTTGGCAAACAAGCTTTGCATGTCTTTCTAGGGTCCATACCCAAAGGGTAAAAACGGAAACCCTATTACTAAGACTCCGCTGTCCGTCCGTCTGTCTGTCTATCCGTCTGTCAGCAGGCTGTATCTCATGAACCGTGATAGTTAGACAGATGAAAGGAGATCAACATATTCCCATACATAGTTGGGCTAGTGTCGGGCAATGTCTGGCACCAACCGAGTGCCGACATCAAATATATATATTAATAAATGTCACAAATGGGCGAACCAATATAAATTAATCTTATATTTTTAGCGGCCGTATTTTACACGTATTTTTACTTATATGTTTTAAACACTAGTAACACTAATATAAAATGTTTACGCTTCGGAACGTATCTACTTAAGTCAGCCGTCGTCAGCCAGTTCAGTCAGTCAGTCAGGCTGTCAGTTCGCTAGCTAGCTTGTGTTTTTGTCAGTTTTTGTTATTTCTCTAGTTATTTCTTATGTTATTCAATATAATTAATAAAACAACCTACTAAAAAAGGTAAACAAAACAATCAGTCAAACAATGTCAGTCAAGTTGAAAGTGACAGGTAAATAATTATTGCCAGCAACAAATAATGTTGAAATAGGTGTTCAAAATCAATTTTTTTTTTTTTTTTTTTTTTTTTTTTTTTTTTTTTTTTTTTTTTGCCGTTTTTATAGATAATGGTACGGAACCATTCGTGCGCGAGTCCGACTCGCACTTGGCCGGTTTTTTACTAGCAGTTGTATTCGACCCATTTCATCCCCTTAGGGTAGGTAGCGTAATGTTATAATATTTTTTCAAATCTGACAGGTAGTTCCAGAGAATAAGTGCGTTCAAACAAACAAACTCTTCATATTTATTATTAGTATAATTGTTGCATTTGCAGAATTAATAATCTAATATTTTTTTAAATTACAATAAAAAGACATGCAAAGTTTGTTTACCAAATAAGACCAAGTACAGAAAAGCGGACCATCTACCATAAAGGTACACTGTAATTTTTTTTCTGAATGTTAAGGCTCTGACTACACGCATTAGGAATCCCCCGTCCCGCTAGGAAACCGAGTTGCGAGTAATGCAGTCGACTACGCGAGGTCCGTCTGAAACCGCGAGAGAAATTTTGTGTATTTTCTAATCTAGAAATTTGGAAAAGGCTTGAAAACAAACTAGCGCAGTGATACCCGCTGGAGAGGAATTCAATTTCAACCCTCAGTCACCCAAAATTCCTACGGCAATAATATAAGTTCAACCTAAATAATTATCTTTATATAATTGAAGTTCTGTTAGATAGTTGTAGACAATCGTCATTAAGTGGTCAATTCTAGTTGCAATCCATACCCATTAGTAGAATTGAGTGGGTCATTACGTGTCCGGCCGGACCTGTATATCTCTAATTTTAATTTAGTCAGTCGACAGCTACCTCTTGCATGGAGCAGACGTTGCGGAATTTGATGAGATGTTGTGTATGTGGGGCGCCACTGTGACGCTATGGAGAGCTGGGTCTGCTGGTTAGACTTCCACCAGCTCCTCCAGGGAATCGTCGGGTTCAGGGATTTGGTCAAAAAACGAAGAAAGATGAATATGTTGCTTTATTGATTCATTGTTACATTGGAAGGTTGAAAGGCCATATGGAAGTCTTAGGTCGAATTGCAATTGACATTGGATTGTTCTCACCGACCTGCGGGGCCCTATTCTCTGTCTATGGTTTTTTAAAACCTATCGACTCAATGTCGATGGCATAAACTTTCTTTTCAAACAGAAAACCATAGGAAAACGGCATAGACATTTTGACAGAGGCTTAGAAAATGCCAAAACAAGCAATTGTCGAGTCGATAACCACAATAAACCCATAGATCCACGAATCATTGGATTCACGGTTGTGGAGGTAGGATAATTTCATAATATGTATTTTGTTTGAACAACTAATGGTATTAAGGTCCGTTAGCTTAGCGGATGTAGTCCGAGCCTTAACAGCTTCATTGCCCTGACATTTTGAATTCATCGCGTGGTATTGTGAAGTAAAAAATTACAGAAGCCGTTTATTTATAAGAACTCTCTTATTTGTATGTGTGTGTAATTGTGTATACACGAACTGGGTTTTTGGGGTCGATTTTTAGGAAATAAAATTGTTTTGGTGAAAAAAAATTTGACCCATTAAATTATTGTTATGTGTTACTGTTAAGGGTCCTATACTGGGAATTTGTATGGAGATATTACTATTCCCAATTTCTATGTAAATAATCCACCTGTGTCACTGTAATTTAGCATATAGTTACTTATTCAATATATCTAAGTGAAATAGTCGTTATTTTTTCAATTGGTTTTATTTAATAGGAAATATGGGTGGTAGAATAAAGGATTATTCTGCCCCTTCTGTCTCTTTCATAATCTATCACAAAACTCTAAAATTTTTTTAAAAGCGCTCTTATACCATTATTCTTCAATTATATTTATATCGCTTTTTTTCAAAAAAAAAATTATGATTTTTTAATTTGGCAAAAATAATAAAATAATTATTATTTTAAATTTTCAATAAGCTACCGAAAACTTCGACATATATAATTGAAGGGTAATGGTATAACAGCGCTTTTAAAAAAATTTAGAGTTTTGTTTCCTATTCAATAAAACCCATTGCAAAAAATAAGAGCTATTTCACTTAGATATATTCAATAAGTAACTATATGCTGAATTACAGTGATACAGGTGGATTATTTACAGAGAAATTGGGAATAGTTTATCCCAGAAAAATTCCCAATATAGAACCCTTAAGGCAGTCGGCCATCTTATATCTGTCAAAAATATGACAAATCTCAATTAATCCTAGAAAAATGAGTATACTTATACAACATTTTTAACTCAAATTGTTGATAGTTATTATTTTCATTATTACAATTTAATATAAGATGGCCGACCGACTGCCAAGAATCCTTAAGGTATAACAGAAAATATGTTGTTCGAATCATACAAATAAAGTATATAGATTCGCTTGCGAATGGGGTAGTCAGTGAAAGACAAATTATTTTTGAGGCTATTTGAGGGTGTTTTGATGTGTCTCAAAAAGTCGGCTAAATGTAGAAGATTTGTCTTCCCGGACAGTATAAAAAGCTATTAGAAAACTGACTAAAATATAATATTTCTGTTTAAATATTTTCGTATAGGAAACTGTGACTGAAGTGACGAAGTATGCTAAAAATTATAACCTAGTTGATCTACTGTTTAGTTATATGTTTATTTATAATACTAGCGACTATATTACTCGGGGATATCGTAGATTTCTGTTCACGAAAGAATTTTTGGAATCGGTTTAGAAGTTTGAGAGATTACCCCCCTTACATCCAAACTTATAAACTTTACCTTGATTTATAATGTGCCTTTAGCTCCAATATTTATCGATATCGATATTTATTGAGCCCACGTTGATCTATGACCTACCTGCAATTGATGTTACCAAATAATAAATTCATTTACAGTAGTGTTTTACATAAATATAGTCATTTATACTCTCTCTTAATAATCACTGATTAAGTTTGATTAGATTTTTTTTGAGGGACTATATGTTTCAGCTGTGCGAAATATACTTGTCTAGTATAGCTCTAAACATATAGTTAAACAGTTGTTCAACATATGATTAAATAAGGCGGTAAATATTTAACGATTGTATTAAGTTAAATTTTAACTCGGCATTTAATGCCTCTAGGAAAAATAGGAGAGTTGTGTGGGAGGTAATTTTTGTATATACTTTGTAAATAATCATTAAATAAAAGTACTATTTTTATTATATAATTTTTTATTTAAGGTGATATGATTATATTGTATTAAAAAAATTAAATAATGTTGAAAATTGTGGATTTAGTTTTTTTTTGTTTTTTTTCCTCACGGGTTGCTTTACAGCTCCCGAAACCATGTACAGTCCCAGGGTACCCAGCGGAAGACCAAGTCTCTCTCCCAGTTCTGTTGAGGTATATATATATTTAGATGGAAAAGCCTCTAAATGTGGTTTGTCGGATTATGTACATTTTTTCAATCTGCTCTAATAATAATGAGCTCACGAAAAAAATGTTCTAGCCGAAAGCTGTGCTTGCACTCATTACGCAGAGATAGAAACAGTGTGAAATGCATGCGAGTAAGAGAGATAACAATGTATTTATGCTTTCGGCGTTTTGTTTAAATATGTGGTTTTTAAATTATTTCAGAATTGTATTAATTTAGATATTTTGCTAATAAAATAAAACAGTTTTTTTTGGAATATATTTTTATTTAAGTATATAAAAATGTTATTCTATAAAAAATCTTAATATCCTAAATGTTAATTATTAAAAAATACACAATTTAAAAATATAACGAATGTACTTTTTCATAAAAAAAACTAAAAAATTGGGAACGGTTTGTGAGAAAATACTTACTTAAGGAGCGTCGCACACATAGATGCCCTTAAGTGTCTTATTTAAGGATTTATTTCTTTTTTACGCATAATTTAATGAATTAAATGTAACTATGGCTACTTCCAGATCATGCAGCAGCATCAGGTCAAGGTTAGGTACCATGTTATTGTAATATCATTTGAAGTCCAGGATAAATTTCGAATCGATCAGACCGTAACTTTGTCACAACAACTAGAAAAGAGCTGATGATCTTCAAACTATATCAACACAAGGTAATAATTTTTACATTTGCAGAAATATTAATCATAAGTATTTTTTTTAATCTTATTTAAAAAATTTACATGCAAAGTTTGTTTAAAGTAAAAAAAACAGGTTAACTCTAATACATGGCGACCGTGACCATTATTGGCGCTGTGGTAAATTTAATTCGATTTTATCGATTAAGTTATGCGTAGGAAATAAAAAACTATACTTATATGTTATATGTTACTGACATATAGCAGGTTTTTTAAGAGCTAGACGACATACAATTGTTTTCAAATTTGTAAACGCTTCATCTTGATTTGCTTGATTGAATGACTGAAAAAGAAAGTTATAATTTACTTTAATGATCGGAGTTTTCTTATACCTACTTACTTATAGGTACCTACTAGCGGGGGACTGGGGGACTTCTATGGCACCCTATTTAAGCGAGACTTGGGTATGGAATAAGAAGCAAATTTCAAAAAGAATAAGCATGAAAGTAAAATAAATGTAGTGGAAATGCGGTCTTTACGTAGAATATGTGATATAAAGCTTATTGACCGCATCCGGAACGATGTCATTAGAGAAGAATGTGGAGTGAAGTAGTTTAAGCTGGTTTGGACACGTTGAAATAATGAAGGAGAAAGATTGACTAAAAAGGTTGGCTGAAGTGAAAGGAAATGTTGGCAGACGACGACCTAGGTGTACCTACTTCTATTGAACATATAAAAAATATATTGATATATTAAAAGAAAGTACACACATAGTAAGTATACTTTTGCCGCTCACTCGAGGTTATATTGTAAAGTAGTAAAATGTCAAGAAGAAGAATAACCTCGACGTAACGATAATTTAAATTTAGATAAAAAAACTTCTCCATCGACCTTCTGACTAACTAGAGAGAGAACTGGCCAAGCTGGCATCGCAAACTGCAGCCTGGAGCCCTAATCGTCCAGCATGAATGAGCGGGCCGTGGACCTGAAGTGCGTATACTGCCAGAGATGTACCTACAACCTGGTCTACGGTGTAGGCCCTAGACCCTGAACCTCCTCACTACAACCTGAGCGTGGCTACAGACGTGCAGCACGCCCTCACCGGCCCCAACGTCCGCCCCGAGGGTAATCCCCTCGCATTACAACTTACCTCATTAATGACAATCGTAGGTACAAAAGACAACGGTGTCTGTACAGCATCAGTCTTCTCACCATAGCTCGCTAGCAACGTGTCCCCTTGTTCCCCGTCCGCACATTGACGAAGATTGTCAAAGTATGAACTTTGTTTCATTTGGTTTAGGCACTGAAAACATATGAAACAGTCAAGTGTGAGTCGTAGTTCATACTCGATACACGGACATTGTTGGAGTCGATTGCGTAAACTGGAAATTATTTTCATTTAAAAATCATGTATAACGTTCGGCGCCATGATGACGTCACATTCACACAAACAAATATGATCACAGATTAGATAAAAATAACAAGAAAATAACTCAGTCAGTGACAGATTGACAGAACAGTTATTAGTTACTAGTCTGTTGTTATTTATTTGATATTTACATGAATGTGACGTCACATACCGTTTACGGTCACGTGACCGGAAGTAAGTATGTATTAAAGCTTGTTCATTTTGATATTAAAAACTAAATAAACATTATTTTGATAAAATATTCTGCTTTAGACTCGCGCATAAATGCTAAGGACAAATTAATCGAGATCTCGTGCTTTAGAGGGCACATTTCATCTAAAAGTAACAGAAGTGACGGGATTCCACATCACGCCTTTGTGGGCGCGTAGCCCACCAAGACGTGATGGGGAATCCAGTTAAATCCTGTCCGTGCTGTGATGGTTGTGATTAGTCGACGACTAATAATAAGACATTACGGTCGGCGGGATTATCTTAAATACCGATTAATAGGCTATAAACACTATAATGGCTGTAATACTTGACATTAGCAAATCACCGATGAACATTGCTGGAGTCATAATTAAAGAAGAAGAAGAACAGAAGTGACACATTATAGGTCCATTAAGTGCAGCAACAGACTTAGGTATGCCACGGGGGTAAACATACTTAGGACCGTAACATCTTTTGTTTCGATGACCAGCCAAGGAATGCACGGCCCGAGAATGTCTAAAACTAGATGTCCGAGCAAATTGCTGGGTCGGGCAAAGTCAGTACACGGATTTGCCCGGACATTCTTGGGTCGGGCATTCTTGTCATTTTTGGCCTTGGAGTCGAAACGAAAAATGTCACGGTCCTAAGATTATATTAACCCCACTGTTTACTCTGGTGACTCTGGTGTTTATAATATGGGAGATGACAGGGTAAACAAAATATTATTCTATTTAGTCCGTAATTTAGATTATCAAAAAATATTGGACACGTATTTTTTCTTTTGTCAATCAAACAAAAAATTACAGAGATAAAGCGCGTCAAAGTTTGGGAGTGGGGGCTGGTGACGTCACTTCTAGGTCAAAAGTGTACTCAAATGTGACGTCACGCGGAACTTTAGCGGGCTATATCTTCATCATTTTTTGTTTAATTGACAAAATAAAAAATACGTGTCCAATATTTTCTGATAATCTAACTGACGGACTAATTAGAATTTTTTTAGTCATCATGCCTATTAAAATCTTATGTACCTACTCAGAACTAGCCACTCGTTAGGTATAGCCTCACAAATACCATCGGCTAAAAGAGGGAGACTTCCGCTGGGTACCCTGGGTAAAGAAAGAAGAAGGAGAAGTATGTGCATACCGTTTCCAAAGATTTGTCCGGATTAGTTTGTCCCATAAGGCAAACTATAGCGTTGACTTTATCAGCGTCACTTAATTGTTTATGTTTCAATATACACGCCTGGACCTGAAATACAACAAGTACTGATTACCCCGATGGGAGTCAGGCGTGATTATATTATTTTCACCTACCTACACCTATTTAGGTACCTACTTTACCAAAAACGAGGCAGAGAGTGTGCGGGAAAAAATCATATTAAATTAGGATGGAATGGATTTTGACAATGCGCTGCTGACATCAGAAGATATTTTTTCTGCTAGTTGGGTACTTTAAAAAAAATAAAATTGGGTAGTAAGGTACGTACTTTTTGTAAAATAATATCAGAAGATACTTTTTCTGCTAGTTGGGTACTTTAAAAAAAATAAAATTGGGTAGGGTAAGTACTTTTTGTAAAATAATATCAGAAGATACTTTTTCTGCTAGTTGGGTACTTTAAAAAAAATTAAATTGGGTAAGGTAAGTACTTTTTGTAAAATAATATCAGAAGATACTTTTTCTGCTAGTTGGGTACTTTAAAAAAAATAAAATTGGGTAGGGTAAGTACTTTTTGTAAAATAATATCAGAAGATACTTTTTCTGCTAGTTGGGTACTTTAAAAAAAATAAAATTGGGTAGGGTAAGTACTTTTTGTAAAATAATATCAGAAGATACTTTTTCTGCTAGTTGGGTACTTTAAAAAAAAATAAATTGGGTAGGGTAAGTACTTTTTGTAAAATAATATCAGAAGATACTTTTTCTGCTAGTTGGGTACTTTAAAAAAAATAAAATTGGGTAGGGTAAGTAATTTTGTAAAATAATATCAGAAGATACTTTTTCTGCTAGTTGGGTACTTTAAAAAAAATAATATTGGGTAGGGTAAGTACTTTTTGTAAAATAATATCAGAAGATACTTTTTCTGCTAGTTGGGTACTTTAAAAAAAATAAAATTGGGTAGGGTAAGTACTTTTTGTAAAATAATATCAGAAGATACTTTTTCTGCTAGTTGGGTACTTTAAAAAAAATAAAATTGGGTAGCAAGGTAAGTACTTTTTGTAAAATAATATCAGAAGGTACTTTTTGGGTAGGTAGTAAGGTAATTTTTTTTAAATAACATCAGAAGGTACTTTTTTGGGTAGTAAGGGGCTTCTCCTGTACATCCTGTTCTAAAAAGAGAAAATGGCGCGCTTCTCGCTTTGTTGAAACTGTGTATTCTTCGTATGGAATACATCACTCGTGTAATAGGCCATTTTCTTCCCTTGGTGAACAATTACTTACCTTATTTCCATAGCATTCATCAGGTCCATGATGACAACTAAATTGCCATTTATTTTGAATCTTGTCACGCTGGAAAAATAACGCAATTATAATTTTATTCGTAGGTACATTATATTAATTTTTTTTTTTTTCACTGTTTTTTTTTTTTTATTATTTATATTAATTATGTTACTCGTTATATGTATAGGAGAAAGATTATAGGCTCTATAACATCACGCTTCGACCCAAAGGAGCGTGGCAGTGACCAACAAATATGTAAGTACTTGGTGTAGAAACTCTAGGTCCGTGGGGTTATTAAAGATGTATCCCCTCGACTGATCACCTCTTCTGGCGACAAGAGGGCTGGCTCCTTCCTCGCTCAACGAATCAGCATCGCGATTCAGCGGGGAAATTCTTGCCACTATTCCACGCGGACCTGATTTATTTAGTTATTTTAAATCTTTAGATTTGATTTAAGGTTATTGGAAAAAAGTACTTACAGTAGATTTACCATATGGTACAAGTTTTACTTTAACAATTCCCCGCAAGTCCCTCCATACGGGCCCCAGTTGTGACACTATGAACTTCTTGCTGTCTGGACACAAACTTTCGTAATAGACAGCTATTTTCACCTGAAATATTAATACGTATCCGTTTAGTCCTTTCACGTAAGTATAGGTACTATAAAAATATTATTAAGGCGACGCATCACAGCGCAACGTAACTACTCAGTTTTACGCGCGGCTTATTTTGAACCATATCTCTTTAGAAAGATGTGAGCGAGATGGACTACTATTAAAACGTACGTACTATAAAAATCACGTACCATATACATGAGAAAGTACAATTTCTCAACAAAATCGGTATTTCGAAAATCACGAAAAAGACTTCGGCTTTTTATTATCAAATTCTTATAGTTAGTCTTAAAGTATGTAAAATTATTTATCTATCTTATGTCGAGAAAATAGTAATAGGAGAATTCGAGTCGCAAACGCGTGAAATTCAGGATTTTCAAGGCTTCTTAAAACTTAGGTGTAATTGATTTTGGTTATTTTCTTTCCATGAGAAACTTGAGAATATATTTATCTTTGAAAAGCAATTTTAATTTCGAGCCTAGCACGTACAGTTATCGCGTAAAACTGGAAATACGAAACATCTGATTTGTATGTGACAAAAATCATGAGGCGCTCCTTAAGAGCTCTCTTGGTCGCGCAACCAACTCAAAAACGCACGTGTTCGAAAATTTAGCATCTCTTTCGTCCAAAATCCGAGCGAGATAGACTGCGAAAAGAAGCGATAAGATGACATGACGCGGGGCGGAGCTCACTCAACTCACACATACGTACTTTTTATAGACATTACACACACTCATCATCAATAAACTATTTTGCACAATGTAGCATTTAGATATTTTACACCTTGCGATTTGGTAAAAATGTTCATATTTGCTTGACGTAGTTTGATAAGCTGGTCACAATGTCAACATTTTGAGAGTTCATAGTTTTCATGGCACTGTGCGTGACCTGGTTCGATACACTGGTAAAGTGGTAACAGTGTCCACATTTAGCGAATCAATTCTGACAGATAGAGAGGTAAAAGTTTTTGTCGTGTCGTGATCCGATACACTGGTAACGATGGCCACATTTAGAGAGTCACTTAGTTCAGTCAGTTCTTTATATTAATAATATAGGGTAATGTTTTTGAGCGTATGTATGTAGTTGTACCTATGTATTCTTTGGCACGCTCAGGGTTCCGTAGCCAAATCGCAAAAGTTGATACTAGGGGTAGCTAGTACGCTAAGTACTAGACAATCCGGTAAAGTTAGGAATTAGGTACTTACCCACCTACTTTTACATTTTATAAGCAAGTACCTACCTAATATTATAAGGATGTTTTTGGTATAGGTACCTACCTACTATCTTACCTACCTACTTTCTTTTCTTTACATGAGAGGCTTTAGAATATATTTATCTTTGAAAAGCAATTTTAATTTCGAGCCTAGCACGTACAGTTATCGCGTAAAACTGGAAATACGAAACATCTGATTTGTATGTGACAAAAATCATGACCCAATCACGGATGTATAGCGTAAATAATGGAATTAAGATTTTAGGGGTTAATTTTGGGGTAGGTGCCTAACGATTAGAACGTAAAAAATAATCAAAAAGTGCCTCATGTGACATATTGGGATTCCACGACACGCCTTGGTGGATAGCACACGCTCCCGCGGAGACGTGTTGAGGAATCCAGTTTAATCCCGCCCGCGCTGGGATGGTTGTGATTAATCAGTGATTAATAAGACATATCACGGTCGGCGGGATTATCATACATACCGATTTATTGGCTATAATCACCGTAAACGGCTATACTACTTGACATTGGAGAAATCATCGATTGATATTGGTGGAACCGCCATATTGAAAAAAAGAAGAAGAAGATACTTAGGTACTTATATATTTTTTTTATAGTTTGTATTTTTTTTTGTAATGTTTAAATTTAATTTTATATATTTTTTCTTGACCGTAAAACTAACTACTTTCAATATTTACATCTTAACTAAAATGTATATAAGACAATTGTATAGTAATAAATAAATAATATATTTAAAAACTATATATACAAATTATAAAAAGAATACCTCTTCCAGAACCCCTCCCTGTGGCATGGTTCCCAAAACACTGGCTGCGTTACCTCGCTGAATGGTCAATTAAAACTGATCCTTTGAGCGAGGTAAGAGCCAGCCTTTAGGTCACCCGAGGCGTGGACTAGTCTCGTACCTAAGTTTTTCATGAATATTTTCATTTAGGCAGACCATGGACCCATTGTTTCCACTGCAAGCGCCGAAAATAAGTATAATTTGTTATAATATTTGAATATTTACGGCGCTTGAGCAGTTGAGCGTGTTCTGCCGCCGCACCCGCTCTTTATGTTGTATACTGTATCTGAGATGCTGCCAGTGTATCAACACAGGGGAGTTAGCACAGATTTTGACAGCGACACTTTCGTTTCAGTCGAATGGCCTTGAACAGGCCAAAACGTTCATGTCCAACAAGGACCGGCCAGAGATAGCCCGGGGCCGAGAGGTCCGGCCCAACAATGTGCAGGCAAATTCCGTGTACTTGTCTTTGTCCGGCCAAGCAAATTGCTCGGCATTCTTGTGCAGGACATACCCGGTCCGAGAATGTCCGGCCCAATAATGTGCGGGCAAATTCTGTGTACTTGTCTTTGCCCGGCATAGCAAATTTGCACGCACATTGTTGGGCCGGACCTCTCGGCCCCGGGCTATCTCTGGCCGGTCCTTGTTGGACATGAACGTTTTGGCCTGTTCAAGGCCATTCGACCGAAACGAAAGTGACGCTGTCAAAATATATGCTAACCCAGCCCGTCTCTTACCATCGTCCCTGTTCAACGTGGTTCAACGTTCAACGCTACACTGTCCGACAGCCGACTCAACCAAAGTGACGGTTCAGAAAACCACCCACCACGACCGTTCAATAATATATATATTTTTTTTCAATATTATCACTTATAATTATATTAATAAATATTATCATTTGACTTCATATAAGTCAAAAAACCCTAAAATCACCAAAATTACATTGAAATCCCCCTTAACATTTTTATAATATTCTTCATTTATAAATTATTTAATATTTCAAATATAATTTCGTTTCTTCTGGTTCTGACTTTTTTAAATTTGAATATTAAACTATTTTTAGTTATCCCAGGGCCTGTACTTGTAAATCAAAAAGCCCCTTAAAAATCCCATCACATTTATTTACCCCCTAAATTTAGGGAAAAAACCCCAAAGTTGGGATCCCTGGTTGCGGTACGTCTCTATGGGCGAGGGGATTGATAAAGGCGTTCCCACGCACAGAGCAAGCACCAAGGTCAAGTCGGTTCGCACCATCAAAAAATTTCGTAGCCACAGTAGAGGGGATTGTAGAAGACTTTCTATTGGTTAGGTCACGTCGGTTGAGTCGGCTGTCCCACCGTGTGGAAGGCATTTGAGTCTACGTGTTCAACGTCGGTTTTTCGAAAATCACCGGCCATCAGCAGGCTCCCATACGGAGGGGCCATAGACGGGCTCCCCCTTTCGCCAATTTTTTGCTCTTTGACCATTTAAACTGACCTGCGCAGTAATAAGTTACCTTAGGTTTCGTTGGTATCGTTTTATGACAGAGCTCTAAGAAAATAGTTAGTTGTGATGTTTTAAATGGGAATGGCGATCTAGGACGTCAAGCTTGCGGGAACATAGTGTTTCCAATCATTAATTATAATTATTATTATTTTAACATAATCATCATATAACGTAAAATCCGTTGCGACAATAAAACGACAGAAAAATTCAGTGGTACAGGGGCTAGTACTAGGCGTCTACCTCCCCCCGCCAAAAGTGTCAGAAAAAATTGTTCGGTGATTTACACGCTACACGTCTCCTTTGTTAATACTCAAAGGGCTCCCACCTACAGGCCGCCATTCATGTTCATCCGGCCCGAGAGTGACATTATCCTGGATTTCAGGATAAATTCCTATATCTAAATATCCACGGGCAAAGCTGGGGTGAAAATTTAGATCATATTATAGATAAAAGTGGCATACCTTGTCATCAGTAGGTTTTTTAGTGTTGGCCAAAACAGCACAAAACGTAAATAACGTTATAAACAAGATGGACCGCATTTTGTGCTGGAAAAAAGAAAAATCACATTAATATTTGCCGCGACTGGGAATCGAACCAGCAGGCAGGATAGCTTTAGAAAAGAAAAAAGTTATAATATTTATTTCTATACAATTTTTTGTTCCCCTTTTATTCTTGTTTTTTTAATTATATTGTATCCAAAAAGTTCAGTGACTCGTTCCTGTCACTGTCAAAAAGTGGAACGAACTTCCGGCGTCGGTCTTTCCTGCTTCCTACAACCTGGGGTCTTCAAGCGAAGCGAAAAAGCATCTCTATGGGCCAGTATAGTGGGCGTGACTGTATTATGGTCCTATGCTTAAAGTAGGCCACACATTGTCCGGCATCGCACCGAACATTTCCCATTCTGGCCGCCGGATGATCTAAGCGGACCGTTTGTACAAGAATTGGACGAGTCTGTGGTCGGTGTGGACCGTACAGAGACGCGCACAGGCGGTACGAATGTGTGACCACCTTAAAGTAGCCCACGCACTGAACCGGTATCTCACCGAAAATTTTCGGTCCGGCCAGCCGTATGAACGAGATTGAACAAAGTCCACACATTAGCGATGTAAATCATATACTAGATCACATGCAATTCACTCACTCCCACAGACACACAAGATTCGATTAAACAAAGTGTCAAACATCCGTGTATGTGTGACAGATCGTTCCGGCCATCAAAATCAACCACAAATACAACGATTTGAAAACGGATGGCGGACCGTTCGTTACAAGAATTGGACGAGTCTGTAGTCGATTTTGGCGGACCGTATGGCGGCGCGCCGGCGATTGGACAAATGAGTCTGTAGTTCCTTGAGTCCCTAGGCTCGATAGTAGTTCCTCCAAAGGAACCATTAAAGAAACTAGCTGAGAACAAAGGATTAGTTTTCACCTTTTTGACCTTAAAATTACTTATTTATGTACTTTATTTCCTTCACGACTTTTATACCTTGCGGTGTAGCTAGAGACACCAGTAACAGGTGGCACGTCTGAAATGTGTCACTTCTTGTTCAGACGTAAAAATCTGATATTTTCGAAGTGCTTCTATTTATTGGTCTGAATCATGGACGTAAAAAAGTAGAGGACGGATCGCCGCTAAGACAAAAGTGAAGCACCAAGCGTGCATGTGTGCTACCGATTTTATTTATCTCTAATATATCTTTAAATTGTATAATAAGTGGTAAATTACTAACTTACCTATGAAATGTGATTCCTTGAGATTTTTTATGAGTAATGGAGTTGTTTTTGCATAATTTTACTACACAAGACGGCATTGTTTTTTATTTTCTTAATGGCGGCTGATCAGCATAACTGAATGAGAATGTGTGCGTGAGGCTCGTATTTACAATGAAACTGGCATAACTTGGTGCTTCCTTTTGTTTGATTTGAATTGATTTTAATTGACTAATCACTAATGTACTTAGATTGTAATTGTATATTCTTTATTGAATTTCTGACATGTATATTAATTTTATTTGACATTTGATTTGTATTTATTGTATTTTTAAATTGCTGTAAAAATGTATTTTCTTTAATTAGGTTTGTAGAGAGAAGTGTATAAAATTGACGATTTCAAGTGTATCTTGTATACCTAAGAAATAAATGATCTTTGAATTTGAATTTGAATTTGAATTTGTCTTAGCAGCGATCCGTCCTCTCCTTTTTTACGTCCATGGTCTGAATATGCATATACCTAATATCATTTAATAACGAAAAAGCCACATATAGTCATTAAAAATACAGATATCTGCTAGTAGATACCTATATCTCATTATGCTACGGACTTTATCTAATGAATTAGATATGCAATGAAAAGTAATTAACTATTAATTTCCTTCTTACTTAATTATGTTATTATATAGACGTCACAGTAACAATAGCCGATAGCTAAGACGTTCCCGCAGACTGTGATGATCACAACCATCACAGTGCGGACGGGATTGAACTGGATTCCCGATCAAATCTCGGCGGGCGTGACGTGAATCTACCTATTTTTACCTACGGCAGAACGGAGACGGTGGTATATGTATTTGGGGTAAGAGGGTAAGGATGGGGTAAGAGTGCACATTCATAAAAATGTCAAATAAATGACCACAGACTAGTAACTATGTTATAATAGGTAACTGTCTGTCAATATGTCACTGACTAAGTTATTTTATCTAATCTGTGATCATCATGTTGTTGGTTTGGGTGAATGTGACGTCATAAAAAGAAAATGAAAACATACTAATAACAAAGCTGAAGGATTCCACATCCGGTCATGGCGGCGAACGCTTGCGTTTTTGACATGGCGTGATGTGGAATCCAGTTTAATCCTGTTCGCGCTGTGATGGTTGTGATTAGTTGACGACTAATAAGACATATCACGGTAGGCGGGATTATCTTAAATACCAATTAATCGGCTATAAACACTAAAAGGCTTGGTATGCTTGTATACTTGGTATACTTGACATTGGTATGATTTATTTAATTAAAATAATAATTAAATTAAATAATTCATGACTAAATACAACTTAAGATAGGAACAATGAAATTATAGCCTAATTCTTGAGGAAGATTTGGTACTTACGTGTAAAAAAAGGTAAAGTGTTTATTCAATAAACTTACATAAAAAAAGAATATAATATAAAAACCTTAAAATAGTTAATTTATTAATAGAAATTTATAAAATCTAAAACTAAATTTATAAATAAAAAATTTGTCCCAGGTCCCTGACATTGGAAGTGTACCCAGAAGGCTGGCTGCATTTCCTCGTTGAATTGCAACTTACTTACGTGCTTTTTTGAAACTTTACAAAAAACCCAGACTTTTTTTAAAGAATTTAAGTTTCGTAACAACCAGTCTTATTAACAAAGAAGAATATTTCATAACATCTCTTTGTGAGCTAAGTGAAAATGTTCACACGATTATTAACCTGTTTTTTGTACTTATGTTTTGTAGCGATGTACGCGTGAATTTTGTATTATTTCGGCTTTAGTGACTAACATAACATAAAAACCCTTACGTAAAAAATTAAGCTTATTTTACGTTTGCGTTTATTTTCGAAACTGACCAATAGATATCGTTATTATGACATGTTAAAAATTTAAAATTATTAGAATATTTCGTTTCGATATATCTGTTTTTGCCGCCCCCTTGAAAATGCCGCCCTTGTGCAGTGCACGCCCTGCACGCCCATACGAGCAGCTCCCGAAACCGTCATACGGTTCCAGGGTACCCAGCGGAAGATCAAGTCTCCCTCTTTTAGCCGATGGTATTTGTGAGGCTATACCTAACGAGTGGACAGTTCTGTTGAGGTATATTTAGATGGAAAAGCCTCTAAGTGTGGTTTGTCGTATTATGTACATTTAAGTTTTTAATTAAAAACCCATGGTCTGTCAACTGTCTACTTAATATCAGACCTCGGCCACACACACAAAATCTAATATATAAAATTCCCGTGTCACAAGTTAGTTGCCATACTCCTCCGAAACGGCTTGACCGATTTTTATGATTTTTTTTGTGTATATTCGGTAGGGCCCACGATCGGTCGTAATCTATTTTTCATACCCCTAAGTGATAAGGGTAGGGGTAGGGATAGGCAAGCCAACGTTTGGGCCGAGTCAAAGTCCTCTGCCGTCTGTCTAAGCCCTTTTCAGGCAAAAACTACCGAACGATTCGATAGGTTGATCCAAGAGGACGGTTTACGAGTATTAAACATGGACCTATAATGTTTAGGAGCTGAGAATTAACAGTGTTAGTGAATAAAAAATAATAAAAAAATCACAGGTTGCCTTACAGCTTCCGGGAACCGTTGCAGGCCCCAGGGTACCCACCGGAAAACAGTCTTCCTCACTTAGCCGAAGATTTTTTGAGGCTATAACCAGAAAGCCTCTTTGTACATAGATTTTTTTATTATAAAAACCCAATTGGTGCATGTGGGATGTGGAGATCGAATCCGCGACTTCTCAGTGGTAAGCCGATGTTTTACGCATTCGACCACCGACGCCCCATCAAGTCGGCGAAAATATGAGCTCCAGCTAGTTTTCATTGCGTATGCTGTCTAATCCGTCAGAAATATAACAAAATGATGTAGAAAAGAACTGTGTAGAATAAAATTTTCTACAAATAATTGCCTTTTAAAAAACTTCAATAATTATGCACTGAAAAGTGTGCTTTCCGAAAGCAAATGCACAAGTCACTATAAAAAAAATACCCAAATCGCTTCAAATGTGTCTGTAAAATTTGAAGAGTTCTTGAATTCTCCAGGATCCCATCATCAGATCCTGACCACCCTTTCAAACAAAAAAAATATTTCCATATCGGTCCAAGCGTCTTCAAGTAATCGGGGAACATACATAGCATATATCTACACAATAAAATGTAATCTACATATTTACAATAAATGGCATACCTTTTTAATTAGATTTGCAATATATTTAAAAATGCCACTCATATTATTTTCTTTAGAAATATTAAACCAAATAAATAATTGATACTAAATGTCCATACCGATAACTTTTAACTATAAATAAATTATTTCTGATAAACTAAAGTTCAACGAACAAATAAAAAAAATCTTAGTTAACTGTATCTACTTATAGGTTGTTTTATTGGTGTACTAGCGACCCGACCTGGCTTTGCCCGTGTAAACACTTTGACTTTTTGAAGGAAGTGTGTAACAGAAAGGCGGGGAAGCGCGCGCTATTTGATTTGACCAATGAGCGCGCGCGATGTTTGCATTGGCCGTCAGATGGTACCCATTTTCCGAGAGGTTGGTACTGTCAGCCAACAGTGTGTGCATTTAACCTACAGTGTTGTGTATAAAGTGTTAATGTTTTCAGGATATAATGTTAATGTTGTTTATTACCAAGGTGAGATGTCAAATGTTACACATCGTTTTTTGGGGTACTGGACCTAGATACGTGTCCGAAGGTCTTATGTATCTTTTGGATACGTACCTACCTACATTTTCGGCTGAAAACAAACTAGTGCAGTGATACCGTTGGAGAGAAATCCAAATTCATATTTTAAAATATGGCAGTAATATAAACTTAACCTAAATAATTATGCATCAGATATAGGTACCTATACGTCATAACAATATAAACCTTAAAATTAATCTAAACAATAAAAATAATTAGGTAAGTAAATAGACCAGGCCCGCGTGGAATAGTGGCAAAAATACTGGCTGAATTTCCCCGCTGAATCGCGATGCTGATTCGTTGAGCGAGGAAGTATTTTGCTGTGCAATCTGCAGTATTTTTTATGGGAAATGGTTTTTTTTTTTATTTGCAGTTAAATACGGGTAGTATTTTTTCAGAATCTTTCAGCGATTTTACAGTGGGTATTTTATATTCTAATATGGTTTACAACAATTTGAATACCTACATAAATACACTTATAACTACTTATCTATTAGAGATAGATATATGCTACCGCGGACTTTTTTGTAGATTATTTCATTCTGCACAATTCGTTCCTACATCATTTTGTTATATCTCTTACGGATTAGACAGTATACGTCACGAAAACTAGCTGGGGCTACCTTTTCCCCCGACTTGATTCACTTATATTGTTAATGATCAGCTCCTAAACATGATAGGTCCATGTTTAATACTCGTAAACCTTTCCGGTGAATCAACTTATCCAATAGTCAAAACCTCAACAAAATCCGTTCAGTAGTTTTTGCGTGAAAAGAGGATAGACAGACGCGGTAGGGAACTTTTTAGGGTAAACTAAAAACGGAAACGCTATTACGAGTCCGCTAGGTCCGTCCGTCCGTCTGTCTGTCTGTCTGTCCGTCTGTAACCATTACATTATATAAATATGTTCAATAAAAGTATCTACTTACATATAGGTCGTCCTCTGCTAGCATTTTCTTACAGCCATATAAACCTTTTTAGTCAATCTTTCATCCTTCATTCTTTCAACGTGTCTAAACCATTCTTATGAAATATCTACTGACGATATAAATATGAAAATTGGAAGATATTCCTTAGGGTTGTAGGAGTAACAAAGGATTTTTCAAAAATCAACCCCTAAGTAGATGAAATAGGATGTAAACATTGTATTCCTAATATATATGAACGCAGGCAACCGGGTTAATTACGTAGATAAACACTGGCCACTCGTTAGGTATAGCCTCACAAATACCATCGGCTAAACGAGGGAGACTTGGTCTTCCGCTGGGTACCCTGGAACAGCAACCGTAACCATTGCCATCCGTGAAGAAAGAAAAAAACTATAGAAAAATCTTACTTACATTATTTAACAACTTTTAGAGTCAATATACGTGTTCACAATACGACGCGTAATGGTCAACTAACAAGTTATTAAAAAACAAACAAAAGTACTAGGTAGATATTACGTACCTATATAAGTGAATGTACAACGTAAAGATCTGTGCATAATGGATTTATAATCTATTTCTTTACTAATGGGTTTAAGGGGGGGGGGCACCATTAATTACGTGAGTTCAAAATGGAGGGGGGGGGGGGGAGGAATCCAGTAAAATCTCATCAAGTCTCACTTAAACTGAGGGGGGTATAATTGAAAATCTTATGTCAACTTTAATAGTAGTTTATGATACGGGATCATAATAGGGATAATTAAAACACAAGTGGAATAGCATCCACGAGTGTTTTAATTCCAAGTTATGTGCCCGTTCATACACTACTTTATCTAATCCCATGCAATAGTACAAAACAAAATGAATCAAGATATTTTTCTTAATCGACAAATTGGCGGTAAACGTGGTAACCTACCTACTACGCATGCGCGTTAACTGTCAAGTGGCTCTACATGGGAGAGTCGATATTTTCATAGAGTTTAATGTGGCTGCATAACACATATTCTTTGCTTTTTCTGCATTTAAAAAAAAAAAACAAAACATTACGATATCGTTTTTGTATGAAAACTTCGGTACTATAATACATTATAGTATCGAAGTTTGACATATTAGAGACGAGTGTATGTAAAACATATCATTATGAAGTATAATTCGATTTTGTAATAGAGATTTTACGTTATAAGAGTAGATAAAGGAATATACATTGCTGCAAAATTTTTTTTCTCTTAATATGTCCCATTTGGTGAATTTGGGAAGTAAGATGTTTCTAATTTGTCACCAACCGTCTTCAAATTCACGTGTACGTCTGAATTAAATAAATCCGTAATAGTTTCGTCAAAAAAAAGTTTTCATTGGTCAGATAAAATGTTTGCATATCATTGTGATTTCGGCCTTATATATTGTATCATTCTTATAGAGGCCACTACCAAGAACTAGTATGGACTACTAACTATATCGCACGTGTTTACTCGTCAACTCATCTTCACGGTCTTTAAATATGTAGCTAGAGACATCAGTAACAGTGTCCACATGTCGCCAGTTGTCCATATTGAACAGAACAGCTTCCTACGCCTACGCATTTTAAAACGAGTCGATAGCCTAGTAGAGCGTGGCGTTGACTTGAAAACGGGAGTTCCGGGTTCAATTTTTACTCGAGCCAAAAATACAAAGCACCATGCTTCGGAGGACACGTAAAACCGGCCGGCGTTCGAACTTCTAAAAATAACAGTTATTTTCGTCTGTTAAATACGTAACAAATCTAGATTCATTTAGTGCATCAACAGACTTGCCACCTGTCATCTGTGGTTTAATATGGACAACTGGCAAAAAGTAGACACTGTAACATTTTTTTTAATACCTAGTTAAGTGTTCCAAATAATTTCTACTAAATATAATAAACATAACTTTGAAGAAATATAGCAAAATAATAATGTTTAACCGCATCGAAATCGATCTCACACTTAAAAATTTAGGTGACAAACGTAACTACTGTAGTTATAGGTGGTATCGAATTTGTATGGTAACTACGGAAAAACTACATCTATCTAACGGCTGAACGGATCTGGATGAAATTTGGCACAGAGTCTGGAATAGAACATAGGCTACTTTTTATCCCGGAAAAATGTATGGTTCCCGTGGAATAGATTTATATTTTTGAAGGGATCGACATGATTTTTTGCAGTGGTAGTTTAGGGGTTAGAGAATGACATAAGTATAGTATTTTTTATACCGCGAAAGCGGGCGGGGGATGGGCAAATTTTTGGATCTATTTCCATGCGGGCGAAACAGCGGACAGAAGCTTGTATCTATATTTTTTCCGCAGAAGTGTTACATACCCTCCGAAGCACAAGGTGTTGATTAAAGCCATAGACTAAGACTATAGACTCCTTTCGTTTCGACTCGAAGGCCAAAACCAATGGCCACCTAAGAAATGGCCGGCTCGAGAATGTATTTGCCCCACCCAGCAATTTAGTCGGCATCCTAGTATTGAATATAAAATTTTGATCCTGCGCATATTGCCCACGGCTTCGCACGTAAACTGAATACGGTGGATGCTAAAGTAACTAAAAGGCTAAAAAACGTTTTTTGATGTGTAACACTCTCCTCGCGCTTTACTGCAATCTGTGGGAGTGATTTCGTGAAAAGGGACGGAAATGTGTAACAGGAAGCTAGGAAAGCGCGCGCTATTTGATTTGACCAATGAGCGCGCGCGGTAGTAGAGTTGGCTGTCAGATGGTACCAAGACCAACCCATTTTCCAATGTATAAGCGGAAGGATGTACGAAATTGCGTCGTTTTTACACAGATTATTGGTAGTTTGTAACAAAAAAAGTATGTTTGGAAAAAACTTGGTTTATGTTGTTTTTGAAATGACCGATTCAATTTGTCTAATATGCTACTCGATTTAATTAAAATTGACTCTGTTGTTATCATAGCAATGAAAATAAATTCAGGATTTTAGGATTTCCCAGTGCGAGATCCGGGTCGTTACTTGTCATATACAAAAAAAAAGTCTTTACCTAATGTGTTTTTCTTTTTTGACATGCCTTATTTGGTAAACAAATTATGCATGTCTTTTTTTTGCCATTTAAAAATGTTAAAAGACGTTATATTAACAATTTTACACAATAATTAACAATTGCAGAACCAATAATAATATTCTTAAAACTCTAATTTAAACATTTTACAATAAAAAGACATGCAACTTTGTTTACCAAGTGAAAATAAATACACTTAACATGCAAGGATTATCCTGTTTTTAATAGCCGTTATAAAAGAACATATTCGTGTTTACAAGACAAGTGTGGCTCGAATGTTAAACAAACAATAACTGTCTCTTACGATATATGTTTACTGATAAGTTCAATCTAACGGATATTTAAATACATTAGTCTTGTTTGATATAGCTTACTTAAGCCGTAAGCGCAAGCTTGTTAGCGCAATGAACTCAGTAAACCGCAAAAATAATCGTAAAAATAACCAAGGATAAGATAAGATAAGATTAACAAAAATTCACGTACCAGAAACATGAGAAAGTACGATTTACGACATTATTGAATACGTGAATTTTGGTCTATCTTATCTTATCCTTGGTTATGTTATCTATTTTAATAGTAGTCCACCTCGCTTACATCTTTCTAAAGAGATATGGATAAAATAAGTCGCGCGTAAAACTGAGTTCATGGCACTGTGATGCGTCGCCGTTTGAAATCATTCAATTTCGCAGAACGCAATCACATTTCCATAAAGCGTTTCATCGTTTCCTCCTTTTTCTGGGATTTAAAATTGAAGTCTAGATTACGCCACGGAGTCAATAAGGTGTTCAGATTATACCAATGGATAAAAAATGGATTTATCAGTAGAGCATAAAGGGTCGCGCTCGTGTGTCATAAAGAAACCAGGCACTTATTTTAATATATTTATTTGTTACATCCTCTGTAATACTTATTTGTTTTATATATTAAATCTAGTAATACATTTGATAAATAAATATACTTATAAACTAATTTTAATAATTACTAATACCATATAAAACTTAAAATTAATTAAAATATATACTAACACAATAATAATAAATATAAAACTTAAAAAGGTATAAAAAAAATAAAAAGAATTTTGACGTGAAAAATATCCCTTCTAAATGTTCCCCTTGTGGCATGGTGCCCAAGGAGTTTTTTGTCGGTATAAATAAATATATCCATTAAAGTTAATGTTTGATACGCCATTTTGAAGATAATTTTCCCTTCTAATGACGAAATAAAATCAAACAAAAAATTAAATGTTTCTTTTAAAATAATTTATCTACTTATTTCGTAAAAGACGCCATCTGTTAGAGATCACTTGAAGTAATGGTTCGAAGTTTTCGCACGGGTCAATTAGTTTTAATAATTACTAAAACCCAATCTGATTGAGATTGAGATGAAACAAAGAAAGAATAAATTAGAATCTGTAAGACGTTTGGGGGAGATCCGGCCAAGCTGTTTATTTGCGATTTTTTGTGTTTAAATTGAGTTTCAAAATGCCTAAAGCATAGACAAAATAAATGAAAGTGTCGCAGCCGTTACAAGTAAATGTTGCCAGTAAATATTTGTTTATTTCCCTTAAATTACCTAGGTTATTTAATATACCTAATATTGAAAGTTAAAATATGTATCTACCCGTAAATTATGAGCAAAGTTATATTTTAATTTACCGACTTCCAAAAAAAGGAGAAGGTTCTCAATTCGGACCGGATTTATAAATTGTGATATTTAATTTTATTTATACAACATACAAATATAAAATAACAATGGATGACAAAGATAAAACCGTAAAAAAGTTAAAACATGGTGACATTTTTTGACGTGACAACGTCTTATAATTCGATGAAGCCGGCTGCACTCACGAAAAAACATGACTCATGCGGCGTTACCTCGCTCTGAGGCGTTCCATTTAAGGCTTGAAGTGCAAGCGAGAGCGCGGAACGAGCGACAAAGAGGCACAACCATTCCATCTGTATTTTCTTATGACGTTGTCACGTTCAACTATCGTCCGACTTTACAGACAACCGATTTTTTAATTTTACTTACATCACAAAACATATTTACTACAAAATTAATAGTAATTCTTAGCATAAAATGAACACTTTTCTCAACTATTTTTGTGATGTTGAGTGCTGATCTAGTCAATTGGTTTTGGTTACAGGTGAAGACTTAGACTTTGAAGATTCTGGTTCTGAATATGTGCCATCTCCTGCACCTTCATCTGACATTGACGACTAAGAAAAAGCTGAATCAGCAATTCAAACCAATCAGCTCAGCCAAACTTGTCAGCCGAGCGTCAACCAAGCACCTCTGTTGAACGTTGAGACTTCTGTACTCAAAGGCAAAAAGCGGGTAAGAAAACCAGACTCTTGGTAGCGAAATGTGCTAAAGTTAAAACGTGCAAAAGGTGAAGAGTATAAAAATCATTAAAATAACATTGTTCCTGCGAGGACACCCAAAATACCATGTTCAAAAATATGACATTTAAATATTGATTGGGACCGACAGCTGGAGATATTAAAATGCGTGACAAACAATTGCAGAAGCAGCACAGGAAGAGAAGAATCGAGACAAAAACACATATCTTACTGACTAATTATGGTGTGGAGTTTTTGTCCATTTTCTATTCATATATATTCTATTCGAACAATGAAGAGGTCCTCTTTGATGATTTTGTGTTCAAAAAAGGCAGTCAGTTATTATAACACAACTAGAGCCATTATTTTTTGATTGTCACATTGTTAGGTGATTAAGAATGTTACATAATGGGTACTTGGAAATTTTGCACACTGTAAGTCACGGTAGGGTTATTGGACTATATATGTAGTATGCACACACACATGTAGGTCTGAAAAATCCCTGGCAAATAAAAATTATTTCATTCATTTCATTTCATTTCATTAAAAACCTGTTATATAAGTTACTCAAAAATTATAACATCGATCTTGTTGAAATTTGGTATGCATGTTGATGCTTATAAAACACATATTCTGTCTCAAAGTTTCAAGTCTTCATATTCAATAGAACGGAAGTTATGGAATTTCGAAAAATGGCCCAAAAAAGCGGTTTTTTGCAATTCACTAAAAAACTACTGAACCGATCGCAGCTCAAAAAAACTCATTCGATTCGTATTTTTATTGCGCATTTTTTATTTCATTACACTTTATTTGTCAAATACATAATTTTTCCGTAAATCGCAAAAGTGATTTTGACGATTTTTGACATTTTTTTAACCATCGTGCGGTACTGGGGTCGGCGTTTAAACTGAATGTTATTTGTGTTGTTGTTATCTAACAAAAAGCAATTTAAAGTTGAAGTTCACAATTACATGTGACGGATTTGCTAACTCTACCCGACTAGCTGGATAAAGAAGCCTTTTAAGCATCGTGCTGAGAGTCTTCCTAGAGCTGACACTATCAAGAGTCCCTATAAGTATTTCTCCGATTTCCTTTCCGACAACGTAATAGATTATATAACTGAACAGACCAACCTTTACTCAAAAAAACCGGCAGATGTTTGAATATTTCTAAAAAAGACATAAAAGACTTCATTGCTATCAATCTTCTCATGGGAATAGTCAGTTTACCAGCATACACAGACACGCGTCCACTTCCGCAGCACTGAACAGAGGTGTCTCAATTGACGAAATTAGAAGAACGGCTGGATGGACTGACAGCTCACGTTGTTTCGCTACATTTTATAACCGACCTATATGAACTGAAGGTTTCGTAGAAGCAATTTTCTCTTAAAATAAGGATTAAATTAATTATTACATATAATTATGTTGAGGTAATAAGAATGGGAACTGGGCAATAATTACGAATAACAACGAAATTGTTAAACATTTTGGTAAACCCGATATAGATTTGTTTGCATCACGAACAAATACAAAATGTGAAACTTATGTCTCGTGGCACCCTGATCCAGGCGCTTTCAACTCTTTCTTGGTCCAACCTGTTATTCTATGATTTTCCCCCCTCCTCTATGATATAAAAAAGTATAGAAAAAATTATAGTAGACAGAGGAATAGGTATTTCAGTTGTACCAGACTGGCCGACACAAGCATGGTACCCCCTCTTTAGAAAACTGTCAGTAAAGGAACCATTGCTATTCAAGCCTAACAAACATTTACTTACCCTATGTAATTCCAGGACAATTCACCCACTACATGGGAGCCTAACATCACTTAGCTCCGGAGGCTTAGCTAAAGAAACACTGCTAACCATTCCGCCTCATACTATTCATAAATTACAGCCCCCTTGATGTGTCAGTGTTTGGACCTCTACAGACATAATAGGTCGGGGAAAAAGTCTTATCGCATATAATATGTATAAACTTGTAATAAAATCTCTTTGGCTGTACTACTTGTACAGCCATGGTTTTGATGACATTAAAAAGGTTACATAGGTTCAAAAAAATAAACAAATTAATAAAATATTGTTTCGAGCTATTTTTCATTTATTTTTCTTTCTGTCAAAATGAGTGAATCTAATGAAGAAATTCGATACATTTTAAAATTTTATTAAAAAAAAGGAAAAAATGCAACATAAGCTGCGAAAAAAAAATGTGACGTTTATGGACCTAATGCAGTGTCAGTAAGAGTAGCACAAAGCTGGTTTAAGCGTTTTCAATCCGGGAATTTTGATGTCAAAGATGCACCTCGCTCTGGTCGCCCTGTTACGGATAAAATGTACGCCATTTTTGAAAAAGTGGAGCAAGATCGGCATATCAGTAGTTACGACATAGCTGAAGAACTGGGAATTAACCACAAAACAACTTTGACCCATTTGAAAAAAGCTGAGTACACAAAAGAGCTCGATATTTGGGTGCCACACGAGCTCACTGAAAGAAACCTAATGAACCGTGTACTCATTTGCGATTCTTTATTGAGGCGTAATGAAACCGAACCGTTTTTGAAGAGATTAATAACTGGTGATGAAAAGTGGATCACGTACGACAAGAACGTGCGAAAAAGGTCGTGGTCAAAAGTCGGTCAGGCTTCACAGACTGTGGCAAAACCCGGGTTAACTCGCAATAAGGTGATGCTGTGTGTATGGTGGGATTGGAAGGGCATTGTTCATTACGAGCTTTTACCGGCGGGTAGAACCATCGATTCGGATCTCTATTGCCAACAACTGATGAGATTAAAGCAAGAAGTTGAGAGAAAGCAGCCGGAATTGATCAATAGAAAGGGTGTGGTCTTTCATCACGATAACGCTAGACCACACACATCTTTAGCCACTCAGCAAAAATTAAGAGAGTTTGGCTGGGAGGTGGTAATGCATCCGCCATATAGCCCTGACCTTGCACCTTCAGATTTCCACCTGTTTCGGTCTCATCAGAATTCCTTAGGCAGTGTCAGGTTAACATCAAGAGAGGACTGCCAAAACTACTTGTCGCGTTTTTTTGATCAGAAGTCCCAAAATTTCTACAGCAACTGGATCATGTCACTACCTACAAGATGGCAGAAAGTCATCGAACAAAATGGCACATATATTCTGTAATTAAATGTAAATAAACTTTGAAAAAAAATGTCTTGAGTTTTCATATAAAATGCGAACAAAGTTTTTCCCCAACCTAATATTACAACGCCGCAATAGATTCATGGCTTTTGCGTGATCCAGGAACACCTTTGACAATATCATGGATCAGATAACAATGACATCCCTCTGTTTTTACTGAAACAACCAAAAAAAGATTATTTTGTCGATGTAAAATTTTTGGGAAAACAGACAAAGCATTATATTGCGAAATTATTTACAGATGATGAGAAAGACGAATATGAGGTCAATTATTTACGCAAAAGTAGTAAAGTTGATAATGTCTTTTATTGCCCTTTAGAACCGGACCTTGCTATTGTCGGTCTGGATGATATTGAGATTATATTACCATTACCTAAAATGATACTCTATTAGAGAACCAATGATCAGGAGATGGTTTGATGAATTGCGAGAATATCTACAGGAACAGAAAGTGGAAGAACTGTTGGATCAACCCGACCGCATCTTTAATCTAGATGAAACCATGTAAGTGGAGTTATTCTTGGACCTAAAAATTACCAAGCCATGTATGACGTTGCCACTGCATAACGTATGCAAACCTGTGCTTTTACTAGTCGACGGTCTCAAAAGTTATATTAATATGGATTTACATGACTTTTGTGTTCAAAACCAAATAATACTGTATTGTTTACTGCCTAACACAACTCATATTTTACAACGTCGGAATATTAGGACCTCTTAAATCTGCTTGGAAAAGGCTGTCAGACAACACAAATTAAAAGAAAATGTTCAAATTACGAGATCAAACTTTGCGAAGGTGTTTTCTAAACCATTTCAAAGTGCAATCACAAGAACAACAATACAGAACGCATTCAAAGCCTGTGGTATTTTTCCTTTCTGCCCAGATGCCGTCGATTATAGTAAATCTATATCAAACAGAAGAGACAAAATTGAGGAGTATGTGTCTGTACAAGACTATATTACAACCATTAACGTTATCGAAAAATCTATAACTAAAATCACACTGGAAAAATATAATGAATATAAACGCTGTAATAAAAATATCAGAAGCAGTCTCTTCAAATTTTGGAGCAAATGTAAGAAGAAGGTTAACAATTCATCAGTGTTATCGAAATCATCCAACATAAATGATTCTACAGTTCAAAGGTTCAAAGAGCTGTAAATACGGACCAAAGTAATGTTCTAATAGAACAACGCGGTGAAAAAGAATTTTCTTTAACTATAGGTACTGATGTAATTATAGATGGACTCTTAGACATTGAAAATTTACCTATTGAATTACAAGGGGTTTCGCTTTTGGTAAATGATGACAATAATGTAGTACAAGAAAGTCCTCTTACGCCACTTAGTCCCACACGATATCTAGATGAAATTCCTGGTACATCCTTTATGGAAGATGTTGTAACATCAACTCCGATCTCAACGGTAATTCCTTTACAAGAATCACAGGCGAATAACATTATTGGCAATCAGTTTTCTACAAATACATCAAAAATATCTGAAATTTACGGTTTGCTAAGACTTCCCTAAGAAAGCAAGAAGAGTATCAAACGCAAGTTTTCTCATTCTCCGATGCCTCTTGCAATAACATCTAAGAAGTTTAAAGAATATCTTAAAGACAAAGATGATCAGAAGAAGTAATGAAGAGAAAGCTAATGAGGGCACTAAAAAAAGAAGAAAAGGATAAATCTATAAAAACTGTAAAGTCTAAACCGAAAATAACTAGCGATACTAAATACAAAGCAAAGCAACAAACAGACAAAACAATATCAAACACAGGAAATACGTATGTTGTAGTAGAATTTAAAACAAACAAAAGAAATCGTTTTTATGTAGAAAAAGTAACAATGCAGATCTTTGAAAAGCAATGTCTCAAAGTTAGCTGTCTGAGAAAGAAATACAGTAAACTGGATAATTTTATATATTTTGTCGAACCTCCTATCTGACTGAAATACCTACCACATCAATAAATCATGTATTACCTACACCGGAGATAGGCAGAAGTGGAGGGATTTTTTTTTTAAATTTGCTCAATTTAATCTCAGTATGTGCGAATAATTTTTCCCCTGTTTTCTTTATTTAATTTCGATTCCCACATTAAGTGAATCTTGGGTATGGCAGAAGAACCATGCTTAATTGATTAATGCAGTTGAAATGAGATTATTAAGAAAGATGTGTAATGTAACACTTAGAGTGAGAAATGATGATGTATGTGAAATGTGTGGAATTACTGATAGTGTTGTAGGTAAATAAAATTGAAAGAGGAATGCTAATTAAGAATTTTTTTTTTTAGGGTGCTGTTTTTGAGTTTATGTTGAAGCATTTTGAAAGTAGGTACCATGTTGACTTTTGTGATACCTGGACTAGGTATCACTAAGTACCTGGACAAGGCTTATGTACTACATCACATTTAGTACTATGTCTTAAATTTGATTGATTGATTTTTAAATTAAAGACAGAATACAATAAAAAGTAATGTGTGTTTATCAAATTTTTTACCCAATTATGTAACATTTTACTCGAAATAAAAGCAAAGTTTAATTAGTTCATCTTCTGGGTTCGAATTGTTCAAGTAAACAAATAAATAAATAAATGTACTACTACTAAAAAAAAATAAAAAAAATACCTAAGCACGGTGTGACAGATGCCTGCTAGGGGCTGGTGCCCAGGGCGGCAAAATACGCGTTATTGAAAATACTTTAAAAAGTATGATTGTAGATGTAGAACCTCGATTATCCGAACCAATTGGGACCGAGACTAGTTCGGAAAATCAAAAGTACGGATAATCGAAACGTGGGTTTTTTGGATTTTTACATACATAATATTAAAATTCGACATACATATTAACGTTGAAATCTTTTTTTTATAAAATCATCAATTGTTGTTTGACTAACGGCTGTAACGCCGTAGCATGCCCGCGATTGTCGTAAAGATACATTGCTGCTCACGGCGAGAAATAATGTATATTTCGCGCCAACGTTACTAAGTCACCGTTCGGATAATTGAGTTAAGGGTTCGGATGAACGAGGTTCGGATAATCGTGGTTCTACTGTAATTATCCTTTGGTTGAGCATCAATATCTGTTCAGTCGCAGAACTAATAATAAATTCAAGAGATATTAACTAAGCCCCAGGGCGGCACTAAAGGTAAATCCGGCCATGAGCACAGACAGTTCAAATACATTGAACCTGTACCTTTGAATGAGATTCGGCGTATTCTTATTGCAACACAACCTTTTACAGGCCAATAAATTAAAAGAAGCAAACTTTTCTTGGACCTTCAAACGTCTAATATAACAATCATTGATTTAAAATAAAAGAACTTTGAAGAGGCCACAGTAGACTACAATCGGGAAATATAGTAACTGAATTTGCTTTACTGCATAATATTGTGCATCACAATACTGTTGTTATTGACTAAGACCTGACTTGTAACTAGCTAGATAATAGGAAGAAACAAGGAGTGAGACACAGTTCTTTAGTAGCAGATAGTTGGATAAAATAAATAAATTTGGAAGTTACGAGTAACTCGAAAAACTCAATAGGTTTCTGTTATATATTATCTTAGAGCCAACCTGTGGCTGAATGTAGTGAAGCTTTGGCCAAGCTGCTGTCTGGCATTTTTTAAAATTTTTTTGCGTAGCGGTATAGCGCGGGTTTTTATTCGGGCGGATATCTGAGCAGAGACGATGACTGACGTGGCCAAGGCAACCAACAGCGCCTACAAAAAGACGTGGACCTCGCGTTCCATATACCTTATTAAGGACAGAAACTTGCATTTTAGCGTTTTAACTTACCGACATGATGACAGCACCGAAGATTCAATCGGTGAGATAAACGAAATTCAGAGCGAGGCTGACGGGGGACCATACCCGTCATGTTATACGTGTTCTGGCTCCGAGGCAATCGTACCTGTCGATCGCACCAGAATTGGATTTGAAATTGCAACACGCCGCATTCATTATTTGGGTGATATACAGCGCGCGAAGTTCTTCACTATGCGCATGGATGCCGTAACCCACCGCAAGATTCGCTTCTTCCTGACCTCCACGGTCAAAATGCCAGACAGCAGCTTGGCCAAAGCTTCACTACATTCAGCCATAGGTTGGCTCTAAGATAATATATAACAGTTTCAAAGCTTGGGCTCTAGAAACATTGTAGGGGTTATTAAGCTTCATAAGGAAAAATTAACCAACGTTTCCCCTCTTAGAAAAGAGCGGGCCGCGCCATCTTTAATTACAAGATCAGTACTCAACAGCTATCATTTTCTTCTAAGAAACACTTTAAGTATATACCAGGCTCTAAAATACCTTAGTCCTTACCTACTTGCTCAAGCAACCAACTCTTCCTGTTGGGTCTTCGAGGACACTTTGGAAAAGTTTAGGCCTGTGGCAAAGGGTTACTTAGCCTTCTGGAGGAGCTGATGTTCACTAGTTAAGGACTGCTACAGTTTCTAAGTTAGCACAGTTACAAATTCTGTTCTTGGCCGAGCTGATACAGTGAAGTAGGTAGTTCTTTCTTGCAGTTTTCCATGATGTTTGGTTTCCTGCAGGAGCTGGCTGATTGCGATTGAGCCTTTAAGTTAGCACAGTTACAAAATCTGTTGCTGGAGAATTCAATGAGGTAGGTAGTCCGACATCACTATTTCTCCTGTGTGCTTGCGCATGTGGGAGAGTAAATGCACTTTTTGGGCAGCTTTATATGGGCATATCATACAAGAATAGGGTTTGACTCCAGTGTGAGTTTTCATATGCGACAACAAGCTTGGCCTTCTAGCGCATGTATATGGACACAAGTTACAAGAAAAAGGTTTTTCGCCTGTGTGTATTCGCTTGTGCAACACCAACAGTTGCTTTCTCGTACATTTGTATGAGCACTCTTCACACGAAAATGGCTTTTCATCAGAATGGGTGTGCATGTGCAGAATTAAATATTTCTTTTTTACACAACTATACTGGCACATGTCACAAGAGAACGGCTTTTCCTCTTTGTGACTAAGCATGTGTTGCACTAAATAATACTTTCTGGCGCAAGTGTAGGAACATAAGGTACAAGAAAATGGTTTCTCTGCAGTGTGAACGTGCATGTGCTTTGCCAAATGTTCCTTCCTTGCACATGTATATGGACATACACTACAAGACAATGTCTTTTCTGCAGTGTGAGTTAGAATGTGTGTTGCTAAGTGTGTCTTTGTAACACATGTATACGGACACAACTCACAAGAAAATGGTCTCTCTGCAGAATGTGTACGCATATGTTGTGCTAAATATATCTTCCTAGCACATTTATATTCACATACACTACAAGAAAATGGCTTCTCTTCTGTGTGTATTTTCATATGTAACACTAAATTTCCTTTCCTCGCTGATGTATATGGACACTCAGTACATGAAAATGGCTTTTCTGTTGCATGTGTTTTCATGTGGGAAACTAAGTGATGCTTTCTAGAGCATGTATAGGAGCATTTGTCACAAGAAAATGGCTTTTGCCCAGTGTGACTAAGCATGTGTTGCACTAAATGGTACTTCATAGAACCTGTATAGGGACACAACTTACAAAAAAATAGTTTATTAACTTTGTGTGTAAGCATGTGTGATTTTAAATTCATTTTTCCGGAGAATTTTGATTGGCATATATTGCAGTGAAATTCCTTATTCTTAGAAAGCCCTTTCTTTTTTAAATATTTGTCAGGTTTAACTTCAACATAGTGTGTACATACCACATATGCATCTCCGAGAGATTTGTTCTGTTGGCATATATTACAGAATAATTGTTTTTCTCCAAAATTTGAAGTGTGTGGCTCAACTTGTGAAGTATGATGTACAGGATTGTTGCGGCCATCTGTAATAATAAAGTTTGTGTGCTTCAGACCGAACTCAATCAATCAATCAATCAAAATATATTTATTTCGTAGGTACACAAGGTACACTTGAAATAGTCAATAAGAAACACAATACACTTTTGAATTAGTTATTAATTAATTAATTAGTAGAATTAATTATTTTAAAAATGTTAATGGGTGTCCAAAATAGTTAATTTAAATTAAAGTCAGCATCTACATATTATAAAACAAAGTCCCCTTTTCAGAGGTCCACCTAGGTGTACTTTTATTGAACATTTATAAAAAAAATATTGATTGATTGAAATATTAAAAGTACACACAATCGCCGAGCAAGTATGAAAGGTATGATGGATATAAAAGAAGCGAAAGAGGTATGTCGGATCACAACAAATGGCATTTGATTGTCTCTGCCTACCCCTCTTAGGATAGAAGGTGTGATGATAGATAGGCTAAAAGGAAGACAAAGTCTCCCACTGGGTACCCTGGGACCGATAACACGGTTTAGGGAGCTGCAAGTTTATATAGAGAAGGTGTGCACTAAGAAGAATGAAATATGGTTGAATTTTGACCACTAAGCTTCCTCATAAACTTACCATTAATTTGTGTGACTTCCTTTTTCACTGCTTTCAATCTAAAACAATATAATTCATGAGTGAACTAGAGAAGCAAACTAAAATTTATGAAAAGAAAATATACTTTCTTGTTAAATAAAAATGTAGAAAATCGAATTGAAACCTATTTGGGCATTGGTGGTCAAGTGGATAAGATGTCGGCTCGCAACTGAAAAGTCGCGGGTTCGATTCCAACATCTGACCATGTACAAATGGGTTTTTTATACGACAATCCATACAAAGAGGCTTTTTCATATATCTCAACAGACCTGATTATATAGCCTCAAAAAATTGAGGAAGACTTTGTCTTCCACTGGGTACCCTGGGGCTGGCAACAGTTCCCAGGAGCTGTAAGGCAACCCGTGAACAATAAAAAAAAATTCAAGCAACAATTTTCTTTCATAATGTATGCTTAAATCAACTCCTCGTGCTTCAGAGGGCACGAAAAGCAAAAATAACAGAGATATTTGTCTGTTAAAGAAGTGCCACATCATCATGGACCTACATTAAGTGAGTCCTCTTATAAATTCAAACTCTTTGTTTTTTATATACAGAGAATAGATACTCACTGTGATTCAGAAAATATTTGTGGTTTATATAGCACTGTTGTACCAACTTCTATATCTGAGACTGGCTCAATTTTAACTGTTGTACATGGAGTTAGTTCTATTTCTACTAATTGGCTATCTTGGCTATCATCTTGTGGCTCGAGTTTGACTTGGTGAGATTCTAAGCTGCATAATGGGTCCATAGGAGGTATATCCGGCTCCTGCTTTATTTGTATGGGAGTAAACATCTCTTGTGCCATTTTTTGTGTTGTTTTATTTTGGTAATTTTGTTAATGAACTAATCCACTTTTACACTATTTAACTATTGTAGATTAAGTTATTTAAAGTGCATTATTTAAAAACATTTTTCTTCTTGTTTTATTATGGCTCCACCCAATTCAAAGTTTTTTTTTTTTTTTTTTTTTATTGATTGGCAATTGTACTAAGATAAGTACATTTCTGCCAGTGTCACGTCGTTATTCAGTTACATTTATCTGTCGAAATTTAGTATCGAAACTTTCAGGAATCTGAAATAAATAATACAATACTACTTCTATATTTACAACTAAATTAATTAAAACTATTTACATACACAAAAAAAAATATTCAACATTAAAATAATATTTAAATTAAATAATTCATGACTAAATACAACTTAAGATAGGAACAATGAAATTAATACATAACTGAAACTAACAAATTACTTAATAAGAATGATAATAAATAAACATAAAGCTTTATTTAAAATATAGATAGACTTATATTTTTATGTTATTATCTGATAAAAATTTAGATATGCATGATATTATGAAAATATTAGAATTCATCATAATATGTAGAAGACTCACTATGTTGATGGGAAACTGAATATTGTTACTTAATAAAGATTTCATAAAATTATCCCGATTATATAATTCACATGAAAAAAAAAGATGGTTAGCATCTCCAATATCCAGCCCACATTCACAAATTGATGAATCTTTGATGTGAATTTTATTGAGATGAACAGGAAGACAGGTATGACCCAAGCGTAATCTACTAATTGAAGATGTTATACTTCTAGAATAATGAATTTTAAAAAACCAGGGTTTAGCAGGAACTTGCTCAACAATCTTTCTATAAAATGTACCCTTAGTCTTAGAAGAAATTCTCCATGATTTATTCCAATTTTCAAACAGAGATAATCTAGGTAAATTAACAAGATCATGACAAAAATTTTGAAAAGGAAAAACATCTCCACATGATATTTCCATAAATATTAGCGTGACCAGGAATCCAAACAATAATTACATTTAAATTTTTATCAATACAATTTTGTAAAGCTGACTTAATATTATATAATATGATATTATGATCTTTTGAATAAAACGGGGACTTACATACTGATTGAATAGAACTTAGTGAATCTGAGAAAATTACTGTAGATTTTAATTTAAATAATAAAATATATTTAATAGCTTCAAGGATACCCAAACATTCTCCTGTATATACTGTTGTTTCTGGAGGATATTTGATTTTTTGGACAATATTCCAATTCTTATGGAAAATTCCAATACCAACACAACCTTTTTCAGTAAGTTTTGAGGCGTCTGTGAAAATATAATGATAGTTGGGCCAATTTGAATCAATAATTGAACAAAATTCTTTATTAGCTTCTAAAGTAGATTTTGTTATTCCTATATTACAAATTACACTTGGAACAAAAATGCATGTATCAAAAGAATGTGTGTATAAAGGGAGATTATTTAATCTAACTATAGGATATTTAATATTTTTAAAATATTGATAACTTTTAACCAAGGAAGGAATCGTTTTATTTGTCCAATAACTATTTGAACCACAATATCTTGTTAATAGTGAAAGTTTAGGAAAAATAGCATGTTTCTTAAATATGGCAATACGAAATAGAAATCTGTCAGATAAATATTGCCTGCGTAAAGCAAGGGGAGGGTCGACAGATTCTAGTTGTAGAGCATTAACTGGGCTGCTTTTCATTGCCCCAAGAATTATTCTAAGAGACTTGGATTGAATAAGATCTAATTTCTGAAGTGAATTTTTATTGGCAGGAATTAAAAGAAAAGAACCATAATCCAAATGGCTCCGAATAATAGCGTTATATAAAATTTTTAAATAATAAGGATGACCACCCCACCAGACTCCACATAATGTTTTTAAAATATTAATATTACGTTCACATTTATTAACAATATAATCTATGTGAGAGGTACCTGACAATTTACTGTCCAATATTAGACCTAAAAATTTATGTTCATTGACAATAGGAATTAAAACATCATCAATAGAAATATTAACTAAAGGAATATTTCGTTTTCTAGAAAATATTAATAAAACACTTTTAGCTGGGGAAATACCCAAACCATGTAATATTAGCCATTGGTTAAGGGACAATAAGGCTTTTTGAATACTATCAGCAGAACTAAACACTACCTTGTTAGCAGAATAAATTAATATGTCATCTGCATACTGAAGTATTCTACAGTGAGGTATAACAGAATAGTGTAAATCATATGTATAAATATTAAATAATAAAGGACTTAGTACCGACCCTTGAGGTAAACCTTTATATATTTTCCTAGAATAATAAACATCATCTTGTAAATTAATTTGAATTGTTCTTTCTAATAACATGTTGATAACAAATGTGACTAATTTTTCAGGAACCTTAAGAGTTCTCATTTTGTTATCTAATAAAGGAATTAAGACATTGTCATATGCAGCGGTTATATCCAAAAATGCTGCCACAGTAGACTCTTCTCTACTAAAAGAAAGTCTTATATCAGTAGTGAATATTGCTAAATTATCCATCACACTTCTACCTTTCCTAAAACCAAATTGGAAAGGTGATAAAATATTATGAAACTCAATGAACCATTCTAAACGATTTTTGACTAAATGTTCAGTAATTTTTGCCAAACAAGATGACATTGCAATAGGACGATATGAGCAAATATCCTCTGGATTTTTAAATGGCTTCAGTATCGGAACTACCTTTTGAATCTTCCAGCTGGCAGGTATATTTCCACTAATAAAAACGCAATTAATAAATGTTAAAAAATATTCTAAAATATCATCATTAAGATTTACAATAAATGAGTATAGAATAGAATCTAATCCAGGAGCTGAATCTTTGACGTGGGATAAAACTATTTTTAATTCATGTAGGGAAAAAGGAGAACAAAGTTTGTCAATATGCATAGAAGGAAGATGCGTAGAGAGATGTAATGTAGATATTTCATCTTTATTAGGGACATAGCTAGGACAAAGTTTACATATAAAAGAATTAACTAAATCTATAGGAATATAACTTTTTGATTTGTTATCTAGAGAGTTACGATATCTACGAATATTTTCCCAAACAAGACTTGATGGGACCTTAGGGGAAAGAGAAGAGCAAAATTTATTCCAACCAGCGCGTTTTTTTTTACGTAGCAATTGTCTGGTTTGTGCTTCAACTTTTTTTAATTCTATGTAATTCTCAGGTGTTATTGAAATTTTAAATTGATTTTCAGCCTTACATCTAAGTCGAATAGCTGCTGTACATTCTTCGTCCCACCACGGAGGAGAGGCACGGGAATGAGATGATTTTAAAGGAACACATTTCTTAGCTGTATTTAATAAGTGATCACACAATAACTCAACACAGCAATCAATATTATCCTCTGTAGGATTAGGCAGATTTGGAACAATTTCTAATAAAGTACTATTATAAGATTTCCAATCTGCAGATTTAGTTTTAAATTTTAGGTTTGTTGAAGAGTTTACATTAATTTTAACCTTTCCTGGAAATAAAATTAAAATTGGATAGTGATCACTGCCAAATGAACTATCCAATGTATTCCATGAAAGTAATGAAGTCAATTTTGAAGAACATATGGAAAGATCAACAGCACTAGAGTTTTGAAAAAGGGAACCACGACGAGTTATAGCACCAGAATTTAACAAACACAAATTAAAATCATCCAAAATATCTAGTACCTGATGACCAAAACTGTCAGTCCGGTTACAACCCCATAACCTGTGATGACAATTGAAATCACCAAGCAATATAAATGGAGATGAAAAAGAACTAATAATTTTTCTAATTTCACGAAATATAGTAGATGAAGGATATGGGATATATATACATACATAAATAATGTCCTGAATTTTAACAGCTACTATATTAAGATCTGAATTAATGTGGTTGATGATTATTTGAACAGGAGATAATGATTGATGAATGAGTAGCATACAGCCTCCTCGGCCATCCTGCCTGTCATCTCTGAAGCAAGAAAACCCTGACATCCGAAATTGATAAGTAGATTTTAACCATGTTTCCGAAAATGCTGCTACTAAAATATTATATTTTCTAAAAATGTAAAGAATATCAGAAGATTTATTTACAATGCTTCTACAATTCCATTGAATTATATTAGCCATAATTGTTTTTTTTTTTTTTTTTTAAATACAAAATTAATATATATATAAAAAAATATTTTATAAAATAAATTAAAATATTATAAAATTAAAATATTATTTCTCATGATGAGGACACTTCCCCTGTAGGACCAGAAGAAGAGTATTCAGAAATTAATTTGGAGATAATGGAAATAAATGGGGCAACGTTGGACGGTACATTTGATTTGGATGAAATAAATGACAGAAAGGAAGTTAATAAATTCATTAATACTTCAAAATTTAGGGGTTGAGCAGATAATGCACAACCATTTGAGGAAGTTGAAGGAACATCCCTAACTATATCCGCATGTGCAATTTTGTTATAGCCATGGCGAGGAGAAACAGGAGGATGTTGCTTTTTTAAAACAAGTTTTTTGTGCGAAGATGTACGAGGTGCAGTTATCTCTGCATAAGATTTTTTAGATGATGGAAACAATCTTGATGCAGATATGTAAGAAATTGACTTATCTGCCATGGTTTTTTTTATATTTTTTTGTCTAATGAGCTCTGGACAATCTTTATAAGATGCAAAATGACATCCTGAACAATTAATGCATAAGGCATTTTGCTCAGAGACGGAACAAGAAGTACCTGAATGGCTTTCGCCACATTTCAAGCATCGAGGCTTTGAGCGACACTTATCCTTAGTGTGCCCAAACCTACAACACTCAAAACATTGTATTGTCGGGTAAATATATTGAGTTACAGGAATTGAATTATAACAAACAAATATCCTCGAAGGAAGAATTTGCCCATCAAATGTCAGAACAACAGTCTGAGAGGGTTTCCATTCGAAACCACTCTCAGACCTGACTTTGTAATTTAACCGTCTTACTTTGACTATTTTCCCAACTCCCTCTGGGACGGATACAGAATCGCATATATCTTCAGGAGACCATTCAGTAGGGATGCCCCTTACAACTCCCATTTTGCATACCGAAAACGAAGGTATAAATGCGTGATATTTTTTTAATAAAAGAGGACTTTTCACAAAATTGTTTGCATCCAAATGTGTGGAGAAAGATAGAGAAACTCTGTTTCTTCCTATCTTCTCGACACTACCATTAATTATATTTTTAAAATTACATTTATATAGAAATTTCCCAAATGAAATGGCACTTAATGAGGTACCACTATTGGCATGATCTTCTATAATTTGTACATGAATGACAAATGGACCTTTATCTTTAGGGGAATATGATTGCCTTAGTTGTAAAGAATTAATGGTTATAGGTGTTTGTGAAAATGATGATGGAATTGTAGATGGGAGGGAAGATGGGACTTGGTCCAAAATATTTAAAGTATAAGGAGTTTGTTGTCCTGCAGGGATAGAGTTTACCTCATCTGATGAGGATGAGTCCTGCGATTGTTTAAGTTGTTTTTTCGTTCTTTTTCTTTTATTTGATGAACGAACTTTTGTACAATATTTATCATCCATATCTATTTGCGATGATATCGATAAATAGGCACCTGGAGAAGGGCATTTAGACCCTCCTCCAGGGTCCTCTGAGTCATCCATATTTTGTACCCTACACTATTAAAATATACAAATTACTTACCAGAAATATACTTTATGATTATGAAACTATGATTAGGAACTAATTCTACGTGACTAAAAGATCCCTGAAAGTATTATTTTACAGAAATTCCCCGAAAAACCAAAATTCGCGTCTTCAACAAACGACGATCGCTGACAGATCTCAAAGTTTTCTTTACAGGTTTTCTTGGCTTTCCAAGATACGAGAAGAGAAGCCGAGAAAAGAAAAATTTATTTATTTTTTATCAATCAGATATTATTGACTGACTGTCAGATTAAGACGGTGTTGCTAGACTAAATAACTATTGAACGACTCGACTCGAATGATCGACATGTTTTAAATCGATATTGCCCACGGCTTCGCTCGCAGTATTTTGTTTTAATGGCTATATCCCTTTGAGTTCTTAAATACTCAAAGCTATATCCAGATGAAATAAAGAGCAGATTTTAGTCTAAAAATCCATTCAGCCGTATCTAAAACTGTTAGGTACGGACAGTCGTACATTCTAAAATCTATTACTGCCTACAGTAATACAGTTAGGTACCTAATTTAAATTTAATAAACAAAATAGCGGTCGCACGACCGCAACTATCCTACTTAAGTTACACACACATCCTCATCCTCTTTCCTCCGTCAACCCTAATCTTCGTAAATAACGGTAGGTATTCATTTTGAAGTAAATTCTATGAGGGTATTGAACCATAAACGATGACCGTAAATAACGGTTTACAGTGGCGGCGCTAGACCAAATGTAGACGTCGCGTCGGCGAGATCAGCTTTGCGAGGCCTCTTTCATTTCCCAGTCAGAACAAAAACGATAAATAGGTCTATTTCCTTTCTTAAAATTTATTTATTTATTTATTTATTTATTTATTATAAATAGCCCAACAACACCTACGTCCACACATATGCATTGTATATTTTTATGACTTAGTAGACGCAGTGTCAATTATAGGGCTATTAACATTTTTATAACAACAACACAACATTGATAAGAAAAAAAAAGTAATTGAATACCTAATATAAAAACACAAAAAATACAATAATAATACCTAATTTACACAATACAATACAATACAAATAGGCAAAAGATTGCGAATCGTCCTTTTTGATAGCAGAAAATTCCTGAACTTTTCTTCTTACGACTCTCAAGTCAAAATCGTCAATGACTATTTTACCACTAAAGAGTCTTATCTTACGGTAAGATAATTATTACGTTTTTGTCTGTGAAAGAAAGCAGGAGAGTGCGAATTTTTAAAACTTTATTGCGAGGCCCCCACAGGCGCGAGGCCGTCGGCTGTCGCCGACGTCGCTGACGCCTAGCGCCGCCACTGACGGTTTATATAGGGTGTCCAGTAAGTAATGGATAACCTTGCAACCAGAGATAGGGTTAGGAGCATGACGTCATGAAACATGGTTTTCAAGATTTTTGCGATTTTAAAAATTCTAGGAAAATCACACCTTTGACCAGTATTTTGCTTGCCCTGACTACAAATTAACCTTAATTTCCATTCTCTTTTTTGGAGTGTACTCCTGAATAATGGTATTATTAACTTACATCATAATTTCTCCAGTAACATTGGAGGGTCCCGTTGGAAAAAAAATTTTTTAAGACTACCAAGTTGATATCACACGATTTCAACATCACATTATGAAAAAAAATGTACTTAGCAATGAGTGGCCACTCATCCTGAAAACTTGCTTAATTTGTCCAGATTCTAAGCCGGTATTACATACCGCGTTTACATTTATAAAAATAAAGATATTGCTAATTTAACGGGAAAGGAGCTAATTTTCAATAAACTTAACTTCAAAATTATTATTTTAATTTAACAAATTGATACAAAATCTATTGTAACAAGCATTTGGATACATACCTAATGAAAGAGAATTGAGAATAAAATATATATATATATATATATCAATGATTTTCTGTAATCGCAGGATAACGCATTTTAATCTCTTGACAAATTTTTTTCTCTCCATAATTCTCAAAAAAAAAATCAGACAATGTGGTGGGGGCCTCGTTCTGGTGGTTAATCCGGCCCTAATAGCATTACCGATATTAGCAATACATGGCTCTACTGCGATTACCTAGTTTGTGTAAGTTTTTATGCGTGCTAAATATTTTATATTTCACGATTTTTTTCGTCGTATACTACCCTAAAACCCTAAACACGCCCGTCTATGTACCTCTCATCTAGGAGATCCTTGCATACGCATCTTGCTTCATCTAAGTTCATCCACAGCTCCATAACGGTCTCCTAAAATCCCAATTTACAAAAAAAATACGAAATAAAACTCAACAGATTCGTTAAATAACAGGTATTATGTAGGCACCTAGATCTTTATATCGGTGACCAGTCTGATTTTAACAACCACATGGGCAGGCATCGCGTATACCTACTACGAGGCACGAAGCCAGCTCCCAAAGTATTGTTTTTTCATAGGAGGGGATGAAAATGTGCGCGTGAGCATTATTACTGCTCTTTTTTTTTGAGATAATGATAATCATGTTTGTTCGAAATACTTATTTACGAAGTGGTAGCTTTTTAATTGATATTGCGGATGAGTGACGGACGGATTCGAAGTTACGTACATTTTTTTTCATGGTTGGTCTACAGTTTCTTGAAATAATTCCTAATCGTATTACAACACCAAAGCACAGCAGAAACTTGAAAGGCAAAGTAAATATTTTGAATAAGATAATAATTATAAAGATTATCAATAGAAATTTGGAGAGACAGGAACATATCGAAGCGTGGACCGTTAAGCTGGTGACAGGCAGAGAATTGATGCTTTTGAGATGTGGCGTTGGCGCCGTATGCTTCGGACACCTTGGATTGCACGTCGCACAAATGTGTCCATACTGTCAGAGCTGAACATCAGGTCTAAGCCACTGTGTGCATGCAGCGACAATTCTTCAGTATTTCGAACGAAGAGAGGGCAACAACTTGGAAAAGCTTGTAGTGATGGGCAGGGTGAAGGGAAAGAGATTTCGAGGACGAAGCCCCTAAAACCTGGACACCTCTTTTACCACAACCCTTTATCAGGCAGCCACAGCCGATGGAGGAAGTTAATTGAGGAGAAGCTGTTGAGTCGGAGTCACGATCCTCAGTAATAAGGGGCCGACTGTGGAGGAGGACCAATAGAAAAAGCTAGATCTTCTACAGATGCACTGTATTACAAAATTATTTATGTTAACTAAATTACAAAATAAGTACATACCTACCTAGTGCACACAGTCTGTTTATAGATATTAGTAAAAGACTAATAGAAAGTTCGCATGACCAACGGGCTGGCTCTTACTTCGGTCAAAGAATAAGCATTGCCATCCAACGAGGTAATGCAGCCAGTCTGTTGGGTACTCTCCCAGTAGATAGCGATTTACATGAAATTTTTTATTTGTAATTTTTTTGTAATTTAATACCTACTTATTTAAGATAACTTTAATACCTATGTAAATAAAGAAGTACATACAAAATACCTACCTATAATAAAAGATTACGGAACTTTTTCTACATCAGAAATATCAGCAACTTTTAAAGGATTCAAGTAAAAAATCAATATAAAACATAATTTCAATGTAAAATATAATTTCATCCATAATTTACAACTTAATATTTCAGTTTCATATACGAAAGGTAGTATAAAGTAAAGAACTATTTGTGGTATATCAGTCGCCGCTAAATTGTTAAATCAGCCACTCAATTGGATGGCTAGGCATTTCATTAAATGGCTAAGGTATATTCGTATTATTTAGACTCAAAATTTTGTCTCAAACTAGTGTCCGGCTCATTATTAGCAGGTAAATGAATCCTTTTTCTTTTATTATACTGTCTATTTTAATTCAAAACAAAGCACAACACACAAATATAATCAATCAGCTGTTGACGCCATATTTGTTAGAGACTGTTAGCGCTATAGTGGCAAAATAAGGAACTAAATTTTAAATAACCTGGCGGCTTCTGGTTCAGACTTTTCTAAAGAGCTAGCTTTCAACCAGCCAACACATTAAACTTTAAGATATCATAATTAATTTAACGAACGGCCATCCAATAATTGAGTGGTTGTTTTAACCATTTAGCGGCGACATATCCATGCCATCAGACAGAAGTTCAGTGCATATTTGAATATTCTATTACTTTAATAGTTTCTTTTTTAAATGCCCATAAAATTCTCATATTTGATTACAATTTCCATTATTTTGTCAGCATATGACATTATAATACCAAAAATCGGTCCAGCCGTTTTGAAGAAAAATAACAACAGACACACAAACAATCTCTTACCCCAAATCCATAAATCGTCTCCGTTGCGTCGTGGGTAAAAATGCTCAGCTAAATGTTTAAATACATCCCATTTTAGCACATAGTTGTTAAAATCAGACTCTTAAGGCTCATATATCCATATTTTTTCTGTGATAAACTATTCTCAATTTCTCTTTAAATAATCCACCTGTGTCACTGTAATTTAGCATATAGTTACTTATTCAATATATCTAAGTGAATAAGCTGTTATTTTTTCAATGGGTTTTATTGAATAGGAAATATGGGTACCTAGTTAAACTTTGCCCCGATTTTTCTTTCATAATCTATCACAAAGCTCTTAATTTTAAGCGCCGTATACCATTACCCTTCAATTAAACGTCTTGCATTATTTTTTTGTAGCTTATTGAAAATTCAAAATAAAAATTATTTTATGATTTTTTAATCATTTATATTTCCTATTCAATAAAACCAATTGAAGAAATAACGACTATTCCACCTAGATATATTGAATAAGTAACTATGCTCAATTACAGTGACACAGGTGGATTATTTACAGAGAAAATGGGAATAGTAATATCTCCATACAAATTATGGATATAAGGCCCTTAAGGAAGGTTCGTATAAAATTGCTGTGGGTCCTATCACTTAAAAAATAAAGTTATACAAATAAATAAGTAATTATCCTACTAAATTAATACAATAATTAATAGTAATAATATATGAGAAAGTGAAGCCCAAATATTTAGCTTCGTGATTTTAAGTTTTCACTAGATAGTATAACAAGTAAATGTTAATATATATATCTATAGGATGGAATCACATTTGTCACGTAAACTGATTTTTTTTATAGATAACTTGACATGTGACTCTCTATTCACTTAGTTAGGGTTGCCAGGTGTCCGGATAAAGCCGGACATAGGCTTGAGTGCTTGTCCGGCCAAATTAAACGGTTCGGCTTTTGTTAGGCTTTTTACATTTGACCAGTCATTTGATTTCATCATTTTATTAGAATTTAAGAAGATTTATGGTAAATGATAAAAAAAACCTTGTTTTACATACAACATTTTTGTCGTATTAACATTAAGATTGACGACCTGGCAACCCTACACTTAGTGGAAGTCAATAAATGGAGGTGAAAAACAAAAGTGCATACAAATTAGAGATCTACCGACTTAGTCGCCACTTATGATGGTACAGGAAACGGGAAATAAATGACACTAAAACGGCAGTACTTACTATAGTAGTAATACAATCATTTATATTATTGCTCAACATTTTGTGTTGTTTTATAAACATACCCAGGCGTTTAAATTACTATATTTTATGTATTAAAATAAACCATTTATATAAAGCACTAGGTACTGTAAATGTATTTATTATTTGGCAACATCAATCAGGCAGGTCAATGTGGGCTTAATAAATGGGTAAGGCCGTAATTTTTGCCACTTTTTTATTCTATTCATTGTCTCTTGTCGATTTTTAGTTTAGTATGATATTTGTAGAAAACTACTACAGATAGTTCAACTTATTTGTGCGCACGGTGCTATGTGTGCGTGCGCTTGTAATTATACAGCTTTAAATTGTGTGGGCGTGGCAGTGACGCAATCATAGATTTAGCGAAATCCTAAGTCTATGGACGCAATAGTCGTCGTCTGAGCAACACGTGTTCTTATCGCTTTTTTGCACGGGTACAGTCGTTAAGAGGATCGTGTAGCTCAGCGTACGCAGCGAAATAGGTATTTAGAAAATCATATTCTGTCTCAAGCGCGCTCTTCCCCCGGGCATCAGTGCGACAGAGAGCACTGCAGCTCGTAAGTGTTTGTAGGTATGTTCTTCGTTGAAAATTGCGTTTTGGGCGAAAACGATTTACACCTGCTAAACTATAACGAAACCTTATAATTTTGGTGTCAAACGTTTTAGCAGATTATAATCTACGTACGTACGTTTTGCTTTTTTTGAAATTTTGCTTGGTTTCTCAAATACAGACGGTTTATTACCAGCAAGTTATGAACCAAAAAAACCGAGATTTGAGGGGCTTATAACTTTTGACCTATCACGAATTTTGATAAAAGGAAAAAATACGTACGTAGTTTTTCACTATGTCAGTAACATATTACAAAATCGTTAAAATTAAATAATATTTAGGGGTAGTAAAACGTTTTCTCCGTTTGTATGGACATGGACGCGGTACACTATACTCTTAATAAAAATGTCTAGTTCATCCCGGAGAAAATGTTTAAGGAGTCAGGTAAATATTTTTTATTAATGCTTAATGTGCTAATTGTAGGTAAATGTATCATTAAAAATATATTCTTTTTAAAGTTAACGTATTATTATTTTTTTAGACTCGTGAAACTATTGCCAAGGTATACGATTTTTTTTAAAAAGATGCGACAGATACCTATATTGCAACTCGAAAGTGATCCAGTTTGCAGTACAGGTCCAATTTTAATATCGAAATTGAGTGAACATTTAAACAGCGTAGGAAAGAGAACAGCAATGGCCGTGGGGGTATCAGAGAGAACAATAACAAATATTTTGGCTGAAGGAAAAGAATTGACTCTAAATTTTAATCTCCGTATAAATACCGCAAAAAACGTGCAAAGAAGTTGGAATTAGATAACTTTAACGTTGATATTATAAGTTCAACTATACAAAATTACCATTTAGAGCATCACGAGTTACCTATCTTGCTAAAGTTGAAAAGAAGATTTCAAGAGAAACTTGACTATGGTGGAAGTATTTCGAGTCTGCGTACAGTTTTGTTAAAGTTAGGATACAAATGGCGAAAAACTGTGGATAACAGACGTCATGACATTCAAATTCAAAAGCTACGATTTTCTTATTTGAAAAATTTACTCCGATACCGTCAAGAAAATCGGTGAGAGCAAAGGATGGGGTAATAAAGATGGACCACCGTTAAAGAAAAACCTGTCGAAAGGACAGAGAATGGACAACATTTCATTTTTCGTAAGGTACCAAAATTCGAAAACCGTTTGGAGATTACATGCTAGAAAGCTTATTTTTATTTTTTTTATTTTTTATATCCTTTAATTTTCGAGTTATTTTAAAAATACTGAAATATTGAAAATTAAGGATTAATAGGTGCCCTAATCTGTGCTAACCCTCTAATTTAAAAATACTAATGTCTGTTGGCTGAGTTGTTAGTTATTGAACTCAGGTGTTGCCTTCTATTAATTTTACCCATTTTTATTCCATTTGAAGCTAAATTAATAATTATTCTTTAAATATAATTATAAAAATACTTTTTTATGTAATATTTTTTGGAAGTTTTGCTAGTTTCGAATGGGTTATCACAGGAAATATATTTACGAGTGAAACCGCGGACAAAAGCTAGTATTATTATATACATTATGAATAATGTTGTAGGCGATTTGAGTTCCGGCTACGGCAACACCTATTTGGAACACGGTATATTATACTCTTTGCATTTCTATAACGTATACTCTGTGGCTTGACTGACACTATCAGTCACTTTCTTTGGGTGACAGTTTATATTTCTTAATTTTAGTCCTAGCTAAGGTTTTTAGTTTATAAGTCCACAGAATTTATAAAAATTCATAATTAAATTAAAAATATAAAAACTCAACCAAAAATAAAATATAAAAATACGTGTAACTTATTTTTTAATATATTTTTATTTAAAGTAATAAAAATGGGTGATTAAAAAAATGAAATGTTGTCCATTATTATTGTGCATGCTGGTTCCGAACAATGTTTCGTACCTAACGCACTATTGACTTACAAAGCAAGTAGTGTTTCTGGTGATTACCACTCTAACACGAACGCGGAAAACTATGAAAAGTGGCTAAAAGAACGTCTGGTACCGAATCTTCCACCTAACCAAACCAAAAATGTGTTAAAACATATTTAACAAAATCTTTAGATTTAAAAAGTAATTTAAAACAATATAAAAATACGAAACATTCGAAAAACGAGATGATAAAGAAAATTATCGATTTTTATAATAGAGATGATGTGAGCCGGGCTAGTGCGGGGAAAAAATAATATAAAACACGCAATAAAGTTAAAATGCAGAAAAGATACCCATTAGAGACATTAAGGGCTTTACATAAAAAAATTGTAAACGAAGTGAAACACATCAGTTTCAGCACGTTTAAAAAATATAGACCATTTTACGTGGTTCGTCCCAGTGTAAAAAATTTAGAAACTTGCGTATGTATTAAACACGCTAACATGCAGTTCATGGCAAATAAACTGAAATCGCTTGCTATCGTTCCTACAGGTAATCTGAATGACATAATGGACAACATTTCATTTTTTTAATCACCCATTTTTATTACTTTAATTAAAAATATATTAAAAAATAAGTTACACGTATTTTTCTATTTTATTTTTGGTTGAGTTTTTATATTTTTAATTTAATTATGAATTTTTATAAATTATGAGGACTTATAAACTAAAAACCATAGCTAGGACTAAAATTAAGAAATATAAACTGTCACCCAAAGAAAGTGACAGATAGTGTCAGTCAAGCCACAGAGTATACGTTATAGAAATGCAAAGAGTATAATATACCGTGTTAAAAATAGGTGTTGCCGTAGCCGGAACTCAAATCGCCTACAACATTATTCATAATGTATATAATAATACTAGCTTTTGTGCGCGGTTTCACTCGTAAATATATTTCCTGTGATATCCCATTCGAAACTAGCAAAACTTCCAAAAAAATATTATATATAAAAAGTATTTTTATAATTATATTTAAAGAATAATTATTAATTTAGCTTTAAATGGAATAAAAATGGGTAAAATTAATAGAGGGCAACACCTGAGTTCAATAACTAACAACTCTGCCAACAGACATTAGTATTTTTAAATTAGAGGGTTAGCACAGATTAGGGAACCTATTAATCCTTAATTTTCAATATTTCAGTATTTTTAAAATAACTCGAAAATTAAAGGATATAAAAAATAAAAAAAATGAAAAATAAGCTTTCTAGCATGTAATCTCCAAACGGTTTTCGAATTTTGGTACCTTACGAAAAATGAAATGTTGTCCATTACTTCAATAGTATGTGATATACAATTTAAAATGTGTATGTATGGAGAATGCGATCTGTGCAAAGAAAAGATTATAACCTTACATGGAAATGAAATACTATTCGAAAAAGTTGAATGGTATAGGTGGATAGCAATAAATCATGAATATGGCGAACCAGGAATGATTAAAAAAGATGACAAAATTGGAGAAGGAAAGTGTAGTACAAGATTTGATTGATTGAAGTTCTTAAGAAATGTGTTGTTCCATCAACATTTTCATTTACTACAGTCAAACCACTTGTAACCGAACGTGAAAACAGACTGCTAAATAGAAGTCTAAAGAAACTTTCAATTGAACCCTCATTTAGCAATGAAATTCCTGAACATTTGGGTATTCAATTTAAAGAAGAGCAAATATCAAAACAAAGTCAAATAGAAGTGTGCAATAAAATACCTGAAAATATAGATATACAGACTACATTGATTGCTTTTAAGAGTACCCAAATTGACTTTGAGCATATTTATGGATCTATAGAACGATATAAATACAATGACAGTCTTTGAGTCGTATGCAAAGTTTTATTTTGTTTTTTCAACTTGGAGTCCAATGGCTCAGATTGGCTTACTTGTTAAACATTAAATGTACCAACATTTTTAAAGGCAAAGGTCTGATATCAGTCTTGAAATTACTTCGAGACAGAAAGTTAGCAAGTCAACGTGTCCACATAGAACGTTTAATAGGTTTAAGTAAGACATACAAGATTCTAAAAGAAGAATTACATCACAACTGTACCACATTCTAGAGAATGTATTATAAAATAATTTTTAGAAAGCTGTAGATTTTGTATATATTTAACTTGATAATGTTAATTTAACCCTGGTTTTCTTGGCGGCACGCGAGCGGGATAGTAACATTTTTTATACAACATAGATATAATTTTGCAATGAAACGATAGATAATTACCAAAAAATAGACATAAAATTTGATAAAAAAAGTTTTCAGAGGTGTATTTAGGATTTTTTCTATCGAGTAAAATGTTTCTAATCATATTTTGAAAACAATAACAATATTTGTCATATCCTTAAAATCAATATATATTTTTCAGTTTCGTAAATAGATCAGGTTTTCTGAAAAATTTGATTAAAAATTGGATTTTATAGACTGACTTCCCCTTAAGTAAATGCGACTATTCTTGACACTTTTATAGTCGGTGATTAGTCGGCCTAATCTATAGTCGGTAGATCACTAGTGCATATATTTGTCATTGTACTATGTTTGTCACCTCTACTATGCCAGCATTACTAACACAGTGGTTATGCTTGAGCCACGACAGGTGGACTGTTTGGTGAGTACAGTTTTTCGACTCAGGATATGTAAAAATCAGTTACAATATAAATTATTCAATTACACAATGGCATACATTATGAGCCTTCTTAATTTAATCAAATTAATTTTAGCACATGATATAAATTAGTCTCGCTTCATAACGCTGCCTTGTTTCAATACTTTCCGGGTCACCAAACTATTAAGACGCTTAAGGGCCGTTGGTCAAGGTCATCTTGTATCTGTCAAAAATATGGCAAATCTCAGTTAATCCTGGAATGGTGAGCTTAGGAATGCTCGTTTTGAAAACTACGGCTATTTAGAACCCTATAAATAATAATATGGCTCAATCCAATTTAACCTCTTGACACCCTCGGTGACGTGCACCTTCATTAAATAACGTTTTTTTGTGATAATAGTGCTTACGATGCTTAATAGATGATTAACAATTCATCGAGGTAATATTACATTGAATTATAAGTAGATTTGTGTAAAGATACGAGGTGGCGCCAGAATCGCCGTAAGTAATTTAATTATTGTTTCTAAAATTGGCTATTTTTGTTGCTGGTGAGTGTTTGGAAAATTTATAATTTAATTGTATTGTTTTATCACAATGTAAGTATACTTTAAAAAAGTTATTTCAATGAAATTTAATATTTGAGTGGTAATATCTTTTTACTGTTTTTTTACCCATAAATTAGATTCATTGCAAAATTTTGTTTTCATTCTTTTCAAGGTGTCTTCAAGAAAAACCCTGAGCTTAGCTTAGGAATTATTGAATGTCAGGCATGTGGACTTTTCTGGGGACGATGATTATTATTTACCACCAGATTATCCTAGGGCTCCATCACCGCAGTCTGACGAAGAGGAAGCAAAAATCCCAGAAATAAATGTTGAGTGTACTCAAAGAAATTTTTGGGTAACAAAAGAAATGACTTCTAGAGGTCCAAATATTGATAATGACCTGCTTGGGTCACAGGGTAGTTCCAACACCAATGTTTTGTACTCTTTTTTTTAATATTTGGATATAGATTTCTGGAAATTAGTGTCAGAACAAACCAATCTGTATTCAGCACAAACTAGAGATTTAAAATATGTTAATACAGATTATTCGTTTTGCTGGTATTCCAATAGTTATGGGCACCCTGAAATATCCCCAAGCACGTCTGTATTGGAACAGAGAACTATGTGTTCCCCTTATTAGAGACAGCATCACCAGAGACCGACTTTTTGAGCTACGAAACCATTTACATTTGTTAGCCAACACTGAAGGTCGTATAGGGAACGATAAGCTCTGGAAACTACGATCAATGATAAATTGTGTTCTAAGAAAATGTCATAGCCTACCAAGATCGAAACATATGTCCACTGACGAGCAGATGATACCCTTTTCTGGTCGTTGTGAGTACCGGCAATATGTTCCATCAAAACCAAATCCATTAGGATTAAAAAACTTTGTTTTGGCATCTAGAGATGGTCTAGTATTAGATTTAGAAATCTATATTGGGTCTAATACATTGCCAAGAGAAGTTATGACTGAGCTGGGATTGGGTGCAGGTGTGGTAAAATTGTTATGCAGAACAAAACTGATACTGTGTTTTATACACTGATAGGTTTTTTACAAGCCTAAAAGTGGCAGATTATTTAAATAACGATAAAGAGGGTGTTAAATAGAAAACTGCTGGCTAATGTACACGAGATGCTGCAAAGAAGAAGACGTAGCTCCTCTTGATAGACTGGGACTAATGCAGTTCCGGCTAAATGTCGCTACTGCAATGATCAAGTACGCGGGTGCCAGGGTTGACCCATTATGCCCCTGCAGCCAGGGCCTAGTTCGCGTACAATAATGTTAGAAGAAGATGACGAAGAAGATCGTCCAAGAAAACGACATCGCGCCGTTGTAGCCCATTTGGACGGATTTGGACACCTACCACGGTTCCAAGACGATAAATTTGCTTCAAAATGTGGATGCAAATCCCGGTGCCGCACAATCTGCACAAAATGCAAAGTTTATTTGTGCATTTTTAAAACAATATTTTGAAAAATACCACACCTAAACCTGGCAACTACATTACTTATTTTACTAATAGAGTCCTATAGTACACATATTACGTGCACTATCATTTTTAGACTAAATTGTTTATTATTAGTCTGTGTCTTAAGAGGTTAAAATAATAACTATCAAATGTGTGGTAAGGAAATGTTGTATAAAAAAGCTCATCTTTCCAGGATTAACTGAGTTTGTCATATTTTTGACAGTTATAAGATGACCTTGATCAACGGCCCTTAAGATACCTAACATATTCCTGCATCGTACATTTATGGGTTAATAATTGCTTAGAATAGTTTAAGTAATCTTATATGTTAGGTGAATTTGTTATAGGTAAAGTAAAAACTAAGGTTCTGCCCCATCTCTCAATTCATTTGTCTAACTGGAGTACCACAGGGCATGTAAAGGGCCGTGGTACTACTTTTATCACAAGCGAGTAGTACCACGGTCCACGGAACAGAAAGGTGACGTCAAACTTTAAAATTGATTATTAAAAAACTACTGCATAGCAAACAAAAATATTCAAATTAGTATCTAAAAATAACTTAATCTTTGAATTTAAAATTTAAAAAGCATACCTTAGTTGTTACTTTACATATCGAATTGGATTCTACGTCATGTCGTGGCGGACAACGCACGCGCCTCGTGTCATGATGGGGAATCCGGTTTAATCCCGTCCGCGCTGTGATGGTTGTGATTAGTCTGTGATTAATAAGACATATAGTTAAGAGAGATGGAGACAGAAAGTGGTTGTAAGCACTTGCCGGCAGAAAACCTCTTTTTCGTGTAGTAGACGAGCGCTTGTCGGTAAAAAAAAATAAAAAATGAGTGAACAGCATTTGTGGGGACCTCTCGGTTGTAAGAAAAATATTTTCTGCCAATTTACAACCGAGAGGTCCCCCCCCCCACACCACTTTCTGCCTCCATCTCTCTACCTAATATCACAGTCGGCGGGAACATCTTTACTACCGATTAATCGGATATTGTTCCTGTAACGTCTATAATACTTAACATTGGCAAATTATCGATAACATTGATAGAGCCATAGTAAAATAAGAAGAGGACTTGATATCGACTTGTAATTTTATTAACCTATAATAATATTATCCTATTAAAATTATTTTAAGACAGTTGTTCCACCGCCGCCGAGGAGTATAGGAGTATCGATCAAAGAGGATCGTATGCGTTGGTCAAGGTCATCTAATAACTGTCAAAAATATGGCAAATTTCAGTTAATCCTGGAAAGTAGAGTTTATTTATACAACATTTCCTTACCGCACCGTTGATAGTTATTATTTTAAATTGCATTAAGACATATTTTCATTATTAAGAGTTCTAAATAGCCATAGTTTCCAAAATGCAAAAGCAAGGCTCGTTTTGGAAACTGTGGCTATTTAGAACCCCAAATAATAAAAATATGGCTCAAACCAATTTAATATAATAAACTGTGTGGTAAGGAAATGTTGTATAAATAAACTCACCTTTCCAGGATTAACTGAGATTTGCGATATTTTTTACAGATACAAGATGACCTTGACCAACGGCCCTTAACTTTTAGTGCTACTTTCACAGTTCGGGACTGTTCATTTATTAAATACTAGCGACCCGCACGGATACAATATCGGTTTAAAAAAAATTTAATACCCACACAAATACGCTTATAAGTACTTATCTATTAGAGATAGAATATATGCTACCGCGAACTTTTTTGTAGATCACTTTATTCCACACAATTCTTTCTTATATCATTTTGTTATATCTCTGACGGATTAGACAGCATACGCCATGAAAACGCGCTAGAGCTAACTTTTACTCCGACTTGATTAACTAGTATTGTCATTGCTCAGCTCCTAAACATGATAGGTCCATGTTTAATACTCGTAAACCTTTCTCGTGAATCAACTTATCTAATAGTGAAAACAGAATCAAAATCCGTTTAACAGTTATTGCGTGATGCGGGCACAGACAGACAGACGCGGTGGGAGACTTGTTTTATAATATGTACATTATTCCGAATGTAAAATAACGTTACTTTTCTCACGTAGGGGGGAGGAGGTGACAAGGTGACATAATAAAAGGACAGCCCCTTTTTATCAGCAACAACTGCGCCGATGTGACCATATCCACAAGTGATGAATTGCGACGGCGCGCATCATACCAGACCTGGCGCACTCCGCACTTTAGGTACGAAGCTACAAGTACATCTGCGGGGCGGTCGGGACGATCACATACAGCAGGTTGCCTCGAATGCACGCATGCCCACGGTACACACGCGGCGTTCGCCTACAAATTCTAAACACCTAAAACACTTCTATTCAGTTTCGTAGATAGGTTACATACTAGTGTGCATAATATATGCCTATCATTGCAAATGGGCATGTTAGATATGTTTAAAATGTCATTGTTCACAAAAGGAGTATAGTAGTAATAGCACATAGTTCTTAGTAGTACTCGAGTACTAGGTACATATACATAGGTAATCGGTATATAACTTTGTATATATAATATTCAGAATTTCAGATTAATTATTCGTCACAACAACAACCCTAACGCGCGTCAGAAGAGATAGAGTTACGCGACAGAGAGGCCCCTTGTAGGTGAATATAATTTTAGGCAAACAACACTGTGCGAGCTGAATTGCATTTTATTGCGTCGTAGCAAGCAAACTACTAAACGGATTTTGTTGCGGTTTCTCTATTAGATAAGTTGATTAAAGAGGGACATTTACGAGTATTAAACATGGACCTATCATGTTTAGGAGCTGAGTAATGACAGTACTAGTTAATCAAGTCGGAGTAAAAGTTAGCTCTAGCGCGTTTTCATGGCGTATACTATCCAATCCGTCTGAGATATAACAAAATGATGTAGGAACGAAATTTGTAGAATTAAATGATCTACAAGAAACTACGCGGTAGCATATACCTATCTCTATTAGTTATAAGCGTATTCAAATTATTGTAAACCCAAATCGGCATCCTGCTACTACTTGACTTGACTCAATTTAGTTGTCGCGGGTCTGTACATATAATCTAATTTAAAATTTCAGTGTATTTACATTACCCGGCGAATCGCAGGTTTCTTGCTTAATCAGATCCACCTCAACAGGTACCTGACCTAAGACCATTGAATGATTTGGTGATATGCCATCATGGTTGTTAATGGAAGCAGTCTGCTCTTTGTCTTTGTCGTGTTTAAGCATGTGCAGATGTAAACTTTCTTTCCTGGAACATGTATACGGGCACAATTCGCATGAAAACGGCTTCTCTTTCGTGTGCTTAAGTTTGTGTTGTGTCAAATATTTCTTTATCAAACATGTATAGTCACACACGTCACAGGCAAAGGGCTTGTAATCTTTATGCAGCCTCATATGCTGGAGTAAGTACGCCTTTCTAGCAAACGTATATTGACAAACTTGGCAGACAAACGACTTGTCTTCTTTGTGGACTTGCATATGATGCACTAAATAAGCTTTTCTGGCACATCTAAACGGACAGATAGTACACGCAAAAGGTTTTTCACCCGTATGAGACAGTATGTGCGAATCCAAGTGCGACTTTCTTAAAAAACTAAAATCGCACATAGTGCATGAGAACTGCTTCCTTTTCTCGTGGGTGACGGCATGGTTTTCTAAACGCCTCTCCGTCGAGCATTGATACGGGCAGAGATTGCACGAGAACTCCTTCGCCTCTGAATGGTTATGAATATGTAGCAAGAGGCGTGACTTCTTCACAAAGCTATACTGACATATATCACAGTAAAATCTCTTCTGCGCTTTATGTGTGTGACTGTGTTCGGTCAGTTCTCTTCTATTCGTAGTTTTAAACGGGCAAAAATCGCAATTATACTCTTTGACATCGTGTACATGCATATGAGCTTTTAAATGGCTGTTATTTGAACATTTGTAATCGCATAGATTGCAGCTGAACGGTTTTTCCGGTGCATGTTTGAACATATGTGCCTTTAAGCCATCTTCTCTTGCCGATGAGTAATCACACAATTGACAAGTATATGGTTTCTCACCTGTATGCCTCCGTATATGAACACCTAAATAAGATTTTCGGGATGTTTTGTAAGAACAAAAATCACAAGAGTAAGGCTTTTCGTTCGTGTGAGTTTGCATATGCTGTACCATATAATACTTAACGGCGCACGTATAAGGACAAACAGTGCAAGCAAATTTTTTAACTTTTTCTTTCTTTTTTTTGTGCGCGAGCATGTGCGATGCCAACTTTTTTGTCCCCGAACATTTGAATTGACATATATTGCAGGAATAGTCCTTGTTTTTCATATCAGAAGATAGTGATATTATACTTGCTCCGGAGTAATTTTCTAAGGATACTTCAAAGTGTGTACATACAACATTATCTTCTCCGAGAGATTTCTTGTGTTGGCACATAATACAGAGGAATTGGTTGTCTCCAGAAGTGAACTCTTGATATGATGTATGCGGCTCCGCTTCTGAACTTCCATCTATAACAAAATAAACAGTAAGTCAACCATGAAAAGTATTTATAGTAATTTTGTATGTGCTGTTAGTAGTATTGGTACCACGAAATACATTCCAACCGAATGTGTCGGGCCCGAAAACGGCTTTTTCTGTCAGATTTGTATGGAAGTGACATAAAAGCTACCATGATAGATCTAGAGCTGGTAGACATTTTTGAGTAGGTATTTGAGGCACGATGAAAACTAGTTCAAATACTTCTCCTGTTATACCTAAGTACAGAACTGCAGACCTGGCTGGAGGGTAGCTGGGCTAAATCGACCCTTATATTTTCAAAAAAGATAATTTTTTTTTGCAAAAAATGTTCTTGAGGCATTCTGTAATTTTTATACTTTAAAATTTAATATTTAAAGAGTGTAAAAAAAAAACAAGCCAGATTATTTAGTCGGGGCTAAAAGTTTGCCAGGTGCATGTAAAATTATTTTGCGAAAAATTCAAAAAAATGTATTTGAGGCACGCTGTAATTTTAACAGCATATTATTTACGATTAAAAATTAATATTTTAAAAAAGACAGGTCATTTCGGTGGGACTTTCTACCTGCCAGGTGATCGAGAAAGTTACGTATGAGTATGAGTGACCAGTGCTATTAGGCAGGTTGCAGTGTGAGAAAGAGCGTATATCGGCAGCTGTCTGCGTCCCAGAACACTGCGGTGCTATTGGCTTGGGTAAGACCACGTGACTTTCAATAATTGCTAGTCGAAATTTTGGAGTACATAGGTAGTTATAAGATCGATGATCGTAATTTTTTTTAAGTTATAATTTTATATATTTATCTATATATGAAAAAAGTACAGTACCTATATTGTATACATATATAACTATTATTGACTCTAATTAGGTACTTAAATTAAATTTTATTTTTATTTATTTTAAATAGATGTAGCGCATTAAAATAATATTGAATACAAACACAAAATTAGAAAATTGGCCTTATTAACAATGATTAATTATAAAAGAATAAAAAAATATTTTTATGTTGAATAGGTAGTATTCTCCAGTTTTGTAAGGTCGCATGTGGCAGACTTTATCTGTACTCACCGTGGTATTTTGTCAACTCAAAATTTTAAAAAGCATTAACTAATGTAGAAAAATTATATAGAACTATTTGATAACGAAGTGTAAGTAAGAAAATGGGAATTAGGAAACGAACCCCCAATATTCCCCGGTGTGTTTTTTTCCCCGACAATTTCCCCTACGATAACGTCTTCCCAATCTTTCCCTAATAATCAATTTTTTCCCCAAAATCGCGAAAAAACCCCCAATCTGGCAACCCTGCTCCGAAATTTCGACTAGAAACAGCGTGGGTATTGAAAGTCACGTCACGTGGTCTTACCCAAGCCAATAGCACCGCAGTGTACTGGGACGCAGACAGCTGCCGATATACGCTCTTTCTCACACTGCAACCTGCCTAATAGCACTGGTCACTCATACTCATACGTAACTTTCTCGATCACCTGGCAGGTAGAAAGTCCCACCGAAATGACCTGTCTTTTTTAAAATATTAATTTTTAATCGTAAATAATATGCTGTTAAAATTACAGCGTGCCTCAAATACATTTTTTTGAATTTTTCGCAAAATAATTTTACATGCACCTGGCAAACTTTTAGCCCCGACTAAATAATCTGGCTTGTTTTTTTTACACTCTTTAAATATTAAATTTTAAAGTATAAAAATTACAGAATGCCTCAAGAACATTTTTTGCAAAAAAAATTTATCTTTTTTGAAAATATAAGGGTCGATTTAGCCCCGCTACCCTCCAGCCAGGTCTGCAGTTCTGTACTTAGGTATAACAGGAGAAGTATTTGAACTAGTTTTCATCGTGCCTCAAATACCTACTCAAAAATGTCTACCAGCTCTAGATCTATCATGGTAGTCTTTTTTTGTTCTCTTTAGACCCTGCCTTACTTGCCAAATATGCATGTATCCCAATTTTGTACTAGCTGACATGTACCCCAGCTCGACGAGATTGTCCCCTGGAAGCCCATATAGACCACATATGACCCATATGTGGGTTCCAAGTTCCAAGTGACAATAAAATTGCAAACTGGATTTGGAACCCGGTTTATTCTGCTTTATGGGTAGGATCACAAACCACATTAAGTTGTCTAACGTATTGGGCAACTAAGGGTTTGCACTCATTGTGACCTCAAATGGGCACCCTGGGACCTGTTAGTCTAGCAAAAATATAATTCTAAAAAAAAGTTACCTTCATCTTGTGTGATTTCCTTCTTCACTAGGTCCAATCTGAAACAGTATTAAATCAGAATTTATAAAATTTGTCCAAAGAAATTTTAAACATGTTTTGTGATGTAAAACATCTATAAGCGCGCCTCGGGGAAAGACTGAGTCGTATGTCGTGACGGAAAACTGCATCATGCCCCCTTCGCGAACCGCTCTTTACTGCCTTGTGTGTGCGTGGCGCGTATACTAAACACTTTGTTGCTTCGCCGTGTGTACAGCGTGTTTTCCATGTTTTACGTCTGCCGGGCGTCCCGTGAAGGCTACCTTTTTTTAGGGTCCGAACTAGCAATGAAGATTGATTAAAATTTATTATTAATACAGGCAACTGTCAAAATGTGGATGTTGTTTCCAGTTTGATATAACTAACTAGCTGTTCACCTGTAAGGCCCTTACTAACTTTCATCCCCTGTTCTACCCCCTAAGTAGCCTATGTCACATACCAGCAGCCTAATTGCATAACTTTGATAGTGATCCAATCACTATCATTTTTTTACAGATAAAGGTCGAATTTAGCCCCGCACTTTTCGAAATGTGTATTTTCGTTAATTGTGCTACATTGTGCTGCGTTTGTGCCGTACTGTGCCGCAAAAATTAGCTCAATATCTCAAACAGTTTTTGAAAAAAAAATGTTGATTTCAATAAAATAATCTGGCAACACACCGAGTAGTCTGTGGTGCACTGCTACCTGCTGTGTGGTTCATGTGTGGTTCCCTATCATGGCTTCTTACTGTAACCGTGTTCTTTTTGTATCTATATAAGTAAAGTGTGTTACATCTATAGTTTTATTATTCATTAGCCTCATATAAACCTAACCAAAAATAAAAACAATTTTCGTTTTTATTTTTTTTTTCTCAAAAAGGTTTGAGCTATTTTTTCGGGCACAGTAGGCACAAACGCAGCACAATGTAGCACAATTAACGAAAATACACATTTCGAAAAGTGCAGGGCTAAATTCGACCTTTATCTGTGAAAAAATGATAGTCATTGGATCACTTTCAAGTTACGCAATTAGGCTGCAGGTCATGGTCTATCTGTGTGAAGAATTCTTTACAAATCCATTAAGTAATTTTTGTATGATTGACTGTCAAACATCCAAACTTTCACATTTATAATACTAAAAAGGTTTATATTGCTGAAGTGAAAGGAAATGCTGGCAGAGGACGACCTAGATGTACTTTTATTTAACATATAAAAAATATGTTGATGGATGGAAATATTAAAAGTACACACAATCGCCGAGCATGTATGAAATGTATGATGAATATAAAAGAAGCAAAAGAGATATGTCAGGATCGTAGCAAATGGCATTTGATTGTCTCTGCCTACCCCTCTTGGGATGAAAGGCGTGATGATAGATAGATAGATTATAATGTTAATAGAATTTCTTAATAACCTATATTTTAGCCTATTTGCTTGTTTATTTCACTTTTAGTTACATCTATCTATCATCAAATCAAATCAAATCTTTCATTCAAAATAGGAAGTAATAAAAAACTCCCCTTTCTGAACATCAAATTAGAGTAGTTACAATAATAATAATGAAAATTAATAATAATTATACAATAGTCAGCTGTCAATACCAAGAGAGATAAGCAGAGACAATCAAATACCATTTGCTACAATCCTGGCATACCTTATTTGCTTCTTTTATATTCATACCTTTCCATACATGCTCGGCAATTGTGAGTACTTTTAACATTGCCTTAAATAAATTTTTTTTATATGTTCAATAAAAGTACACCTTGGTAGTTCTCTGCCAGCATTTCCTTTGACTTCTGCTATATTTAAACCTTTTTAGTCAATCTTTCATCCGTCATTCTTTCAACGTGTCCAAACCAGCGTAAACTACTTTCAGTCACCACATCTTTTTTCACTCCGCATTCTCCTGTAATGACATACTTCCCATAGTTCCGGATGTGGTCAATACACCTTACATCACACATTCTATGTAAAAATATAGAAACATAGCATAATTATGTTCATTTTTATAAGTAAAAAAATCCAATAGCATAAGCATTTTCAAGTCTAGTTCTTAAATATTTTTTTTTCGATAGAAATAAAAAAAATAACAATGACAAAGTGGCATATTAATACTACTGGCCACATACTTTTAACCTATTAGTTGACACATGATAGACAGTGATGTCATGTCAAATATTCAGAGATAGCAATCCAGTAATGAAATAACTTTAGTTTATATTTGTAACATAATTAAACCATATCCAAATAATATGCTGTTTGAATATAGGCGCAACATGCGCCTCTATAACTTCATCAAATATTTGGCATAGAAAACTTATAAATATTAGACAAATTAGCTCTATAAACACTGAAAATATATTCCTCAGTCCCAGGAATTGTAATGAAAATGCTGTATTATGTTGTTTAAACTTTCTAAATGTGAACATGGTTACTCATGTTTCTCGCCACTCCAAAATATGCAACGAAGATAAAAGGCGTGAATATGTAAATATACTTACTGTGGTTCATAGGAGCCCTCATTTGCAGAAACTGGTTCTACCTTTATTTGTACAGAAGGTATTAATTCTATTTCAACTAAATTGTCTGAAGATTGAGAATTGTCTGGAGACTGAGGATAGTCTGGTGGTTCAAGTTTAACTTGGACGTTCTGGTTGTCTTCAATGAATGCAATGCCCAGGGGTTTCACACGATTTATCATTTCTTGTGCCATTTTTGTAGTATTACGAACTATTTTATTATAATGCCACTTTTACACAATCATTTTTCAAGTATTAAAACGTTTTTAATTGAATAAAAGTAATTTCCAGTAATTATTCCACGAAACAAATTAAAATCCTACAAAACCTTTTCTTTTTCTTTGATTGAATTGAATGAATGAGACTGAATGAGTCGAACCAGCCGGTCTGACAGTCAGTCATCGACAGGATAGTGTTGCCAGTGATCTCAATCATACATACTCTCGGTAGAGAGTACCTATATCTGCTGGGTTAGCATATATTTTGACAGCGACACTTTCGTTTCGGTCGAATGACCTTGAACAGGCCAAAACGTTCATGTCCAACAAGGACCGGCCAGATATAGCCCGGGGCCGAGAGGTCCGGCCCAACAATGTGCGTGCAAATTTTCTATGCCGGGCAAAGACAAGTACACAGAATTTGCCCGCACATTGTTGGGCCGGACATTCTCGGACCGGGCATGTCCTGCACAAGAATGCCGAGCAATTTGCTTGGCCGGACAAAGACAAGTACACAGAATTTTCCCGCACATTGTTGGGCCGGACCTCTCGGCCCCGGGCTATCTCTGGCCGGTCCTTGTTGGACATGAACGTTTTGGCCTGTTCAAGGCCATTCGACCGAAACGAAAGTGTCGCTGTCAAAATATATGCTAACCCCGCTGGATACATACTAAGCCTATGGAGGGGCCATCTGGGGCCATAGACGGGCTCCCCCTTTCGCCAATTTTTTCCTCTTTGACCAGTTGCGCAGTAATAAGTTACCTTAGATTTCGTTGCTATCGTTTTGTGTCGCGAAACAGAGCTCTAGGAAAATTGTTAATTGTGATGTTTTAAACGGGAAAGGCGATCTAGGGCGTCAAACTTAGTGTTTCCAATCATTAATTATAATTACTATGTTTGTATTTTAACATAATCATCATATAACGTAAAATCCGTTGCGACAATAAAACGACAGAAAAATACAGTGGTACAGGAGCTAGTACTAGGCGAGTGGTAATCTGGGCCTTTGAGTGGTACAGAGTCCCCTGGTAGCGGCCAAAGTGACCCCAAATGGACAGGGGCGGCGATATGGGGGAGGGGCAAAATCGAAATTTTTTTGAAAAGGCAACCGGCCTAATTATATAATTTTTTTTTTGCCCGCCGAAACACGCGGGCCGTTCATACATATTGACACCACCAAACGTTGGGAAAAAATTGCCATCCGATCCTGATGGGCAGTTTCGGAGAAACAACCCCTCAAAGTCGCCGAAAAACACTTTTTTTCGATTGTTTCAACAAATAATAATAAAAATTGTTCAAATCGGATGCCATTCGAAATTTATACTGTCCTAAGTACAAATAATGGTGTGTATCAATGCCATCCGATTTCGATTAAATTAACCCCTATTTAGCCACCCCCCAAACCTCATGAAAATACCAATAATTCCATACGCTGCAAAAAATTTTTGAAAATCCTTATCAATTAATATTTAACGACTGCTTGGACTTTTAAAAGGTCTGTGTATGCTCATTATCTATTACAATCCCCCCTCCAGCCCCAACAACCCCCCCCACCAACCCTTGTTGCCCACATTGTCCTAATTTTTTGCAGCATATGGAATTATTGGTATTTTCATGAGGTTTGGGGGGGTGGCTAAATAGGGGTTAATTTAATCGAAATCGGATGGCATTGATACACACCATTATTTGTACTTAGGACAGTATAAATTTCGAATGGCATCCGATTTGAACAATTTTTATTATTATTTGTTGAAACAATCGAAAAAAAGGGTTTTTCGGCGACTTTGAGGGGTTGTTTCTCCGAAACTGCCCATCAGGATCGGATGGCAATTTTTTCCCAACGTTTGGTGGACACCAGTCAATAAGTATGCTCACTAATTTTGAAGCGGTTGCCTTTTCACTTTTTTTTTTTGTGCAAGAACGGCCCGCGTGTTTCGGCTGGCAAAAAAAAAAATTATATAATTAGAGCATTTCCTTTAAGGACCCTTGGCTCTCAGTCATCTTGTATCTGTCAAAAATATAACGTGAGTTTATTTATACAAAATCTCCTCACCCCAAAAGGTTGTTTTCGATACGAGCAGTGCCTTCGCGTATCGAAAACAACGGCTCTTTAGAACCCATGAATAATAAAAATATGGCTGAATCCAATTTCAAATAATAACAATCCTTTTGGGGTGAGGAGATTTTGTATAAATAAACTCACGTTTCCAGGATTAACTTAGATTTACCATATTTTTGACAGATACAAGATGACCTTGACCACCGCCCCTTAATGCTACCGCATTTTTATCCGGTTGCCTTTTCAAAAAAAATTCGATTTTGCCCCTCCCCCATATCGCCGCTCCCTGTCCATTTGGGGTCACTTTGGCCGCTACCAGGGGACTCTGTACCACTCGCCATCACAGACTACTATATATGACCTCGCCATCCGGTTGCCTGTGCAATATCGGCTTGACGTGCCATTGCCTTGAATATAGGGATTGCTCCTGGGAATTCCCGGTACTGAATTTACCGGAAGTCCCGGGAAATTTCATCGCCTTCAGTACCGGGAAATGAAACCCATTTCCCGGGAATTCCGGTACTACAAAAAATTATACTAATTTAAATGTTTTAACTATTTTATCAAGCTGTAACCGGTGATTTGAAACATAACGACCAACCAATGTGACATGTGACCCTTACTTCTGCTTTTTCTTTCTTTTATTTTAACTTTTTTCTCGCTCGTTTTGTGTTTTGTTTTGCAGCGAAAAGTGGAGGAGATTTTTTTTAAAACTATTTTCAACATTTTATTTCACGCACAACAAGCATTTATCTTATTTTTTCTCTAGTACCGAAAGTATCGAATTTCTCGGTATTTCTCGGTACTGGATCTCCTCCAGTACCGGGAAATACAAATTCGATTTCAGTACCGGTACTGCAAACCCTAGTCACGACGGAAGTCAGTCGCCATGACATAACGTAGAATCTTTCGATTACAAGTTGTATAATAAAAACCTTTTCTCTTATTTAATAATTTATTGTTACAATTTTAGTTTATTCAGTTAGTTTCAAATTATTCTAATTATTACTTAATTTTTTATAATCTCTTCACTTCCTAGATTTCTTCATATTTTCAATAGAAATCTCAAATAAAATTTTCCTAGGCTCTCATTTACAGTTCATTTTTGCAAGAATGCATCATGAAAGTTTTTTATGGGAGCGTCTTAAACTATTAGCTTAAATTCCTTAACTTACAAAATTAAATATATATTAACAAGAATATTTATGTCCTGACTGTACTGTCACCACTAAGTTAAGAACTACAAATAAAGTATGCAGGGCCAAGAGTATAGATTTAGATCTATCATCACTCCTTTTATCCCAAGAGGGGTAGACAGAGACAATCAAATGCCATATGCTACGATCATGACAGTTCTTGACATCTTTAGCTTCTTTAATATTCATTGTACCTTACATACATGCTCAGCGATTGCGTGTACTTTTAATATTTCCATCGATCAATAAAAGTACACCTAGGTTGTCCTAGTCGTGTTCATAGAGTACTAAGCCTATGGAGGGGCCATAGACAGGCTTCCCCTTTCGCCAATTTTTCCCCCTTTGACCAGTTAAACTGACCAGGTGCGCAGTAATAAGTAACCTTAGATTTTGTTGGTATCGTTTAGTGTCGCAAGACAGAGCTCTAGGAAAATAGTTAATTGTGATGTTTTAAATGGGAAAGGCGATCTAGGACGTCAAACTTGCTGAAACATAGTGTTTCCAATCATTAATTATAATTATTATGTTTGTATTTTAACATAATCATCATATAACGTCCGTTGCGACAATAAAACGACAGAAAAATACAGTGGTACAGGGGCTAGTACTAGATGTTTACCTCCCCTCCCGCCAAAATTGGCAGAAAAAATTGTTTGGTGATTTAGCTCTTCCCGTCTCCAGTCTTAAATACTCAAAGGTCGTGTTAGTGCTATCTTTATTTATTCTTTTGTGTATATTTTAAGTAAATGACCCATCCTCTATGATATCTTCCTTGTGAGTAAGCTTATGTTCCATTATTTGTTTTTTATTTGAACATTTATATGAACAAACGCTGCAAGAGAATCTACCCGCATCATGTACCCGCATGTGTGATTTTATATATTTCACCTTGGAACATGTATATTGACATATACTACAACTATAAGGTTTATTCGATTTACATACATGTTTTTTTAATGATATCTGTCTAGCGAAAGTAGTATTGCATGTGTTACAAGAGAATGGTTTTTCTCCTGTATGCTTATACATATGGGCTATTAAATGAGCGTTCCGTGACGCTTTATATGGACATATATTACAAGCAAATGGACGTTCACCAGAGTGAGTCGCCATGTGTGCTTCCATGTTTGCCTTTCTAGAACATGTGTGCTCGCAGACATCACAAGAAAACGGTTTCTCTCCAGTATGCACTTTCATATGTGCCAACAACTGATGCTTCCTCGCAGCTCTATATGAACACAGGTCGCAAGGAAATGGCCTCTCCGCCGTATGAGTACTCAAGTGCTGTATTAAATATTTCTTTTTCACACATTTATAGTCACATAAGCTACAAGAAAATGACCGTACTCCTTTATGGGTAAGCATGTGTGGTCCCAAATATTTTTTTCTGGCACATGTATATGGACACAAATTACAAGAATAAGGCCTTTCATTTGTGTGGTTATACATGTGTGACAATAAATTTCCCTTGTTTGCAGATGTGTATGAGCACAGTTGACAAGAAAACGGTTTTTGTCCTGTGTGTGTTTGTAAGTGTGCCACTAAATTGTGCTTTCTCGCCGTTCTATATGAGCACAAGTCACAACAATATGGTCTTTCTCTGTTATGTGTATGCTTGTGTTGTGCTAAATATCTTTTTATGGCACATTTATATGAACACATATCACAAGAAAATGGCTTTTCATCTGTGTGCATAAGCATGTGTTTCGCTAACTGTTTTTTGCTTGATGATTTATGTTGGCATATATTACAGAATAATTGCTTTTCTGCTGCAGGTATGTATGAAGTAAAATTGTGATATGATGTATGTGGTTCAACTTGTGATATATGTTCCACAGGATTGTCACCACCATCTGTAATGTAACAACAAAAAATATTATAAGAGTTACCTATGTATCATAATATCAATGGCTGATTTTATAAGGAACTACTACAAAAAGTATCCTATCCTTACTATTTCTGCTAGATAGTTATTTAAACAACCTTAGGGACTCCAAGATCAAACAAAAGAAATTCAGGACCGACCCCATTTACTTCTCAATATTTCTTTTTTACTCTTAATGAACTTACCATTAGTTTGTGTGAATTCCTTGAAGGTTGAATATCTGAAACAGAATTGGGGAATTATTCACTTACATAATAATATGACATAATTTAAACTTTCTTCTTAGAAATTCAACACAGACATTATCTTTTCAATATATTTTCCAACCCTCTTATATGTCAAGTACCTAGAATATATGTACAGTAGTGCTGTAGTAATAACATGAATGGCATGTACCTAAAGTTTCGTTTGTGATAGAAAATTTACTGAAACTGCTTGATTCAGCATAAATGTAGGGATTTCAGGGTGGTTTGATAACCCAAAACTCCCCCCTAGATATGGCCAAGCAAGTCTTAAAGTCATAAATCAAATTACTGATATATTTAATGGCCAACTATACTACTACTAAAATGAACTTATGGATGTGGATGATGCAAAATAAACATGTAACAATCATGAAAAGTAGCACACAATCCACTTTTAAAAAACAGGTATGAGTGTATACTGATACTCACTGTGATGCTAAAATAGGTAATGGATTTCCTTCAATTTGAGGAAGCATATAGTCTGGCTCCACTTTTATATGAGCAGCTGGAGTCAACTCTATTTCAACTAATCTGTTATTATTCCCCGAGTACTCAGGATCATCAGGTGGCTCAAGTTTGATATGTTGGATCTCGACGAATGTTTCTTGATTCCCTACATTGGGCGAAAACATTTTTGTGATAACTTCAATGTTTTATCAGCTTCCTTACTAAATGTAAGTTTTAAAATAAGACTTTTATATATTCAAATTCGGTATTTTAAGAAAATAATAACTATTTTGTAAAACATTTTTCACAGCAAATGGAAATTAGAAAGGAAATAAATAAATAAATAAAATAAATTGACTGATTGTGACACTGACAGCAAAAGTCCAAGTCAGTCGACAGTCGTATCAGTAGTGTTGCCAGACCTACTTAATTAAATTATTTAAAAACAAACAATTATTTATCTATAAATACGACAAATAGCTTACCAAAGTAGAGACGGGGCAATGTATAATTTTTTCTTCATCTTCCTCTTTTATAATGGCTTCACCAATGTTAATCGGTGATTTACCAATAAAAAGTATTATAGCCTTTATAGTGTATAAAGCCGATTAATCGATATTTAAGATGATCCCTCCGACCATGGTATGCCCTATTAATCACTGACTAATCACAACTAACATAGCGCGGACGGGATTCAACTGGATTCCCCATCAGGTCACGGCGGGATACGTGCGTTGGTCTCAATCCGTTAGGAAGAAGAACTATTTTAATGTTTGTTGTCACTTCTATATCGGCTGAACGTATTTGTATGAAACTTGGAAGATAAAATTGTTTATGCACAGAATTATAACCAAGTTATCCGGGTTATCCCGGAAAACATGACGACGTCATGATAGCCCATAGGGACACGGTACCAGTGGCGGTTTAAGCCCGTCGGAGGCCCGGGGCGGCATCACCCATTTTGTGCCCCCGGCTCAGTTCAGCCCAGAAATCTAAGTATTTGTAAGTAAAAAAAATGCCTGACAAAAATAATTGTAATTCCCACTCAGTCAAGTCAGAATAAGGATTCTTTTAAACTACGCCACTGCTTTTGATGCGGTTTTTATTGTCATTAAAAGAATTTCTTTCGAAGGTTTAGGTACATTTTAATTAAATTTATAAATAGTAGAGGTGTTTTATAAATCAAGTTGTCATAAAAACGATTTCAACATGGCTTATGCTGGATAAACCTTGAGATACACCAAAATAATGTAAAAACTAAATTGTAACCGAGCGAAGCCGGCTAATTTATTCTGATTCGCGCATGTTTCGCGACAGTGCAGAGAGGAGGCTACAGAGCTACCTATATTTAAATTTAGCGTACGTACGGGGGGCCTCCAACTACCCCATAATTGCCACTGCACGGTACACTCACTCTGTTATATTTACTAATTTGTGGACGTGTAAACGGGGGCTGATGATGGACCATAAGGGTCCTATACTGGGAATTTGTATGGAGATATTACTATTGCCAATTTCTCTGTAAATACTCCACCTGTGTCACTGTAATTCAGCATATAGTTACTTATTCAATATATCTAAGTTAAATAGTCGTTATTTTTTCAATTGGTTTTATTTAATAGGAAATATGGGTGGTAGAATAAAGGATTATTTTGCCCCTTCTGTCTCTTTCATAATCTATCACAAAACTCTAAAAATTTTTTAAAGCGCTCTTATACCATTATTCTTCAATTATATATATAGCTTTTTTTTTGTAGCTTATTGTAAATTAAAAAAAAAAAAAAATATTTTTTAATTTGGCAAAAATAATAAAATAATTATTATTTTAAATTTTCAATAAGCTACCAAAAAAATCGACATATATAATTGAAGGGTAATGGTATAACAGCGCTTTTAAAAAAAATTAGAGTTTTGTGATGGATTATGAAAGAGACAGCAGGGGCAAAGTTAAACTACCCATATTTCCTATTCAATAAAACCCATTGAAAAAATAAGAGCTATTTCACTTAGATATATTCAATAAGTAACTATATGTTAAATTACAGTGACACAGGTGGATTATTTACAGAGAAATTGGGAATAGTTTATCCCAGAAAAATGACACAGGTGGATTATTTACAGAGAAATTGGGAATAGTTTATCCCAGAAAAATTCCCAATAGATCAATGCTGCTAAGCCAAAAAATATTCAATAACACTAACATTTATCAAAAAAAATGCAAAATCTAGGAATCAAGGAAAGTAAAAATAACGAGTATTTTTTTTATTATTTAAAGCACCTAGCTTAATGTCACTCTCCAGTCTCCAGCTATCTCTTTGAAAAAAATATGTCGATCCGTATGATGACACGAGACGCGGTACACAACCGCATCGTCACCACCGCGGGTGCGATATAGGAATTGTCACCGAACTGCTCTCACCGACAAGACTTTCCATCCAGCCACCTGCTAACCACGCCTTCGCTGCTGATCCCGTCGTTTGGCCGCAACCAGCTGATATCAAGCCTGCAGCTTTTGAGGCAGGAGGCAATGAAGTCCTGACGACCCTGGCTAGCGCCTCGTACACGTGCTGCAGGCTGTTAGAGCTTCCAATCCACTTATTTACAAATAAAACTTATGTACATAATCCCACAAACCGCAATTACCTACCTCAAGGGAACTGGCCACTCGTTAGGTATAGCCTCACAAATACCATCGGCTAAACGAGGGAGACATGGTCTTCCGCTGGGTACCCTGGAACCGTAACACGGTTTCGGGAGTTATTATGTTAAAGTTATAAATAATAAAAATAAAATACACTCCCGGACATGTGAATCGAGCCACCTTGGATTTTAAGGTTTGGAGCACTGAAGCTTAAAAAAATGTATGATGAAGGAAAAAGTTTTGATGTAGTTTTGAATAGGAAGGTTCTAAGTTTGAACTAAAGGAGATCAACATATTCCCATACATAGTTGGGCTAGTGTCGGGCAATGTCTGGCACCAACCGAGTGCCGACATGAGATATATATATTAATAAAGGTCACAAATGGGCGAACCAAAATAAATTAATATTATATTTTTAGCGGCCGTATTTTACACGTATTTTTACTTATAATGTTTTAAACACTAGTAACACTAATATAAAATGTTTACGCTTCGGAACGTATCTACTTAAGTCAGCCGTCGTCAGCCAGTTCAGTCAGTCAGTCAGGCTGTCAGTTCGCTAGCTAGCTTGTGTTTTTGTCGGTTTTTGTTATTTCTCTCGTTATTTCTTATGTTATTCAATATAAATAGATAAAATATAATTAATAAAACAACCTACTAAAAAAGGTAAACAAAACAATCAGTCAAACAATGTCAGTCAAGTTGAAAGTGACAGGTAAATAATTATTGCCAGCAACAAATAATGTTGAAATATGTGTTCAAAATCTAAAAACTATTAATTCAAAAGCTAAAAATACTGGACCACGATTTTTTAGTTCTATATCTTATATCTAACAACTGTGGGTATTATCGGTTCTGTTCGCGATGATAAAAAAAATGGCCCAAATGTAGGGATCTCCTTTGTACTAAACCAATTGATCAAGACGATATCTGCTTTTTTCAAAGCACAATTTTTTTAAGAAAAATTGCATTAACGTGCACAAAAATAAAACCCTGGCCAATAAATCCAGCATATGGCATCACATTGTTCTCCAATCATTGAAGAATGTATCGGTTGCCATTTCAGCGCGGCAGCGGTGGTCCCGTTATAACCTCAAGCTCAGTTTTGCCTATCATAGAAATTCCTGCCCAGACTGTCCACGATCCTCCACTATAACTCACTTTCCAATCAATACAGCATTGTGCGAAACGCTTGCCCTCCCTTCGGTACACCTTACTCCTTCCATCATTACCGTACAGCATTATCTTGGATTCATCAGTGAAGAGTATCTGGCTCCATTGTTGTGGAGTCCAATTTAAATGTTCGCGCGCAAACTGTAGGCGGGCCATTCGGTGAGCTCGCAAACTGTAGGCGGGCCATTCGGTGAGCTCGTGTCAATTTGGGTTTATTGGCTGGTTTATATGTGGTTTTAGACCTGAGTCGCCTCCTAATGGTCCTAGAGATTACAGCCACTCCATTGAAGTCTCGGAGGTTCATTTGTATCTGAACAAACGTCAGGTGTCGATTTCATAAGGTGGTAGTGAAAATAAACCGATCTTGTCTTTCCGTTGTCACTTGGAAACGAGGTCCTCCTGCTTGGCGAACGAAGCTGCCAGTCTTTAGATACCGATGGTACTCTCTTTGAATGGCAGAACGACTTATGTGAAGTTGTGCACTCACGTATAGTTGACTTAGCCCAGATTGAAGAAGCGCTACGGCTTGCGCGGCAATTTCAGGTGTAGTATTCATAATTTTAAAGCGGTCGAAATCGGTTTAAATTATGGGAAAGTAACTGTACTAAACTTGTTTTTAAAACGGTTATCATTAAATAAAAAATAACAAACTTAAATTGCTTCAATCAATGACGTACTATAAGTAGACACGTTATACCCATACTAAATGCAGATAATAAACAGCTTGAACAATACTATAGCTACCTATTAATTACTTACGTTTATAATTATATTCAAGCGATGAAAGGGATAGAGAAACACAGCTCAATACCGAAATCCATTTGTTAAAAAGAGATAAATATATGTTTTAAGTTGCGACACGTCATCGACGCGTGACCTTCTCCGGAGGAACTAGGGGAAGATTGTCTAAATGGAACACTCAATATTTTACTTAGAAATATTTTTGGAATAATAAAATATACAATACGTAATTAAAAAACTTTTATTTTACTAATAAATATAATGTAATAATCAATGACTTTACAACAAATAGACCATTTGTCTTTCAATCACGCTCAAACGGCTGAACAGTTCTAAATGAAATTTAGCATAGAGGTAGATTATGGCTTGGTATAGGATATTAGTATGCTACTTATTTGGGCTGTTCCCACTCCCAGTAGTCTTACCGGATAGTCTTACCAGTAAGACTAGTGGGAATTGTCATCCCAATAGACTTACTGTAAGTCTACTCCTTTAAAGTTGACGTGAGACTTTCAATTTATGTATTATGTAGTGTAATTTAAAATTAAATCTTTAAATTTATTTTTTATTTTTTTTTATTCTGGACAACAAACAACTATACAACAAAGATTACTACAACATAGATACATATTAAAAAAATAACTGTCATATAGTCAGTGACGTTTGTTTATACAAACGTATTGTTTATACATACATTCAAAACAGGATATTTTTATGCAAATTCCAAAAAATATAGAAATAACAAATAATACAAAAAAAGTTTACTACAATTAACTACTATTTAGAATGTTACAGATATTTTTCCTAAATATATACAAAGAATGTGAAAATATGTCCACTTCGCAAAACTGCTGGTTGTATCGTTGCACCATACGTCTAAACCTTAGAGTAAAAACTTGGCAACCAATCATATTCTCGTCTTTGGGTTCTGATTATCTCTATCCATTTTTCTCTTATTAATTCGCTTCTAGGGAGACTAAAAGATAAATAAATACAATAAGATCATAATACTATACATACAACAATAATATAATATATAAATTTATAATAATGTAAATATAATTATGTATATACATTTTCCGTACATTTAATAAAATATAGAATTTTTTTAAATAGGTTCATGTAATTTATTGACAGGTCCGATATTACCAACCATCCCCATAATCAGTCGCTGAGTCTGTCGCGGCCATTTCGTTTTGTCTTCTCTATCACTCTCATACAAAATGCATCGTTCGTCTCGCTCAGGCAAGCGGCGAACTGGCAACAGCGCATTATTATTAATAAAATATTGTTATGTCCATAATTATAAAATTTCTGTACTTACCAATGAAATGAGATATCATTTCTATCCTTTACAGTTGCAGTATAATTTCTGCAAAAGCGGAACACACAAAATGTAATATTTCTTGATGTTTTTGCGGATTATTCTACTCAAGAGAGACATGTACACTAGTCGTAGGATTGTGCGTGACTGTGCGCGACCAAATTTATAGTGGGACACTTACCTCTCATTTGCCTTGCTATAGCTTAAGCGTCAATCACGCATCTACCTCAGTTTATATAGTATATCATTGGCTTCAATCACAACTTTCTGCAATCGTATTTTTCAAATCAGTGACCTAGCTTGGCTTTTTTTCTGTAATTTAAATTCTTAAATTTAAATTTGGAATAATACTCAGTAGAAAGATAATTAAATGTGTCTGCACTAAAACTGCATCAAAACTTTTTCCTTCATCATACATTTTTTTAAGCTTCAGTACTCCAAACCTTAAAATGCAAGGTGGCTTGATTCAGTGTCGGGGAGTGTAGTAGAAACAGCTCCTGGATTATGTAGAAAACGAGTGCAACAAAAATATAATTGGGCAGTAATCCTGCAGTAACCCGAAAAAAGATTACGAGGTGAGTTTTTACATTAATCTGTACGTCCTCGACATACTCCAGCTTGAATAGGATAAACAAAGTTTCTCAAACTTTCGTGTGAAGTGTGTACTTACTGAATAAAATTAAAATTTCTACTATTGATTTATAAATATTATCATGATTTTTTTATTGAAAATTAAATTAATAATTCAAGGCAATGGCACGTCAAGCCGATATTGGACAGGCAACCGGATGGCGAGTGGTAATCTGGGCCTTTGAGTGGTACAGAGTCCCCTGGTAGCGGCCAAAGTGACCCCAAATGGACAGGTTCGGCGATATGGGGGAGGGGAAAAATCGATTTTTTTTTGAAAAGGCAACCGGATAAAAATGCGTTAGCATTAAAGGAAATACCCTAATTATATAATTATTTTTTTTTGCCAGCCGAAACACGCGGGCCTTTCTTGCACTAGCGACTAAAAAGTGAAAAGGCAACCGCTTCAAAATTAGTGAGCATACTTATTGACACCACCAAACGTTGGGAAAAAATTGCCATCCGATCCTGATGGGCAGTTTCGGAGAAACAGCCCCTCAAAGTGGCCGAAAAACACTTTTTTTCGATTGTTTCAACAATAATAAAAAAAATTAAAAAAAAATTTGTTCAAATCGGATGGCATTCGAAATTTATACTGTCCTAAGTACAAATAATGGTGTGTATCAATACCATCCGATTTCGATTAAATTAACCCCTATTTAGCCACCCCCCAAACCTCATGAAAATACCAATAATTCCATACGCTGCAAAAAATTGTTGAAAATCCTTTTCAATTAATATTTAACGACTGCTTGGATTTTTAAAAGGTCTGTGTATGCTCATTATCCTTTTACAACTCCCGAAACCGTGTTACGGTTCCAGGGTACCCAGCGGAAGACCTAGTCTCCCTCGTTTAGCCGATGGTATTTGTGAGGCTATATCTAACGAGTGGCTAGTTCTGTTGAGATATATTTAGATGGAAAAGCCTCTAAGTGTGGTTTGTCGGATTATGTACATATATTTTATTTTTGGTTGAGTTTTAATATTTTTAAATTAATTTTGAATTTTTATAAATTTTGAGGACTTATAAACTAAAGACCTTAGCTAGGACTAAAAATAAGAAATATAAACTGCCACCCAAAGAAAGTGACAGATAGTGTCAGTCAAGCCACAGAGTATACGTTATAGAAATGCAAAGAGTATAATATACTGTAGAAATGTCCCGTGTTCCCGAATAGGTGTTGCCGTAGCCGGAACTCAAATCGCCTACAACATTATTCATAATGTATAACAATACAAGCTTTTGTGCGCAGTTTCACTCGTAAATATATTTCCTGTGATAGCCCATTCGAAACTAGCAAAACTTTCAAAATAAATATTATATGAAAGAAGTATTTTTATAATTATATTTAAAGAATAATTATTAATTAGCTTCAAATGGAATAAAAATGGGTAAAGTTAATAGAAGGCAACACCTGAATTCAATAACTAACAACTCAGCCAACAGACATTAGTATTTTTAAATTAGAGGGTTAGCACAGATTAGGGCACCTATAAATCCTTATTTTTTCAATATTTCAGTATTTTTAAAATAACTCGAAAATTAAAGGATATATAAAATAAAAAAAAAATTAAATAAGCTTTCTAGCATGTAATCTCCAAACGGTTTTCGAATTTTGGTACCTTACGAAAAATTAAATGTTGTCCATTATACGATGCATCCCGTTTATGTTTTAACTTGTAATCTGAAGATTGTAAATTCCACAGACACGGAATTATTTTATTATTACATATTTATATAACTGTATACATTTTATTGTGGTTTCGACGTCCCATTTAATATTAGTGGCCATTTTATCAAATTGTACGTTGAACTTGTTTTAAATAATAATAACACGAAAACACGTACTCGACCGAGAGCACTAAGCTGTCTCGCCACTTTACTCGGTACGTGTGACCTTTTTTATTATTTAAAAAAACTCAAATGATACAAAATAAGCAACCCATAAGGGGGGCAACCCATAATAATAGCCGAGTACCTAATAGATGAAACTGGTATTTGGAACAAGTATAAAAATGTATGTGGCCGAGTGATTAAGACGTGTGCTATTAAGAGGATGTATAGAGCTAAGATTTAAAACCATTTAACATGGCAATCAGTACTCATATCATTACGAGAAAAAAAATGTTTTACAGTTGATGGCATTTCAGACACTTGGTCTGTTCGCAAAATGTATTTTCAGAAACTTTGCTCCATAGAAAAAGTTTGCAAAGTGGCCTCTGAAAAAACGTAAAATCTAAAATATCTTAGCTATTAATGAAATAATGTTGATGATATTAAGCATGAATATCTGTTGTAAGCTAAGAAAAAACTGGCCTGATTTAAATTTTCAATAAAGTGGCTATTTTAATATAGATAAATAATTTAATGATTTTCCATTTACGCCCTTTTATTTCAAGCAGCGTAATGTCACTGCTTCTCTATCACTCCTATTGGAGAGTAGTATTTCTTACTCAATTCATCAGTGATCGCCGAGGCGCCTTGATACTAGACGGTTGAGTGTTGCGTGCAGTCCCGAAAAATAATTATTAATATGGGCAACAAAAAGCCGGAGCATGATGGGGGCGGTGCATCGATTGTTGGGTTTTTAATATTGATTGTTCGGAGAAAAAGAAATACACTTTTACTTTGCACTGGTTGTTTTATTTTAGTTTATATTAGTTTTAGTTTTACATTTTAGCTTGGGCAACATGGCGGTGATAAATTATATGTTTGAGCAATTTTTACAGACCCGAGATGACAGTTCACTTTTAGTTTTAGTGTTGTGCAGTAGATTTAGGGATGTGTATAAATTACTCATTCCAAAATCGATGTGAGGCGGTGCCATCTCTCAAGGTCTTTGGCTCTATTCAGCTTCATAATTAGGCAGACCACGGGTTCAATCCCGGATCCAGCTGGGTTAGCACAAATTTTGACAGCGACACTTTCGTTTTCGTTTTCGGTCGAACGAAAGTTTGTCAGCGTTGCCAGTTCACGTGTTTTTGCTTAGATCTTAGATTTTACCGTTAACTTTAAAATCTTAAAGTAAATAAAGTCAAAATTAAAAATACGTTGATCTACGAACTTTTCATATGCAATTTTTACAAATTCTACGTTTATTTTAATAATATAAACTTATATAATTTTCTAGGCTATCCTACGTCTTTTTCAAAATCCGAGTTGGCAACTCTGCACGGCGTACACTCTGCGGCAGCCACGAAGCAAAGAACTGTGAACGCTATGCCTTTAGCAATAAGTTTAAAATTCTACCAAAACTATTTCCGCTAAGAAACTGGTTTGGTGTTCACTGTTCTCTTAAAATGAACCATAATGCTATATACATTAAATTGATATTGTACTGACTGGCATAATAAGGTGTGACGTGTGACGTCAGAGTCGATCGGAAGTTGCTTGTGTCAATATATGCTACGGATTTGTCTTCAAAACGAAACGTTTATGTCCAACAAGGACCGGCTAGAGAAAGCCCGGGCCGAGAGGTCCGGCCCAACAATGTGCGGGAAAATTCCGTGTACTTGTCTTTGTCCGGCCAAGCAAATTGCTCGGCATTCTTGTGCAGGACATACCCGGTCCGAGAATGTCCGGCCCAACAATGTGCGGGCAAATTCTGTGTACTTGTCTTTGCCCGGCATAGCAAATTTGCACGCACATTGTTGGGCCGGACCTCTCGGCCCAGGCTTTCTCTGGCCGGTCCTTGTTGGACATAAAACGTTTTGGCCTTTTCAAGGCCATTCGGCCGAAACGAAAGAAGTCACGTCAAAAATATGCTAACCTTATAATAAAAAAACTCCAACAAAACACACTATAGGCTTTTCCATCTAAACATACCACAACAAAACTAGCCACTCGTAGGTATAGCGTCACAAAGGCAACCCGTGAAGAAAAAAATAATAATAAAATAAAATGTATAAGTACCCATCTCTCTCTAGCCTGCAGGTACCAGTTGAGTGCTTCCATTCATATAAATAAATGTCCAAATCTATAAAAAAAAGTTTTTAATCGCATATTGTGTACCATCGCCGCACCTACCTATATAATAATATTAAGGTTATTTCTTTATTGTTAAATTTTGTAAGAAAATCATGCGCTTATCTCTATATTTTTTTATCGAAAGTAGGTAGATATAGTATGGAATAATTAGAACTTTAAAACTATCGTAGGCTTTAATGATAGATATTTTTTTTAATTATTTATTTGTAATGGCCCACATTGTAGGCAAACGGTAGGCTGAAATGACAATATTTTCATTGTTGGCCCATAGTAGTTTTCACGTCGGCCAGCCAACGGTAGTTAAAGTATTGGATGGGCCATTGTAGGCAAACGGTAGGCTGTATAGACTTACCAACTTATCTGTGAAGTGGTGAAAAATGGAACTACAGCCGTCATGTCGAAAACGTCATTCGACTGTCGTTGCTGTCTAGTTCGAGTATTTTCTGTTTATTTTTGGATATTACAAGTTTTTCGATTTCAATCATGCTGAAAGCTATTAAAAGAGCGCCAACAAGCTCCAATTATTCCATATAATAAAATATATAAAAGGGTTTCTGCCGCTACAGGTTTGTGTGACTACTTGTATCCCACAATATTACCCACGTAACTTGCTTAATATTTATAATTATTAAATTTGAACAATAAATCTGTACATGTATTAAAAAGGTACCTGACAAAATTGTATTTTAACCTCTAGTTTACCACTCACGTATTTTATTTTTTCTTTTAGGTATAAGTGAAGGTTTGCTTTCAAAAATAGTTAAAGAAGGAAAGGAATCTGAAGAAACTGGTGCCAAAGTAAGAACGGCTGGAAAATCAAGAAAACATAGTACTGGTATTATTGTGGTTGATGATTTCGATATGGGAGTTATAAGACGAAAAATACATTAATTTTATGCAGTGAGGAAAGAATTGCCTACAGTCAGTAAGTAATTTACTGTTCTAAGAGAAGACATAAATTATCAAGGAGTCTCTTCGAAAACTACTCCTCTAAATGGGCTTTGGCTTCAAAAAAAACCCAAAGCAATAGTGTTATATATTATCTTAGAACCAACCTGTGGCTGAATTTAGTGAGGCCTTGACCTAAGAAGATAGATAAGAAAAGTAAGATGGTGACTAGAAATAAATGTTTTTACTAGAACAGTTATATTTATTTACAAACAACACAACATGGCGCTGCGTATATAATAAATAAAGACGGCAACCGGTTTTAAATTATATAAGTAATAAGAAAATTCATCAATCATGGCGGATAAGAAAAACGTGTCGGCTGATGTGCCTGGATTAAATGACACGATGTCGTCGTGTAAAGTGTGGCATTATGGGATTAAAACCCCCAGAAAATCTAACTGATCTATTCGACTGATTATTGATTCGACTTATACAGAATAGCATCCGGAGTTATGAAAAAACCGGATGAGGTGCAGGTAGCCTTGCTGTTACACTGCATAGGTGAGTCTTGTATAGACATTTATAACACATTTTCCATATCAGAGGATGACACAAAGATTTATGAAACAGTAATAAATGAATTTAATTAATATTTTGTACCCATAAATAATGAAAGCGTTGCATCACACATATTTTTCACAAGAAATCAGAAAAGGCAAGAAAGTTTTGACAATTATTTAACAGAATTGAGAAAATTGAGCAAGGAATGTGAGTTTGGAAGATTACAGGACAAGATGATCAGAGACAGAATTGTAGCAGGAATTTATGACACTAGAATGAAGGAGATTATTCTCCGAATCCAGTTTAACATTGACAAAAGCTATAAAAATATGTAAGGCTGCAGAATTAGCCAGTGAGCATCTAAAAGTAACGTTAAAAAGTTACGCCTTTCTTACAATTGGAATTGGAATTTTTAGTTTGTATTTCATGTTTATACTTTTTTATTTATTTGCAATTAAGTACTTTTACTTGTTAAGAAATTTCCCTTTGAAACCATTTAGTAGTTTGTACCTATACAAAGCAATTGATATTTATGCGGTTATATGTTTTAACCTGATATAATATTATGTAAAACTGTTATTTGTATAATTTAAGCTGAAATAAAGTTAAGAATAATTATAACATAGATAGTTTTACCTGTATGACATTGATAGTGCTTTTACGTCCTTAGATATTTTTACTTGATAACTTTTAATCTTAATTATGTCGGTTAGATAGTTTTACTTGATTTATTCAGATGACTATATATGGCGCTTAGTAATATTTACCTGTACGCGAAATGTAATTTCTTGTCGTCTAGAAACTGCATAAGGTAATAAAACGTCGCATGGGCATACGTGTAATATTGTGTGACACGTATCGACAGGCTATCATTCCGGCGCCAGCTGTCGCTTAGGGAGGACGTCAGATAAGTTATTGCAACTTTTGCCGCGTATTCGAAGAACCACAGTAAGTATTCAATCAAATTGTACTAAATAGGCATCTATTTGAAAAGAGCGTTTTGTTTCAAATTATTTAATAATAATAATTAATGAATAATATTAAATACCTACTCATTTATATCAATATTCTGTGTTTTACAGCCAATGCAAAATGAATAATTTAAAAAAAAGGACGAAGTGACTAGTATATGACTCCGATAATTGGTCTGAAGGACAAGAATTAATTTCAGAAGATGATGTGCAATCAACAGGAAAGACAATCAAAAGGGATAAAAGACGCATAAAGGGAAACAAAGATAGCGAATCCAATAATCAAGAGGATATAGTCGGAGAATCTGCGATCAGAGTTCAGAAATCCAACTCAAGAAAAGAAAGGTCAAAAAGTAAAAATTCTGGTCATCAATATACCACATAGAAAGGTATCATTATACCACCAAAAGTTGTATTGGTTAATCCTTGCTTAGGCAAAAAATGTGGCAACGACTGCAGATCTTTGTCCGAAGAAAGGAGGCAAAGCTTATTTAAACATTGATAGTGAAGGTAGAACTCCTACAGTTATATTTATTTATAAACAACACAACAAATAGGAAGGTACTGATGGAACGAAATGATATTTCTGCATGGAGATCAAGATTTCTGCAAGTAATCAACAACAATAATAAAAAAGAAAACCCATTGCCTCTGGTATATTTAGATGAAACATATTTCTGCAAGTAATCAACAACAATAATAAAAAAGAAAACCCATTGCCTCTGGTATATTTAGATGAAACATATATACATTCATCACATACATCAGGCAAATGCTGACAAGGTGAAGGTGTGGAAGGTGTTCTAGAACCTGTATCCAAAGGACAGAGATTTTTTATAGTTCACGCAGGCGGTGAAATAGGCTTTGTAGAAAATGATTTATTAGTGTTCAAATCTCAAACAAAAAGTGGTGATTATCATGATGAAATGAATAATGTCAATTTCAAAAAGTGGGTCATGGAAAAACTATTGCCAAACTTAAAAGAACCATCAGTCATTATAATGGACAATGCTCCATATCATAGCATATGTATTAATAAATGTCCCAATGTCAATGCATTGAAAACAGTCATTCAAGAATGGCTTGCTAGAAATGCCCTTGAGCACTCCGACGATATGACAAAACCACAGCTATTGGAAATAGTAACTCCTATCTATGAAACTTACACTATACTCGCGGAAAATGGGCACAAATGCTTACGGTTACCACCTTATCATTGTGATCTTAACGCGACCGAAATGATATGGGACACAATGAAGCGAAAAGTTGCTAATATCAATATAGGTCGTAAAAGTACAGACATGCCTTGCCTGAAATTACGGTGGAAGAGTGGAAAAAGCATTGCAACCATGTCCGTAAATTACAAGACGAGTATCTTGCTAAGGATGGTTATTTGGATGAACCCTTTATTATAAATGTGCAAAGTGATAGTGAAACAGATAGTAATACCGATTCAGAAGATGATTGCTTAACTGGCGTGTCAATGATTACTGATGATCAAACATATAGTAAAAAGATTTAAATACATATACCTAATTATTTATTTACTCAATGTTTTAGAGTTTTATTCATATTTACCTACTTCAATGTCTCATATTATTAATTACTATTAAACAATTTTCACATATTAATTAAAGGTCTACTTACTGTTAGCTTACTGTGCCGCGGCGGTCAGATTATATATTTTATTCTTCCAGAAAATTAATATAATATGATAGTCATTACAGGCTGCGCTTGTTTGAGAGACCATAAAAATATTTATAAATATTTTTTAAACGCTATGTAAATTAAACCTGATATTAAATATGTGTCATGTTAGATTAGATAATTATTATTCCTCATAATTATTCATAGAATGGCAACACCGAAGCGAACAGAGCGCCGCCCTTCAGTTCACAGATAACTTGGTAGGTCTACAATGACATTATTTTCATCGTTGGCCCATAGTAGATATCACGTTGGCCAGCCTACGGTAGTTAAAGTATTGGTTGGGCCATTGTAGGCAAACGGTAAGCTGTGGGGTGAGCATATATTTGACGTGACATCTTTCGTGTCGATCGAAAGGCCAAAAACGTTTGTCGCTACAGGACCAGCCAAAGAATGCCCGGTCCGAGAATGTCCGGCCCAAAAATGTACGGGCAAATTTGCTGGGCCGGGCAAAGACAAGTTACACAGAATTTGCTCGCCGTTCCGTGGCAAGTTCTTGTATGAACATAAACGTTTTTCGCCTTCCGGTCGACACGAAAGATGTCACGTCAAATATATGCTCACCCCCCTGTAATCACAATATTTTATTCATAGGCCCAAAATAAATTTCACGTTGGCCAACTAAGTAACAATATGCCAACCGTTCCCCGACCGTTGGGAAATTGATGCCTACCGAAAATGCTACTTAGTAATATATAGCAGCATGTCAATGAACCACAAAAAGACGTAATATACGCCTATGCACTCAGGCATTGACCATGGTCGGCGCGCCCCTTATAGGTAATCCATACATGCTGCACTAAATAAGCCTCTCTGGCTCATGTGTTTTTTTTTCTGTGCTTGGCCATATGTCGCAACAGGTGTGTCCTTTTTACAAAGCTAGATTCACACATCTCACAAGAAAACGGCTTATTTTTAGAATGATTATGCATATGCTGCACCAAATATCTCTTCACAACAGTGGAATACACACAAATGTCACAAGTATATACTGTATCCTTGTGGACATGCATGTGCGACATTAAGTTGCCCTTTCTTAAGAAACTTTTTTCACACACATTACAAGCAAACAGTCTTCCTTTGTGAGTAATCATATGTTCTCTTAGTTGTCTTTTACATGACGTTCTATATTGACATAAGTGGCATGACAATTTTTTTTCATCATGTACAAGCATATGTTTTTTTAAATTTACATGTACGTAGCTTTTGTATTGGCACTTAGGACAACTGTATGGCATAGTCGCAGTGTGTTTAAGTAAGTGTAATTGCAAAGTATCTTTCCTCATCACCTTATAATCACACATATCACATTTATATGGTTTTTCGCCAGTGTGCTTACCCATGTGCTTCACCATATAAACTTTCCGCGTACATTTATATGAACATTCGTCACAGGAAAATGGCTTTTCTGTATTGTGCGTTTCCATGTGCTCTACCATACGATATCTTAGGGAACATTTGTAAAAACATATGTTACAGGAGAATGGTTTCTTTACATTTTTATTTCCAGATGTTGGCTTCTTTGTAGGAGTGCCATCATTATCTGTAATGCAAAATAATACAAAATGAAATATAATTGATATATTAAAAGTACACACAATCGCCGAGCATGCATGAAAGGTAGGATGAATGTAAAAGAAAAGAAAGAAATTCTCTCTGCCTACCCCTCTTAGGATAAAAGGTGTGATGATAGATAGATAAATAAGTAATCATATTAAATCGTAAGCCCCTTCAGTAATTTTTTTCCACTCTAATTTAAAAAATAAATTCACAACCAACTAATATTTGAATGTAGTAAGACTACATTTTTAATACATTGTTAAACTTACCATTAGTTTGTGTAAATTCCTTCTTCATTAGTTCAAATCTGAAACAGCATTGAAAAAATATTAATTTACATTATGACTTGATCCTCTTTCAATATATTTGTCAACTCTCCCTTCCTACTACCTATCCATAGAATCAAACACCCTAGAATCAAATGTTTATTTCTTTTATTCACTAATACAAAACCAGTGTAGCCTAAGTGTAACGTACCAGTGGCAAAGGTACCCTGGAGCTGGCAACAGTTCCCAGGACATCATGTGAAGCTTTCATCATCATCATCTTATATAGAGATATATCGCAAATTGTGTTAATACTCCTATCCCTGACTCCCCAAAACCTCTTAGTGAAAACGGCAAGTTGCAGTGCAACCCAAAATTTGTAATAAAATCGATATTGAACATAACCTCAAAGCCAGAAACATCATATATATTTTAGGTTCAGACTCTTAATTGTTATTTATATATGACCCTAACCTAACCAATTACTATATCTCCAGATACCGTGTTACAGTTCCCTGGTACCAAGTCTCCCTCATTTAGCCAATGGTATTTGTGAGGCTATATACCTAACGAGTGGCTAGTTCTGTTGAGATATATTTAGATGGAAAAGCCTGCGAATTATGTACATAAGTTTTTAATTAAAAAACATAAACCCATTGGTACAAGGCCGGGAACTGGGATCAAACGCGGGGTCTGCCTAGTTAATAATAGTTAAAAATTATACTTTTTTTTATTTATGTCTCATGAAACTAAAAACCGTTGGAAAGTGCAAGCAGAACTCCCTGGATCTCCCTACATTCACACTTTGCCCTAATTCATAATAATATCAGAATTATTCAAGTGACACGTCGATTGGAAAGCCAAGCCAAAAATTAACTGGTGCCTCTGGCCACACTGCAAAATCTAACTAAAGGTCGTAAAGATGTGTATTTTTTACTCACTGTGGTGCAAAAATTAAGAGTGGATCTGCTTCATTTTGAGGAGGCACATAGTCTGGTTCTTTTATTATATGAACAGCTGGAGTCAACTCTATTTCGACTAATCTGTTATTGTTTCCTGAAGGCCCAGGATCATCAGGTGGCTCAAGTTTGATTTGCTGTATCTCGATGTATGGTTCTTGGGGTTCTTGCTTCACAATGGGCGAAAACATTTTGTGATATCTTCAAATATTTTATAAGCTATTTATTCAACCAAGAATTAAGACTAGTAGTAGACTACAATATTAGAATTTAGTATTCTAAATTATTTAAAAACATTTACGAAAAAATCAAAACCCATGAATGAAGAGCTAAAATTATACTCTTCGCACAGGTGAGCCACAGAGTGACAGAGTGGCACAGTCTACGACTAAGGGCACAGTTGACTGAACTTGACTGAATAATCAGACTGATTCTTGACAGATGATAGTGTTGTCAGATCTCGACACATCAAAAAGTCTAGGGACCAACTTTTTTAAATTCTTTAGAAAATAGTACTGGCAGGTAAAAAGTATGCATGTAGGTAAATGCATAAAGTTCTAAAAAAATAAAATAAAAAATAAAGTTTTACTTAAAGGGGGGTAAAACAATGGGTGGAACTGTCAGCGATCGTCGTTTGTTGAAGACGCGAATTTTGGTTTTTCGGGGAATTTCTGTAAAATAATACTTTCAGGGATCTTTTATTCACGTAGAATTAGTTCCTAATCATAGTTTTATAATCATAAAGTATATTTTTGGTAAGTAATTTGTATATTTTAATAGTGTAGGGTACTAAATATGGATGACTCAGAGGACCCTGGAGGAGGGTCTAAATGCCCTTCTCCAGGTGCCTATTTATCGATATCATCGCAAATAGATATGGATGATAAATATTGCACAAAAGTTCGTTCATCAAATAAAAGAAAAAGAACGAAAAAACAACATAAACAATCACAGGACTCATCCTCATCAGATGAGGTAAACTCTATCCCTGCAGGACAACAAACTCCTCATACTTTAAATATTTTGGACCAAGTCCCATCTTCCCTCCCATCTACAATTCCATCATCATTTTCACAAACACCTATAACCATTAATCCTTCACAACTAAGGCAATCATATTCCCCTAAAGATAAAGGTCCATTTGTCATTCATGTACAAATTATAGAAGATCATGCCAATAGTGGTACCTCATTAAGTGCCATTTCCTTTGGGAAATTTCTATATAAATGTAATTTTAAAAATATAATTAATGGTAGTGTCGAGAAGATAGGAAGAAACAGAGTTTCTCTATCTTTCTCCACACATTTGGATGCAAACAATTTTGTGAAAAGTCCTCTTTTATTAAAAAAATATCACGCATTTATACCTTCGTTTTCGGTATGCAAAATGGGAGTTGTAAGGGGCATCCCTACTGAATGGTCTCCTGAAGATATATGCGATTCTGTATCCGTCCCAGAGGGAGTTGGGAAAATAGTCAAAGTAAGACGCTTAAATTACAAAGTCAGGTCTGAGAGTGGTTTCGAATGGAAACCCTCTCAGACTGTTGTTCTGACATTTGATGGGCAAATTCTTCCTTCGAGGATATTTGTTTGTTATAATTCAATTCCTGTAACTCAATATATTTACCCAACAATACAATGTTTTGAGTGTTGTAGGTTTGGGCACACTAAGGATAAGTGTCGCTCAAAGCCTCGATGCTTGAAATGTGGCGAAAGCCATTCAGGTACTTCTTGTTCCGTCTCTGAGCAAAATGCCTTATGCATTAATTGTTCAGGATGTCATTTTGCATCTTATAAAGATCGTCCAGAGCTCATTAGACAAAAAAATATAAAAAAAACCATGGCAGATAAGTCAATTTCTTACATATCTGCATCAAGATTGTTTCCATCATCTAAAAAATCTTATGCAGAGATAACTGCACCTCGTACATCTTCGCACAAAAAACTTGTTTTAAAAAAGCAACATCCTCCTGTTTCTCCTCGCCATGGCTATAACAAAATTGCACATGCAGATATAGTTAGGGATGTTCCTTCAACTTCCTCAAATGGTTGTGCATTATCTGCTCAACCCCTAAATTTTGAAGTATTAATGAATTTATTAACTTCCTTTCTGTCATTTATTTCATCCAAATCAAATGTACCGTCCAACGTTGCCCCATTTATTTCCATTATCTCTAAATTAATTTCTGAATACTCTTCTTCTGGTCCTACAGGGGAAGTGTCCTCATCATGAGAAATAATATTTTAATTTTATAATATTTTAATTTATTTTATAAAATATTTTTTATATATATATTAATTTTGTATTTAAAAAAAAAAAAAAAACAATTATGGCTAATATAATTCAATGGAATTGTAGAAGCATTGTAAATAAATCTTCTGATATTCTTTACATTTTTAGAAAATATAATATTTTAGTAGCAGCATTTTCGGAAACATGGTTAAAATCTACTTATCAATTTCGGATGTCAGGGTTTTCTTGCTTCAGAGATGACAGGCAGGATGGCCGAGGAGGCTGTATGCTACTCATTCATCAATCATTATCTCCTGTTCAAATAATCATCAACCACATTAATTCGGATCTTAATATAGTAGCTGTTAAAATTCAGGACATTATTTATGTATGTATATATATCCCATATCCTTCATCTACTATATTTCGTGAAATTAGAAAAATTATTAGTTCTTTTTCATCTCCATTTATATTGCTTGGTGATTTCAATTGTCATCACAGGTTATGGGGTTGTAACCGGACTGACGCCTCAAAACTTACTGAAAAAGGTTGTGTTGGTATTGGAATTTTCCATAAGAATTGGAATATTGTCCAAAAAATCAAATATCCTCCAGAAACAACAGTATATACAGGAGAATGTTTGGGTATCCTTGAAGCTATTAAATATATTTTATTATTTAAATTAAAATCTACAGTAATTTTCTCAGATTCACTAAGTTCTATTCAATCAGTATGTAAGTCCCCGTTTTATTCAAAAGATCATAATATCATATTATATAATATTAAGTCGGCTTTACAAAATTGTATTGATAAAAATTTAAATGTAATTATTGTTTGGATTCCTGGTCATGCTAATATTTATGGAAATGAAAAGGCTGATAAATTAGCCAAAGAGGCAGTATCATGTGGAGATGTTTTTCCTTTTCAAAATTTTTGTCATGATCTTATTAATTTACCTAGATTATCTCTGTTTGAAAATTGGAATAAATCATGGAGAATTTCTTCTAAGACTAAGGGTACATTTTATAGAAAGATTGTTGAGCAAGTTCCTGCTAAACCCTGGTTTTTTTAAATTCATTATTCTAGAAGTATAACATCTTCAATTAGTAGATTACGCTTGGGTCATACCTGTCTTCCTGTTCATCTCAATAAAATTCACATCAAAGATTCATCAATTTGTGAATGTGGGCTGGATATTGGAGATGCTAACCATCTTTTTTTTTCATGTGAATTATATAATCGGGATAATTTTATGAAATCTTTATTAAGTAACAATATTCAGTTTCCCATCAACATAGTGAGTCTTCTACATATTATGATGAATTCTAATATTTTCATAATATCATGCATATCTAAATTTTTATCGGATAATAACATAAAAATATAAGTCTATCTATATTTTAAATAAAGCTTTATGTTTATTTATTATCATTCTTATTAAATAATTTGTTAGTTTCAGTTATGTATCAATTTCATTGTTCCTATCTTAAGTTGTATTTAGTCATGAATTATTTAATTTAAATATTATTTTAATGTTGAATAATTTTTTTTTTGTGTATGTAAATAGTTTTAATTAATTTAGTTGTAAATATAGAAGTAGTATTGTATTATTTATTTCAGATTCCTGAAAGTTTCGATACTAAATTTCGACAGATAAATGTAACTGAATAACGATGTGACACTGGCAGAAATGTACTTATCTTAGTACAATTGCCATCCAATAAAAAAAAAAAAAAAAAAAAAAAAAACAATGGGTAAAATAAGAATTTCGTTTCGCAAGCAAATCGCAACAGTTTGATTACGTTTGATATTTAAGAAATTTTGTTAATTTTCCCAGGAGTCAAAAAAAACTACGCTACTCTTTTTAAACATATTAAGCATATAATGCATAATGCCTCGCCGTCATTTATCTCGCAACGAGATGCTTCGTGCCGTGGGAATGCTGGAATGCACTCAACGCGACGTTGCGATGGTCATAGAAACCCAGCAAAGCGTGATGTCCAGACTCTGGACACGGTGTCGTCTTAATGGAGAAGTGGCCAAACGACACCGAGGAAGATATAGGGTAACGACACAAAGAGAAGACCGTTTTTTTACAAAAAGCTGCTAGAAAGCAGAGCAATATCACAGCTAGCCAACTCGTGGAGAGCTACAGTTGCAACACCAGCTGGTTATTAGTGACCAAACTGTTAGGAACATGCTACATGAAGTTAATCTTCACGCTCGTAGAACTTTAAGAGTCCCAGCTCTACGACGAGGAAATCGAAGGAGGGAGACGATTAGCATGGGCTCGTGAACATTTCCATTGGAACAATAATCACTGGGCACGTGTCATGTTTTCTAACGAATTTCGCTTCGGGTTTCATCAGGATTCCAGGAGAGTACGTATTTGGCGAGTTCCTGGACGTAACAGCCAACTTCAGCATACCCAGGAAGTTCACCCTTATCAGGCGGTATACAACAATGATTTGGGCCGGAATCCGCTTCGCTGCAAGAACGGCCCTCGTTTTGATACGTGGTAATTTGAGTGCTCTAAAACAAGTACCACAACAAGGTGGTCGGACCTGTTGTGATTCCGCACTGACTGCAAATCGGTGAAGATTTTCTTTTCATGCAAGACCACTTGCATAGCAATGCTCGCGTGCACTCCGCACGGTTGGTCATTAATGTATTTCGGGCGAACGACGTGTCGTTGTTACTGTTTTAGCCAGTGAGTTCAGTTGGTAGGTATAAAATTTACATTACCTATATCTTTGATATTTACATTTAAATCCTAGGTATTTACTTTTGATTACATATATAATTTTGTTTTTATCCAGTGTGACTACAAGTGTGTCAGATGTTCAGGGGCGCTGTGGCAAGAACCTTTTATTGGTGAATGTGCCATTTTTTTATAAAAATAATAATAATATGGCCATGATGTGCCATCATAGAATATTGACTTAGTGATTTAATGGACAAAAATAAAACTAGATGCTATTAACTTAAAACTCTTTTAATTTGTACAGCAATTGTATATGTTTACTGTTTTATGTTTATTTAAATAAAAGAAAAAGTTAGTGTGATTTCTGGTGTTGCAAATTAGATGCTTAATATTTTTAGGCTTATACTTTGTTACTTTTAACAAAATGCAAGCTGAACTAGTTTTTTTTTCGATCAGGAACATATAATTATTCGTTAATTATTATTGGCGTGCCTGAATTGTTTTGTCTTCTGCCACCATTGGCACGCGAGTCATTGGTTCGACATCCCTGTCCTAGGTAATACATGTCAGCATGTCAATGAACTACAAAAAGACGTTTCATAGGCTATGCACTCAGGCATTGACCATGGTCGGCGCGCCCCTTATAGGTAATCCATACATGCTCCACTAAATAAGGCTCTCTGGCTCATGTATTTTTTTTTCTGTGCATGGCCATATGTCGCAACAGGTGTGACCTTTTTACAAAGCTAGATTGACACATCTCACAAGAAAACGGTTTATTATTAGAATGATTATGCATATGCTGCACTAAATATCTCCTCACACCACTGGAATACTCACAAATGTCACAAGTATATAACTTATCCATGTGTATATGCATGTGCGACATTAAGTTGGACTTTCTTAAAAAACTTTTTTCACACACATTACAAGCAAACTGTCTTCCTTTGTGAGTAATCATATGTTCTCTTAGTTGTCTTTTACATGACGTTCTATATTGACATATGTGGCATGACAATTTTTTTTCATCATGTACAAGCATGTGTGATCTTAAATGTTCATTTGTGTAGCTTTTGTATTGGCACTTAGGACAACTGTATGGCATAGTCGCAGTGTGTTTAAGTAAGTGTAATTTTAAAGTTTCTTTCCTCGCTGCCTTATAATCACACATATCACATTGATATGGTTTTTCGCCAGTGTGCTTACGTATGTGCTTCACAATATAAGCTTTCCGCGTACATTTATAGGAACATTCGGCACAGGAATATGGCTTTTCTGTTTTGTGCGTTTCCATGTGCTGTACCATACGATGTTTTAGGATACATGTGTAAAAACATATTTTACAGGAGAATGGTTTCTTTACATCTTCGTTTGTGAGCAGGTTTTTAGATGTCAGCTGCTTTGTAGGAGTGCCATCATTATCTGTAATGCACCAAAAACGAAAAATAATTAATATATTTATATTTAATAAAAATTGTATTAATTGATGGGAATAAGTATAGTGAACACCATCGCCGAGCATTTATGAAAGGTATGATGAATATAAAAGGAGCAAGAGAGATATGTCAGGACCTACGGCAAATGGCATTTGATTGTGTCTGCCTATCCCTCTTGGGATAAAGGTGTGATGATAGATAGATAGTTAGACAAATAAGTATTCAGATTAAATTTTTAGCCCTTTCAGTAATTTTTCTCAACTAACTCTAATGGACAACATTTAATTTTTCGTAAGGTACCAAAATTCGAAAACCGTTTGGAGATTACATGCTAGAAAGTTTATTTTTCATTTTTTTTATTTTTTATATCCTTTAATTTTCGAGTTATTTTAAAAATACTGAAATATTGAAAAATAAGGATTAATAGGTGCCCTAATCTGTGCTAACCCTCTAATTTAAAAATACTAGTTATTGAACTCAGGTGTTGCCTTCTATTAATTTTACCCATTTTTATTCCATTTGAAGCTAAATTAATAATTATTCTTTAAATATAATTATAAAAATACTTCTTTTATATAATATTTTTTTGGAAGTTTTGCTAGTTTCAAATGGGCTATCACAGGAAATATATTTACGAGTGAAACCGCGCACAAAAGCTAGTATTATTATATACATTATGAATAATGTTGTAGGCGATTTGAGTTCCGGCTACGGCAACACCTATTTGGAACACGGTATATTATACTCTTTGCATTTCTATAACATATACTCTGTGGCTTGACTGACACTATCTGTCACTTTCTTTGGGTGACAGTTTATATTTCTTAATTTTAGTCCTAGCTAAGGTTATTGGTTTATAAGTCCCCAGAATTTATAAACATTCATAATTAAATTAAAAATATAAAAACTCAACCAAAAATAAAATATAAAAATATGTGTAACTTATTTTTTAATATATTTTTAATTAAAGTAATAAAAATGAGTGATTAAAAAAATGAAATGTTGTCCATTATGTATAAATAGGGATGAAAGAACCCTGTGTTTTTAATACATTGTTAAACTTACCATTAGTTTGTGTAAATTCCTTCTTCATTGGTTCAAATCTGAAACAGCATTGAAAAAATATTAATTTACATTACAACTTGATCCTCTTTCAATATATTTGTCAACTTGTCCTTCCTACTTCCTATCCATTATTCACAAACATTTGGTGGGGGGTATTTGTGTGTGTGTGGAGTACTACCTCTATTGTGTTTGTTTTATGTCCAGGTTAAACTAACAATAACTTAAGGTGTGTAGGTTTTAACACTGTCTCTAACACTCCAAGACCTCTGACTCTGATAGAGAGCCAAGAACCCTCCACATTTACTGGCACTTCAACCATAGAAAAGGGAATATTAATATAATTTACCAATTATTCCCTAATATATTGATCAGGTACTGCCAGTGGAAGAACACATACTCTACATTGATGGAATGAATATAGAAGGAAGCGAAAAATATCACTGCTACCCACTGATCAGTGACAACTTGACATCATTGAAAGAAAGAAAGAAAGATATTTATTTGCAGAAAGCCTAGGCACTTTCACCAGATATACAGTAAGTGGCACATTATTACTTCCAAATACCAGCACCAGCCAATACAACATCAAGATTACATCGCATTACAATTAACTATATTACATGACACCAATACATTATTATATTCTAAAGCACAAGTATAAACAACATATTATATTCTAATATTTATTTATCAAGTATTCTTTTACAGTGTAGAGACAATGTCCCACCAGGCTTAAACATTATTATTTGTTCAATATTTTTAATGTCCTTTGGCAGTTTATTATAAAGCGTGACAGCCATTCCCATACAGTTCCTTGACACCTTCGCCATTTTGAATAATGGGAGAATCAAGTCGTTCTTGAATTTTGAATTAAATGAACAGATGTCACCCTTCTTTTGGAAAAACAGTGGGCTCCATTTCACAAATATGCACATTTCAAAAATATATAAACTGGAAAGAGTCAACAAATTTAAGCTCTGGAATAGCGGTCTGCATGATACCAATGGTCCAACACCACATATTGCTTCTATACACTTTTTTGTACAATAAAAACACAATTTATGTGCCCAGCATTACCCCACAAAATTAAGCCATATCTTATAGTAGAGGCAACATAACCGTGATATGCATGGAGGGCAGTTTTTTTTTATTTTTTAAGAAAATTGATTTAAATATTTTATTTTATATGTCTCAAGAAACTAAAAACCATTTGGAAAGTTCAAGCAGAACTCCCCGCCCAATATCAGAATTATTCAAGTGACGCGTCAATTGTAAAGCCGAGCCAAAAATATACATTGTTACTAGTGTTTCTGGGCACACTGCAAGGTCTAGATAAGGGTCGTAAAGATGTGTATTTTTTACTCACTGTGGTGCAAAAATTAAGAGTGGATCTGCTTCATTTTGAGGAGGCACATAGTCTGGTTCTACTTTTATATGAACAGCTGGAGTCAACTCTATTTCGACTAATCTGTTATTGTTTCCTGAAGGCCCAGGATCATCAGGTGGCTCAAGTTTGATTTGCTGTATCTCGACGTACGGTTCTTGGGGTTCTTGCTTCACAATGGGCGAAAACATTTTGTGATATTTTCTAATATTTTATCACTAAGACTAGTAGACTACATAAGTTGCAAAATTAGATTTCAAACGATTTAATGTATTACTATATTAGAATTTAGTATTCTAGGCAAATAATTATTTAAAAACATTTAAGAAATCAGAAATTCAGAACCTATGAGCGAGCCACAGAGCAAAGTTTTTTTTTTTTTTTTTTATTTGGCGTGTAGAAAAGAAAATAAATATTTGACTGAATCAATGACTGATACTTGACAGTCAGTCAAGATGATAGTGTTGCCAGATCTGCATATTTATCATTATTAGGTTACTGGAATGCGGCCATTAGACCAGTAAGGATAGATTTCCAGGTGAAATAATCTTAAAAAAGTTTATTCTTTCACAGATGGTTATTTACCATTTACTGATACTTGAAATCATAAATTATAACAAATCGGTCAAGTGCGTTAGGAATAATTTAGGTATTTAGAACTTTTACTCATAACTGAGTGTAAAAAATATTAAAGTTAATTATTTCTCCAGAATCTTGTTTGTTGCACAGCTTACAGCATATAAACGAATTTTATAACAAATTCGCCCAGTGCTCATTGTCATAGACAGACTTTTACGTTTTCGAGCTTTAGATTCTAGATAAAAATATTAAAGTTTGAAATATCAACTTATTTTGCTTTTAATGCTTAAATAAAATCCTTATATTAAAATTATAACAAATTGGTCAGTTGCTTTACAAATAAAACGACATTGAACTTTTCATTCTCATTTACTACGACATAAAAATTCCGAAGTATGTAGAGTTTGTTTATAAGTCTTAGTAGACACCTAAATAACATATATTATAAAATTATAACAAATTGGTCAATTGATTTACAAATATTAAATTTTTCATACTTATTTATTACGACATAAAAATTCCGAAGTATGTAGAGTTTGTGTATAAGTCTTTGTAGACACTTAAATAACATCGATTATAAAATTATAATAAACTGGACAATTACCTTACAAATAAAACGGCCTTAAAATTATAACAACATGGTGTATTTATTTACAATTAACACAATTAACTTTTATTAATTACAATTAATTACAAAAAAATTACAATCAACTCATCAACCGCATGTTAGCAGGAGAAGTCAACACCGAGATTCTGGAAGTTATATACGGGGCAAACCTATGTGCTCTTAAAAAGAAAGATGGAGGTATAAGACCCATAGCCATAGGTTGTACGTTGCGCCGTATAGCATCCAAAATATGTTGTAAACATATAAGTCCTTTAGTAAGCGACCATCTTCAACCGCTGCAACTAAAGGAGGATGCGAAGCTGCTGTACATGCTTCTCGCACCTTTCTAGAAAACAATGGAGGTGACGTTTTTTTAAAGCTTGATGTGAAAAATGCATTTAACACATTAGACAGGGGAGCCTTACTGACACAAGTAAAACAAATTACTCCATCTATATATAAATATATATGGCAATGTTACGGTTCCACTACAAAATTAATGTTTCGAAATAATCCATTGGATTCTGCTGTCGGGTGTCAGCAGGGCGACCCACTTGGACCGGCCATTTTCAGTCTAGCCATTCAGCCCATAATTTCATCTCTCATCTCATCATTAAATATATGGTATCTAGATGATGGTACATTAGGGGGTGAAGCGAAAAGCGTACTACACGACTTATCAACATTAATTAAAGATTTTAATTCGATTGGTCTTGAAATAAATTTTTCTAAGTGTGAACTATTCATACAAAATAATGTAACTGCACATTCAGAGATTTTAAATGCTTTTACTAACATGGCTCCCAATATAAAAACATTAAACCAAGAGTCTCTTCGGCTTCTAGGAGCGCCGCTATTTCAAACATCTATAGAACCTCTAGTAAATGAACATATACAAAAATTTAAAGAAACCTCAAATCGCTTACTTAACATTAGTGCACATATAGCTTTTACAATTATTCGCTTTTGTTTATTTACTCCGAAATTCACATACATATTAAGATGCAGTCACCTTTGGAAATATAACGATATTCTCATACCAATAGATACCATAATAAAAAATACACTAATAGAAGTTTTGAACTGTCCATTGGACGAAAAAGCATGGACTCAAGCTTCGCTTCCCATTCGTTTGGGTGGACTGGGCATCCGAAAAATTTCAGACATTTCCTTACCAGCGTTTTTATCGTCTGCACACAGCACATGCAATTTGGTAAACAAAATACTAAATCCGTCTTTGGACGGCATCAAATTGTCGTGTATTACTGACGCATTAGATTCTTGGAAATTGGCCTGTCCAAATCAAAATCTACCACTTTTTCCAAATTCGCAAAAACAATGGGACGAGCCACTCTGTAAAATTATACAATATGATTTATTACATAATTCTATTAATTTAACAGATCGCGCTCGCCTATTAGCAGTTTCAGAGAGAGAGTCAGGGTATTGGCTACACTGCATTCCATCATCCAACATAGGAACACAATTAGACAACACAGCATTACGACTTTCCATAAGCTTGCGACTTGGCATTAAATTAACCGAACCCCATCGCTGTCACTGCGGCCAAAATGTCGATCCTTTTGGACATCATGGGCTATCATGTGTCAAGAGTGCTGGGCGAATGTCACGCCACGCAAGCCTAAATGACATCATCCGAAGGGCCTTAGCTACTATTCATGTTCCGTGTCTTTTAGAACCGCCAGGTGTAGCACGCGATGATGGAAAAAGGCCTGACGGAATGACTCTAGTTCCTTGGTCAAAGGGTAAGCCTTTAGTCTGGGATGCTACCTGTGTTGATACATTGGCATCATCTCACATTAAAGGCACTTCATCAAGAGCGGGCTCGGCAGCTACGTCCGCTGAAAACTTCAAACGGCGTAAATATGAATCCTTAGGACAAGAATACATATTTATGCCGTTTGGAGTTGAGACACTAGGCCCATGGGGTCCCGAAGCACACAAGCTTTATAAACATCTTGCTTCTAAAATAATAAAAGTATCGGGAGACCGAAGAGCTGGTACGTACCTTGGACAACGTATCAGCTTGGCGATACAGAGAGGAAATGCAGCTAGTGTTTTGGGGACCCTGCCGCAGGACAGCGATCTCGAGAGGGTGTTTTATTTATAAGTAGTTTTAAATGTATATTTATATTTTAATTGTTATACTGTTTGTTCCTTAAATAAAAACCACGGAAGTAAAAATTAACACAGTCTTCAATTTATCGCACTCATTTACTACGACGTAAGAATTCCGAAGTGTATAGAGTTTGTGTATTACTTTTTTGTAGACACCTAAATAACATAATTACATAATAAAATTATAACAATTTGGTCAATTGCTTTACAAATAAAACGGCCTAAATTTTTCATACTCATTTAATACGACATGAAAATTTCGAAGTTTAAAGAGTTTGTTTGTGTATAAGTCATTGTAGACATATAAATAACCTATATTATAAAATTGTAACAAATTTGGCAATTGGTCTTATTTTTGTGATGTAATTTATATTTTCATGTTTTAATGGTATAATAATCTAATTTTGGCAACTATTTACATGCAAATACGTGTCAATAAAGAGGTGGTACAAATTTTACCTCTAGGATGTAGGGGGTAATATCTCAAACTACTGAACCGATTCTAAAAATTATTTTACGAATAAAAAGCTACGATTTTATTTTGATCAAAGATATCCACGGGGGAAGCCAGGGCAGAGTGATAATATGAATTAAAAACTATCTATTTTGTAGATTTGTATTTAATTTAAAGATTGCCATATGGCAACGCTAGTCAAATTACAGCTCAGGTAGTCGATGTAATAGGTAATTAGTAAACAAAGAAATCATTTCGACACAAACAAACTCCTGACGGCGGTGTGTCACAGGCGTCCTATTACTGCAAAATGGCGAAAAGTGAACAGTGTTTAATTTGTGACAAAATTTTAATAATTTAATTTACTGTAGACTGTAACTGTGAAAGAAAAAGCGATATATGCGTTTATTAGTGCCGGTGTAAAAAGAAGTAACTTTTCGACAACAAAACTTCATTAAAACTTCATCGAAACGGCCAAATTGCATACATAAATACTAGATGTATTGCAGCTGCTATGAAAGAAAGAAACATGAAGTCGCAGTATCACAACTGGGCGAATTTGAATATGAAAATAATTCTATACTCTGTTAAATACTTTTTTACGGAATTCCATTTTTGACACTGTATGCACGACGTTCTATAGGCACCCAAGTACTTATTATATTCAAGGCAAAATTATTATATTAAAATAAATGGCAGTTTCTACAATGTTATGATCAATTATTTTACCAACAAAATACACAATTAATAATAATATACGAGTATAATTAAGAAATTCCATCAAAATATTGGATCCGCGATTCAAATAAACTCGTAGAATACAATCATGCAGATCGCATCACGCATCAATGTAGACTCAGCCTAAACACGACAAGTGTGATACTGCGAGACCATCGGGTGATCAACTGACCATTAATCAAGATGTTCACCGCTTAACTATTAAATATAATTATATTTTATTACCAATTGCCAAATGTTATATATATTTATACTATAGCTTATTTATGTGTTTACAATGACTTATATACAAACTCTATAAAACTTCGGAATTTCTATGTCGTAGTAAATGAGTATGATAAATTCAAGGCCTTTTTATTTGTAAATCAATTGACCAATTTGTTATAATTTTATAATATACATTATTTAGGTGTCTACAAAGACTTATTTATACACAAACTCTACAAACTTCGGATTTATTATGTCGTAGTAAATGAGTTTAAAAAATTTAAGGCCGTTTTACTTGTACTTAATTGACCAATTCGTTATAATTTTATAATATATGTTATTTAGGTGTCTACAAAGACTTATACATAAACTCTACAAACTTCGGAACTATTATGTCGTAGTAAATGAGTTTGAAATATTCAAGACCGTTTTATATGTAAATCAATTGACCAATTTTATAAAATAAGTTATTTAGGTGTCTACAAAGACTTATACACAAACTTCGGAACTATTATGTCGTACTAAATGAGTTTGAAAAAATTAAGGTCGTTTTATTTGTAAAAGAAATTTACCAATTTGTTATAATTTTATAATACATATATGTTATTTAGGTGCCTACAAAGACTTATACACAAACTCTACACACTTCGGAATTTTTATGTCGTAGTAAATGTGTATGAAAAATTTAAGGCCGTTTTATTTGTAAAGCAATTGACCAATTTGTTATAATTTTATAATATATATTATTTAGGTGTCTACAAAGACTTATACACAAACTCTACAAACTTCGGAATTTTTATGTCGTATTAAATGAGTATGAAAAGTTCAATGCCGTTTTATTTGTAAAGCAACTGACCAATTTGTTATAATTTTAATATAAGGATTTGTTTTAAGCATTAAAAGCAAAATAAGTTGATATTTCAAACTTTAATATTTTTATCTAGAATCTGCGGCTCGAAAACGTAAAAGTCTGTCTATGACAATGTGCACTGGGCGAATTTGTTATAAAATTCGTTTATATGCTGTAAATTATGCAACAAACATGATTCTGGAGAAATAATCAACTTTAATATTTTTTACGCCAAGTTATAAGTAAAAGTTCTAAATACCTAAATTATTCCTAACGCACTGGTCCGATTTGTTATAATTTATAATTTCAATTCTCAGGTACTAATTTCAGGCGCATACATCTATACTAATATTATAAAGAGGAAAGATTTGATTGTTTGTTTATTTGTTTGCATTGAATAGGTTCCGAAACTACAAGACCGATTTAAAAAATTATATCACCATCAACCTAAAAATTCCTTACATCGCGTGCGCTGCGAAAACTATTGATGATAGAACAAAACACAGAGACACATAATTATCTACAAAGAGTGTCTAACTTAACTATTATAGTTGTCACAATAAGTGTTCTTTTATTTTAAAAATTTAATTGAAATGCCGCCCCTAGAAAAGGCTCTTTATTTGTACCTTATCAAAATAAATTACTTCATATTCACGACTGCTTCAATACCTTTATATAGGTAACTTAATTATTCAAGTCGGACATTCCATTCGAAAGATATCACGAGTTTAAAAATGTAAGTATTAGAAAATAATCGCGTGGTCGCCGCCACGATTTTTTATGGCGATTTTAGTATGAACAATATCCAAAGTTTGGGCAGGACAATGTCTGCTGGGTCTGCTAGTATCTATAATAAAAAGAAGACACAAGCGCCGTTCCACGTTACGCCCGCCATAATCGCGGAATCACAGACTACCTTTTTATATAGGAAAACGCGCTCTGTGCGCAGAATATGAAGCGACTCAAGTCATGCCACGTTGCACCCGACAGAGGGCGCCACTCTCTAGTGCTTAGACATGAAGTTACGTACTACTATCTCCATGTGCTTAGAGTGGCTGACCAACTGACCACAGACTATAAACATACAGAACGCCACAACAATATTCGATCACAATTTTTGAGGTTCTCGTTCTTTAAATGTTTATAAAATTGTTGGCAGTACAGCGCACTATAGGCGTTAATTAAGGTGCATCTACCACCGCCACAAACCACCGCATACAGGACAACTATACGACGTTTGGCTCGCATGTTTGAGTAGGTATGCGAGATTTAAAAAATCCCTTTAGCCTTTGCCTTATAATCACACATGTCACATTTATAAGGCTTCTCACCACTGTGTGCGATCATGTAGATGAGACAATAATCTTCCATCTATCTATCATCACGTCTTTTATCCCAAAAGGGTAGGCAGAGACAATCAAATAGGTACCATTTGCTACGATCCTGACATACCGATTCGATTCTTTTATATTCATCATATTTTTCATACATACTCGCCGGTTGTGTGTACTTTTAATACTGCCATCGATCAATACATTTTTTATTATTATTACACTTTAAAGCCCTCTAACTTAAAATATATTTGACCTAAACACGTCTAGTAAGACCCTCTTCTAATTATCAAATCTCAAATTTCAAAAAAGAAACCTCTTACCATTCACGAGATAATATTGACTCACTCACTCATCAAAAGTTTAGACTACTTGAGTGAAAGTGAGGTGAAAATACCAATAACATTCGTTTAGTAGTTCCGGAGTGAATCGTACAGTATAATAATTGACACAAAAACATTTTGCAAGTGTTCTTTATTTATCATATTTTTTTTTATATTTTAACCCCACCTCCATAAACAAGTGGATCGCAAAATGGATTGGCTTCATTTTGCATTTCTACATCTTCATCTTCAACATCTCTACACAATTGTCTGCAAATTTCAAAAGTTTTAGCAACGTCTAAACACTCAAAATCTTTTCTTCGTTGCAAAATAATATCTATATTGTCTTCATAAAGTTGAACAAATTTATTTCCAGCTAAAACGTCGTTATCTTCACTTCTAAAAGGAATGTGCAATAATACCATTTCTCGTCTATAATCATCAAAGTTTTCAACCATGTCATAATTGCGGTATCTAATAACTCTAGCTTCTTTTCTTTCCGAATAGTCTCCTTTGCGATTTTTACAATACTTAGATGCAAACTGTGCTAATGTCACGTCATTCAAATGTTCAGGTCTAGTTTCATACGCATCGAACCAATTTTCTTTCCAAACGTCAGTATAATCATCATCCATATCATTATATTCTTTCATCGATTTGCTGATTCTCTGACGTTCGATAGGATGTATAGTTGGTATGTAAACAGTGACTAATGAAGACTTAGCCATAGGCTCACGTAGCAAGTACCAGGCTGCTTCTTGTGCGGACATTTCAACAGAATTAAGAACGTCGCCGCTAAGCTCTGTTGTAATTTGTGTAATATCAAACTCTGGATTTTCATCTGTTATTTGTATGATTTGTCGTTGTAAATTGCTGATATTTCTGTTGGCTTTAATAATATATTCAACAATGTAAGCAGCACATGCGTGTTCATCTTGAATAATTTGAAAATCCATGTTAGACTGCAAATGATGCAAAATAAACGGATTAAATGGATTGTGCCAAATTTCTGAAGGCGTTCGTTTATAAAACAACTTTGGTAGATTGATACCGGCACGAAGAATATTGTTATAATGCAGATCAGATTCAATATTATTATGACTATAAAAATGATTAAAATCAGTATAATCGATATTTGCTAAATTACTTTGTATATAATTATAATGATCTTTATATTTTTTTAAATTTTCTACGCAATAATCATCATCAGTATCTTTCATAGGTAATAATGCAACTGTTTGTCGTGATGGCATAAAAGGTGTTCCAAATCTACAATTCTGCTTTTTAAGAGGATCATATTTTTTATAACACGTAAATGTGTGCTTATGAGTTTGAAATTTAATGTTTCCCGATGCTTCAGATGCTGACACTGAAACTAACTGATCAATCATTTTAATGGCATCGGCATCATTGTTTAATAAATGACCTGGGGCATTATCTAACCACAAGAATATATGCGCCTGAGGACTGCCTCGGTCTTGAAATTCAATTCTTCTGAAATAGTCAAGTACTCTGTATTTACCAAATGGACTTCTTTTCTTAGCTTGTAAAGTATGTAGTAAACAATAAATTAATTTACTAAAATAAATCGCGCAAGTAACAGCATCTTCATTAACTAATTTAGCTTTATGTATATAACTCATATCTGCTAACAAGTCGTCAGAAATGTCAGCACCATTATTTTTTAATCTGTACAACAATTGAAGTAAATCCATCCATCCAGTTTCATTAGCAGTGAGCGTCATAAAAGCAGTTGGTGCTCCTTTCTGTTTCATTATTGCAAAAAGGTCTTTTTTGCGATCAGACCAATACGAAGCTGAATTTGGTATACAACGAAGAGATGGCAGATTAGTTTCAATGCAGTTTTCTTTGGTAAAGTTTTTTAAAACATGAATACAATGATCTTTAACACGTTCTCTTATAATTTTCATAGCTACATATAAAAGATGTTGAGGATCTGCACCTCGACGATCTGAGCGCCGTATCTCACTGTTAGCTTGCATGAGTGGAGTGACATGTATTTCCGTACTGTATTGCCTAAAATGGCCACCGTATATAGTTGGAAACGAAAGCTCTTCGGCATACTCATCAAATATCGTAACTGGAGTGTTATTGGCGCGGCTCGTGTCACCTGCTATAAGCAACAATTGATCTTCATTCCACATGAGAGATTGCTGTTGTGATATGAGACTTTCTTCAATCGGTACGTGTTCACTAATATCATCTATATTAGCTTCTGTATCACCATCATCATCATCAATGTTAAAAACTGTATCATCTACGGTGATATTGTGATGAATATAAAGAGGTGTTTCAACCAAATACGTTAACCAGGAATCTTTCTTTTGTTAATAAGTCCATCAACATGACTAGTTTTGTGTATTAATTTCTTTTCTATGTTCATATACAAGCAATGATCATCATCCATATGTCGGGGTAGTTGATGTACCATGGTATTGCCTAATAGAGGGACATTTATAATTTGCCCACAAATGTCATTTTGTTTATGAACATGCCGGAGCCTTCTTATTTGCATGAAAGATATTCTTGGTGAGATAAGTCGTTGTGAAACAAGATCCAATGTAGGCAAATGTGATGGTATTATTGGGTATGAAAATCCATTAAAAGTAGATAATGTGGGAATTTTTTGCTTGTCCAAAACAGTTTTACACGAAGAGCAAACTTGAACAGTAGAACCTACGATGTAGTTAGGCACAATGATTTGTAAAATATTATCATGTATTGAAGACGTTGCCTTCAAATCCTTTTGCCACCAAAGTCTGTCGCAAACAGCACATGAATGACCAAAACTATTATTTTTAAAATTAGTAAAGAAATCTATATGTCCATTGCAATGATCATCGTAATTTGAATATGTTGGTAGTTCAGCATTAGCAGATTGAGATTCTGGTAGCATATCTAAATTACTTACATATGTATTACCTTCATGTGAATTATTGTCTTCGATTAAGTCTTCTTGATTAGTGTTGATATTTTTGCTTGGAATTTCACTGTCACTTGTACTTAGTTTACTAGATATACATTCTAGTTCTTTTAATTTTAATCTATGTCTAAATCTATGACTCGATATTTTTTTACGCTCTCGATACTCTTTGCTACGTTGCGCGTTCGTCTTCGCATTTGCAGGAGACGGATTTAGTCGCTTTCGTTTTCTGTATTCTCTGCTACGTTCAGCGGACGATTTTGCTTTCGAACTTACAGTATCACCCAATTCACGTGCTTGACTCATTTTTTTACGTTCTCTGTACTCTTTGTTGCGTTGAGCAGCTGTTTTAGGCGGTTTTCTATCTGTACTTGAACTGAAATAGACAATGTGTTCAGTGGAAAATTTACTTTTAACAAAACAAGAGAGATAGACACGTGGTCTAGAAAACAATCCGTGAAGATAATTAAAAGGATAGTCAACTCACATATGCTCTCGGGGAAGCCTTGACCCTAGGGAGCGCGTCCCCAAAGTGGCGGATAGGGGAAGGCCCGTCAGTAGTAAAATGACTAAGGAAGGGTAGGAGGGAAATAAAATACCTCCCGCGGACCATAAAGGCCGGAGAGAAAACTCCGTAAACAAACCCGATCCTGGAGCTTCTTCGACATATTCGATGTAGAGGTCCATGGTTGCGATGGACGCTTAGGTCGGAGCGACCATTATAGTGGCGGCGGAAGAGCCCTTATGGGTCAACGGCGGCACTGAAATCTTCCAGGAAGATTACAACCTTGGTGTCAGGTGGCAACCGACCGTAAAACTCACAAGCCAGATCATCATACCAATCATGAAAGAGTACAAAAATAGAGGAACGATAAATGCTAGGGCGTCCCCCTCAAGCGACGACAAAAATGGAGCTGCGAAAAATACTAGGGCGTTCCCCCTAAGCGACGAAATAAAGAAAAAACAAAACACTGTGACAATGTCCGAAGTGCGCATTGCCACCTGGAACATTGGCACAATGACTGGACGAAGTGCAGAACTGAGCAGTATCCTTGAACGACGTCGCATAAACATCTGTTGTTTGCAAGAAACAAAGTGGAAGGGCGCCAAATCACGACAAATTGGAAAGGGATACAAACTGATTTACTATGGCAAAGAAAATACTAGAAACGGGGTTGGCATAGTCTTGGACCATTATTTTAGCCAAAATGTAGTTGAAATAAATAGGATAAACGACCGTATTATTTCTCTCAAACTAGCCTTGGACAGGCAACCGTGTCTGAATGTCGTCTGCGTCTATGCCCCACAAACCGGTTGCTCGGAAGCTGAAAAACAGGAATTCTGGGAAGAACTATACATACATGTGAGCTCTATACCGGCATTGGAACAAAAACTAGTTTGTGGAGACTTGAATGGCCATGTGGGTGTGGATAGGATTGGTTTTGAGAGACATCACGGAGGCTGCGGTTTTGGGGAACAAAATGCCGGAGGGGTGACAATCTTGGAGTTTGCGGTGTCACAAAATCTAGCTATCGCAAACACCTTCTTTAAAAAGAAAGATGAACATCTCATCACATATAAGAGCGGAAATGCGACAACACAAATAGACTATATTTTAATAGACAAGCAAAACCTAAGACAAATAAAAGATTGCAAAGTCATTCCGGGAGAGCCACTAACCTCACAGCACAGACTACTGCTAGCCGCTGTGAAACTTAAGAAACCGATTAAGAGAAGGAAAGTTGGAGTGACAAAAGTAAAATGGAAAAACCTTGGCACAGAAAAGGGAAGCTATCTTATAAACATCATCAGAGAGTATCTTTGTGACAACCACCCTGGTGAAAATTCCTCGGACGACACCTGGTCAAAATTTGAAAATTTCTGTATTACATCTGCAAAAGATCAGCTAGGAATCAGTAAAGGAACCCTACATAATGGAAAAGACACCCAATGGTGGAATAACAACACCAAAGCAACCGTAACGGAAAAGAAACGCCTATTTAAGATCTGGCAGGAGACCCGCTCTGATCAGGATAGGGAAAAGTACAAATTGGCCAAAAAAGCAGCTAGAAGAACAGTGGCCATTGAAAAGGATAATGCTGAACGGGACCTATATCAGCGACTGGAACTAGCGACGGATGATGAAATATACAAAATTGCAAGGCACAGACACAACAACACAAAAGATTTCCAGACAACCAAGTGCTGAGGGTATATTGCTCACCGATGACAGGGATATATGCGATAGATGGTACGACTACTATAATCATCTATTGAATGAGGAGTTCACCCGCCAACCAGAGGTAGAGGAACCAATGACTCAAGGACCCGTAGATAAAATTACGCCTGGGGAGGTCAAAAGAGCAATTTCGAAAATGAAGAACCGCAAAGCAAACGGTCCGGATGAAGTGCCTGCTGAATTGTGGAAGGCTCTAAAAGCGGATGGAGAGGTATGGCTTGTTGAATTGTTCAATGACATCTTGAGAAATGAAAAAATGCCAGATGCCTGGAGGAATAGCTTGCTTGTACCCTTCTATAAAAGCAAAGGTGATGTCCGCGATTGTAAAAATTTTAGAGGAATAAAACTCACATCGCATCTGGGAAAGAGTCCTAAATGAGCGCCTCATAGAACTTGTTACGGTGACGGAAAACCAGTTCGGCTTCACAGCGGGGAAAGGTGCCACAGATGCTATCCACGCGGTTAGGTTGGTCATGGAGAAAGCACGAGATAACAAACAAAATTTATGGCTACTATTTATAGACCTAGAGAAGGCCTTTGACCGAGTACCAAGGACAATAATATGGCAGGCTCTGAGGGCACATGGAGTCCCTGAATGCTATATAAGGCTTATAAAGGACATGTACAGCGATGTCCAAACAAGCGTCAGAACCCCAGCGGGATCATCTAAAAGTTTTGGCATTAAAGTTGGTGTTCATCAGGGAAGTGCCCTTAGTCCACTGCTATTTAACATCGTCATAAATTATCTCACAGCAAAAATCCAACGCCCCACACCGTGGAACCTCTTGTATGCTGATGATGTGGTCCTTATTTCTGATAACCTTCAGGAGATCCAAGAAGACTTGGAGCAGTGGAGAAAGTCATTAGAACTGAATGGTCTACGCATCAGCAGAACTAAGACTGAATATATGTTCTGCAATTTCAACCCAAATGATAGCGCCAGCACCGATATCAAGCTTGACAATACTGCACTACCAAGAGTGAAATCCTTCAAATACCTAGGATCACTGCTCTCGGATGATGGATCAATTGAAGCGGACGTAACTAATAGGACAGCGGCAGGGTGGAATAAGTGGCGTACCTTGACTGGAGTCTTGTGTGACACTAAAATGCCAATAAGAACTAAGGGCAAGGTTTATAAAACGGCTGTTAGACCTGCGCTACTTTATGGTAGCGAAGCCTGGGCATCAAAAAAGACGCATGAGCAAAAACTCCACACAACAGAAATGCGTATGCTGCGATGGGCAGGAGGAGTCACACTCAAAGACAAGGTTCGCAATGAGTACATCAGGGGGAGTTTCAAGGTTGCAGAGATAACGGACAAACTGAGCGAGTCTAGGCTGAGATGGTACGGTCACGTAATGCGTAGAAGCGAGGATCATGTCGTGAGAAAGTGCCTTTCCATGGCTACTATAAAGAGAGGAAGAGGAAGACCCCAGACCACCTGGCTGACCAATGTCCATAAGGACATGAAGGATTTGGGTCTGAGGGAGGAGGACGCACAGCGACGGACCACGTGGCGTCGCATGATTGGGAAAGCCGACCCCGTGTAGCGGGAGAAGGCGAGGCCAAAGAAGAAGAGTCAACTCACATAGGTGCTAAAATACTGGAACCCGGCTTGAAGAGCACTGTGTCTTCCACATCCATATTATTGTCTGGCTCCACTTTTACTGGTATAGATGGCAATAGTTCTATTTCCACTAATCTGTTATCATCTCCCGGAAGCTCACAATCATCCATGTCCAAGGGCTCTTGCTTCACTAAAATTAATAAAAATATTATAATTAGTGACCCCAAAATGACCGACTATTTTCCGATTATAAAAATGGCCGAATAATAGAATAGTCGCATACTATTTAGTCGATAGATCCCCTTAGCATCTATCTATCATCACGCCTTTTATCCCAAGATGGGAAGAGACAATCGAATGCCATTTGCTACGATCCTGACACACCTCTTTCCCGTCTTTTATATTCATCATAACTTTTATACATGCTCGGCGATTGTCTGTAATTTTAATATTGCTACCGATCAATATAGTTTTCATATGTTCAATAAAAGTACACTTAGGTTGTCCTCTGCCAGCATTTCCTTTCACTTCAACTATATAAACCTTTTTAGTCAATCTTTCATTCTTTCAATGCGTCTACTAGCGTAAACTACTTTTTTATTTCGTCACAACATCATCTTTCACTCTGCATTCTTCTCTAATGACATCGTTCCGGATGCGGTCAGTACTCTTTATATCACACATTCTACGTAAAGACCGCATTTTCACTGCATTTATCTTACTTTCATAATTCTTATTCCTTTTTCCACGCAGATGAAAACGCCGGCAAAACTTAGTATACTATGAGAAATTGAGAATCGCATACAAATCCGTTCACTGATTATCATGATTTAAAAAAACGCCTTTAAAATAACTCACCCATACTTCCCGTGGTTTCTTTGTTAAATGACATCGATCTGAAACATCACAAACATTTTAGAATTACAATTCTGTAGCTATTATGCAGACTCTAGTATGGAGCGCAGTGTATCCACGTTATATACATTTGGCTCAAGTTATATGGAAAGAGTGATATAAAGTCTATTTTTTTAGTCTTATTTGGTATACAAAGGTATGTCTTTTTTTTGTAAAATTTTAAATGAAATCAAATATTTTTATTCAAAATGAAAGTGGCAAGAAACCTCACAGATTTAAAATATGTTCATTACTTCTGCAAATGTAAAAAAAAATTAGTTAATATGTAAAATAATATGTTAGTTCAACTGATCGGCAACAGATGGCATCTTTTACCAATGAATTACTCTAATTTTAACGGAAACATTTTATTTTGATTTGTTTGTTTATTTTTCGTCATTAGAGTAAAAAATAATATTTTAAAAATGGCGTATCAGTATAGGTAAATAAGGTCTTACAAGTATTTTAATTTAAAAAAGAAAAAAGAGAAAGGAAGTTTGTTTACCAAATAAGACTGTACTACACGTAGCTCTTGCTGTCACATAAGGTTGCCAGCGGGGTTAGCATATATTTTGACAGCGACACTTTCGTTTCGGTCGAATGGCCTTGAACAGGCCAAAACGTTCATGTCCAACAAGGACCGGCCAGAGATAGCCAGGGGCCGAGAGGTCCGGCCCAACAATGTGCGGGAAAATTCTGTGTACTTGTCTTTGTCCGGCCAAGCAAATTGCTCGGCATTCTTGTGCAGGACATGCCCGGTCCGAGAATGTCCGGCCCAACAATGTGCGGGCAAATTCTGTGTACTTGTCTTTGCCCGGCATAGCAAATTTGCACGCACATTGTTGGGCCGGACCTCTCGGCCCCGGGCTATCTCTGGCCGGTCCTTGTTGGACATGAACGTTTTGGCCTGTTCAAGGCCATTCGACCGAAACGAAAGTGTCGCTGTCAAAATATATGCTAACCCAGCAGGTCCAGAATTCAGAAGGCACTGTAATATTTAATGGATAAAAAACGAGCGGGCCTTACACTTACAGTAGTCGCATATGATCTCTAACATCTGACATCTCACCTTGATACACACACACACTGTTGGCTGACAGTACCAACCTCTCGGAAAATGAGTTGGTACCATCTGACGGCCAAATCTACCACAGCGCGCTCATTGGTCAAATCAAATAGCGCGCGCTTCTTCGGCTTCGTGTTACACGCTTTCGTCCCTTTTCACGAAATCACTCCCACAGATTTTTCAAATCGATCTAGTGTTATTGAGTCAATAGAGATTCTACGTCATGTCATGTATTTGGTATAACCTCGCCCGCGCTGTGATGGTTGTGATTAGTCTGTGATTAATAAGACATATCACAGTCGGCGGGATCATCTTGGATACAAATTAATCGGAAGGCTATAATACTTGACATTGGCAAATTATCAATTAACATTGATGGAGCCACAAAAAACGAAGACCCAGAACCCTAAAAATTGGACATATTACTCATATATAAAAACACCTCAACAAAACTGGCCACTCACAAATACCATTGGCTGAAAGTAATCAGCTGGGTGACAGAGAACACAGTTTCAAGAGCCGTAAGGCAACCCATGACAAAAAAATTACTCACTCAGGTGATAAAACTGTATCTCCCAAATCTACATCAATGTCAGGCTCAACTTTTACTTGTACAAACTCAAATTCCTGTAATCTGTTATCATCTCCCGGCACAGAGGTTGGTTGCAGTGTACCTTGTACCATCTCTTCAACATCTAAGACCTCCTGCTTCACTAAAATGGATGAAACATACATTATGTTTGTATGAAAATATCATGCTTCGGAGGGAACGTAAAGCTAGAGTCTGTACTCTTTCTAAAAATAACAGATGTCTTGTAATAAACTAGGGTATGATGGGATTGTTACAATGAAACAACATGATGCTTTGTGAGAGAATGAAGTACATGCAAGAGTTTGTGACATATTATTGTAAATGCATCAAAACCTAAAAAAAATTTAGCACCATATTAAATTTAATTTATTCAAGTTCAACAAAATAACATGGTGTTGGATTCATCCAGCCGTTAGTTTAGATTAGGTACTAAGGTCTGTGAACCTCATCGTGGACTATTTTGGTCGCCATGGACTTTCATGCACAAAAAGTGCTGGTCGCGCCTACCGCCATGGTACCTTAAATGATATAGTACGCCGATCTCTTGCCACTGCCTCTGTTCCTGCAATTCTTGAACCATCTGGTATGAGCAGGGATGATGGCAAAAGACCTGATGGCGTAACTTTAGTACCGTGACATTTAGGAAAAAATTTGGTGTGGGACGCTACCTGTGTTGATACACTGGCAGCGTCTCACATACAGTATACAAAATTAAGAGCGGGTGCGGCGGCAGAACAGGCTCAACTGCTCAAGCGCCGAAAATATTCAAATATTATAATAAATTATTTATTTTCGGCGCTTGCGGTGGAAACAATGGGTCCATGGTCTGCCGAAATGAAAATATTCATAAAAGATTTAGGTACTAGACTAGTCCACGCCTCAGGTGACCTAAAGGCTGGCTCTTACCTCGCTCAAAGGATCAGTTTAACCATTCAGCGAGGTAACGCAGCCAGTGTTTTAGGAACCATGCCACAGGTAGGGGTTCTGGAAGAGGTATTCTTTTGTAATTTGTATATATAGTTTTTAAATATATTATTTATTTATTATTGTACATTTTAGTTAAGCTGTAAATATATAAAAATATTTTAAAAAAAAAAATAAAATAACAATAAATTTTGTGAGCTTTAGTTTCCTTAACAACTCACCTCGCATGTTCAAAGTTGGGACAGCAATCTTGCTAATTCTCCCATATCGACACATATATTTTTCTTCAAAATGTAAGTGACAAACTCTTCGTTTTCTATAAATATATTCATCACTTAAATGTAAAATGTCACCACCAATGGTATGTTTCCAAAAACGAAATCGCTCTGGATCCTTCTTAGGGTTTGGGAACCCATGCAATACTCTATGTGACCCTGGAAAATTAATTTTATGTTGTAAATATGTTACGCTACACTCTGTTCTATTCTATACTTTTTCAAAATGGCTTCATCAGGGTCTTGATGATTCCGCCATGTCAAGTATTATAGACGTCACAGTAACAATAAGCCGATAATCGGTAGGTAGAATGGGTAGAATGCTAACCGACCGTGATATGTCCTATTAATCACTGACTAATCACAACCATCACAGCACGGGCGGGATTAAACTGGATTCCCCAACACGTCTTGGCGGCGCGTGTGCATTCCACCAAGGCGTGTCGTGGAATCCTACACTCTGTTCATTATATGATAGTGTAAATTAAGAAAATTCGTATTAAAATCAATCTAATTAGATATAGATGTAAATATTGAATAAAAAACTTTCTATTCGTGCTGTACCTATTTCATTTTTGTTACCTATCACAGACACCATCATTATGTTGAACAGAGTTGTAACCATGATAAATTAAGTATAACTTAATAATGTACTTACGATTACTCAATATACAATGAAGAACACAACAACTGTTTGTACGCGACATTCTAAACTAAAACTCAAGAACTGTTTAACCTATAAATACAAACTAATACTAAACAAAAACCTAAAGTATTTTAATTTGCCTAAAAATGTAATTTAACGATTATATATATATATATATTTATATATAAAATAATATGAATGCAGCGAATATGCTATAAAAACCTTTTGAAAAAGTAGAAAAATAATAGCGTAAATACTTCTTTTCCCTTAGTCGTAGGTAAATACAAAGAGAATATAATCACTAGGAATTTGTACTCTCTACCAAAGAGAATATAATCACTACGTTTTCTCTCTACGGTCTAGACTCTATGAATGACTACTAGATATAGTTGGATATAGCCATAGCGTGGCCGCACATGAAACAGCAATATATTTATGAATATTGCCATACTAAATAAATATCTCATATTATTAGTAATATAGAATACGAAAGTCGGTTGCTCCATTACGCATTTATGAAACTATCTGTCACCACGCCTTTTAACCCAAGATTCAAAACAGACAATCGAATTCCATTTGCTACGATCATGACACACCTCTTTCGCTTCTTTTATATTCATCACACCTATCATTATATGCTCGGCGATTGTGCCTACCTACGTTGCCTTCAATCAATATAGGAGGTAGGTACAAGGAAGAAATAAGCACGTCTCTTTAGGTACAATATAGATATATATTTACATCAAAATTTCACTTCTGACGTATTGCTGTCTAGCCTCTGATGTTGTAATAAGGCTTTAATTGTACCCTCTTTGCTTTATAGTCCATGGAAGCATCATCAAAATTAACAGAACTAATTTTTGAATATTTTGTTGGATGGCAATTTTGTCGACCAGTAGCTTCCAGCCATTCCTTTTTTATTTCAGTATTAGATGGAAATCTGAAATATAAATTGTACATTTGTAAATTTTCTATGATATTTGGGTAAATAAAATTCACTACATGGCAACACTTAATCTGTTTTAGTTTGAGGTTATATTATGATAAAATTATAAAAATATCTAAATTTCCTGACCCAAAAAGTTTACGTATCATTGTTAACTTGCTGTCTCGCTCTGACAATTTCTTGGTTACATCTAGTCTCAGATGAATGACTACTAGATGTAACCAAGAAATTGTCAGAGCGAGACAGCAAGTTAACAATGATACGTAAAAAAGGAAGACAAAAGATGTTTTTTTTGTCCTTATCACCGTGGCCAGTTTTCATTGTTTGTCAAAACTGAGTTTTGCCAAACAAATAAAGACCATTTAGGTTTTTCGGAGTTTTTGAGAATTTCAGTGTGTTTTGAGACCGAAACTTGTTTAATTATTGTGTTTCATATGTAAATGCAGTGTTTTAGGCTGGAAAAGCCGTAGTGAGCGAAAAATGGACGGAATAACATTTCCCTCGTCAGTAGACTAATATGTGTTTTGTATTGTTATAAAATACAAGAAGGTGGTTTAATCATGGTGGATTCTGCGCGCTCTGCGCGTTTGAATACTTTTTGGGTCAGGAAATTTAGATATTTTTATAATTTTATCATAATATAACCTCAAACTAAAACAGATTAAGTGTTGCCATGTAGTGAATTTTATTTACCCAAATATCATAGAAAATTTACAAATGTACAATTTATATTTCAGATTTCCATCTAATACTGAAATAAAAAAGGAATGGCTGGAAGCTACTGGTCGACAAAATTGCCATCCAACAAAATATTCAAAAATTAGTTCTGTTAATTTTGACAACAGTTCTCCCTCCAGTGTGTGATCAATGTAGTAATGTTGTGTTACTTTTATTTTTCATTAGGTACTAACAATAGATTAAGATAAAAATACTAACAAATTATGGATCATAGTTGTCCGAAATAAAAGATTTTATTTATTTATTATTATTTGATGATGCTTCCATGGACTATAAAGCAAAGAGGGTACAATTAAAGCCTTATTACAACATCAGAGGCTAGACAGCAATACGTCACAAGTGAATTTTGATGTAAATATATATCTATATTGTACGTAAAGAGACGTGCTTATTTCTTCCTTGTACCTACCTCCTATATTGATTGAAGGCAACGTAGGTAGGCACAATCGCCGAGCATATAATGATAGGTGTGATGAATATAAAAGAAGGGAAAGAGGTGTGTCATGATCGTAGCAAATGGAATTCGATTGTCTGTTTTGAATCTTGGGTTAAAAGGCGTGGTGACAAATAGTTTCATAAATGCGTAATGGAGCAACCGACTTTCGTATTCAATATTACTAATAATATGGGATATTTTTTTAGTATGGCAATATTCATAAATATATTGCTGTTTCATGTGCGGCCACGCTATGGCTGTATCTAGTAGTCATTCATCTGAGCATCTAGTAGTCATTCATCTGAGGCACTGAACTCTATTATCTAGTTCAGTGATCTGCGGGGTTAGCATATATTTTGACAGCGACACTTTCGTTTCGGTCGAATGGCCTTGAACAGGCCAAAACGTTCATGTCCAACAAGGACCGGCCAGAGATAGCCCGGGGCCGAGAGGTCCGGCCCAACAATGTGCGGGAAAATTCTGTGCACTTGTCTTTGTCCGGCCAAGCAAATTGCTCGGCATTCTTGTGCAGGACATGCCCGGTCCGAGAATGTCCGGCCCAACAATGTGCGGGCAAATTCTGTGTACTTGTCTTTGCACGCACATTGTTGGGCCGGACCTCTCGGCCCCGGGCTATCTCTGGCCGGTCCTTGTTGGACATGAACGTTTCAAGGTCATTCGACCGAAACGAAAGTGTCGCTGTCAAAATATATCTGATTTTTGCGTATTCTGGGGAGTTAGCACAGATTTTGACAGCGACACTCGAATGGCCTTGAACAGGCCAAAACGTTCATGTCCAACAAGGACCGGCCAGAGATAGCCCGGCGCCGAGAGGTCCGGCCCAACAATGTGCGGGAAAATTCTGTGTACTTGTCTTTGTCCGGCCAAGCAAATTGCTCGGCATTCTTGTGCAGGGCATGCCCGGTCCGGGCTATCTCTGGCCGGTCCTTGTTGGACATGAACGTTTTGGCCTGTTCAAGGCCATTCGACCGAAACGAAAGTGTCGCTGTCAAAATGTATGCTAACTCGGCTGAGGTCTAGAGGTATTCACTTGTGATCAACTTCAGTCAACTTGTGAGTGATCAATGTGATCTATTTATTATCTCGATGTTTGTCATACGCAGTGTTGCCAGTGGCCGATGGTCAAAAGTAACATGAAACAAGCTGGGTTAGCATATATTTTGACAGCGACACTTTCGTTTCGGTCGAATGGCCTTGAACATGCCAAAACGTTCATGTCCAACAAGGACCAGCCAGAGATAGCCCGGGGCCGAGAGGTCCGGCCCAACAATGTGCGTGCAAATTTGCTATGCCGGGCAAAGACAAGTATACAGAATTTGCCCGCACATTGTTGGGCCGGACATTCTCGGACCGGGCATGCCCTGCACAAGAATGCCGAGCAATTTGCTTGGCCGGACAAAGACAAGTACACAGAATTTTCCCGCACATTGTTGGGCCGGACCTCTCGGCCCCGGGCTATCTCTGGCCGGTCCTTGTTGGACATGAACGTTTTGGCCTATTCAAGGCCATTCGACCGAAACGAAAGTGTCGCTGTCAAAATGTATGCTAACCCCACAGATCACCAAACTTGGCCCCCGCGAAAAAATTTTTTTTTTAATTTTTGAATATTTATTATTGCATATCGTTAGTTCATGGTTTGTACTTAATTGTTCGCTATGAATAATCGTTTGTTCGTTAGTTGTTTATTTAATAAAAAATATTTAAAAAATACTGTTAGGTTAGCCCCCTCAATCAAAATTATTAATATTTTCTCTCATTATCAGTCTATAAATACATATTGACGTTTGTTCTTCAATAAATTACGTTTGTTTGAACATTTAATTGCCTTTTTATTGTTTAAATTTCAGTTTTTTATTACGTGAATATTTATTTCGATAAAGTTGCATTGCGCATGCGCCATCTTTTCTTTTCGATCACTCTCATCTATTCTAGAGAGTAGTATATTCCTTGCTCTCATCACCAGTCTGTGATCAGTCTCGTAATGGCGTAAGAAGATGTGGACTTGTAAACAAAAGATTTCAATTTGTTAATTAAAAATTACTTGTCACATTTTAGTGAAATTATATTTATTAATTGACATACATTTGTTATTCTCCTCTTTTACTACTATTTTTTGCAAACTCATATTATAAAAGACTTTAAAGTTGGCTACAAGCATAATGATGTGATAAATAACAGTTGTAAAGAACAATCAATTTTGAAAAATAAGGCTTTTCCATCTACATACCTCAACAGAGCTTGCCACTCGTTAGGTATAGCCACAAAAAATCATCGGCTAAATGAGGAAGACTTTGTCTTCCACTGGGTACCCTGGGGCCGGCAACGGTTCCCGGGAGCTGTAAGGTAACTCGTAAAGAATATAAAAACCAATAAATTTTGAGATGTAGGTACTTATCTATCTATTGAAAATGCGATAAGTAATTGTTGACGTAGTTTATTGGTTAAGGGTAAATTTCATTGGTAATATTTTCACTAAAATGTGACAAGTAATTTTTAATTAACAAATTGAAAACATTTGTTTACAAGTCCACATCTTCTCACGCCATTACGAGACTGATGAGAGCAAGGAATATACTACTCTCTACAGGATGAGAGCAAGTAGTGTATTCCTTGGATGAGAGCGATCGAAAAGAAAAGATGGCGCATGCATGCGCAACGCAACATTTTCGAAATAAATATTCACGTAATTAAAAATTGTAATTTAAACAATAAAAAGGCAATTAAATGTTCGAACAATCGTAATTTATTGAAGAACAAACGTCAATATGTATTTATAGACTGATAATGAGAGAAAATATTAATAATTTTGATTGAGGGGGCTAACCAAACAGTATTTTTTAAATTGTTTTTTAATAAATAAACAACTAACGAACAAACGATTATTCATAGCGAACAATTAAGTACAAACCATGAACTAACGATATGCAATAATAAAAATTCAAAAAATAAAATTTCGCGGGGGCCAAGTTTGGTGATCTCATGAAACAGCTCAAAAAGTAACATTTTCACGACAATGGTAACATTATTTTTAGATAGATTTTCGTGTTTAAAATTAAAATATGAGTTCGGGGGCCGCTGCCGCTGCACCGCTCGCTAGCCTCGCGCCTTGTTTTTACACCATCCGAACCACGCTCGTCGCTGTAGGCATTGACAACCTTAGGCTTTAGAGCTGGTCGTTTTTTTGACAAACTGCTTCAAGAAACAGATTTTTGCTATGTAACAAACGAACGCTTTTATGACAGAAGGAAAATCAGTTTTTTTTAAAAAGCAGGTTTATTGCTTCTGCGATTCAACTGTACGTACGTACAATAGAGCCTGGTCGTTTTTTTTGACTAACCGTTTCAAGAATCAGATTTTTGCAACCATTTACATATTGCGCTTGTGTGTGTAGTGTAGTGCCTGTGAGAAGTGTGAGAGGTTCTAGCTTCCTATTAATGAAATAATTTTTAAAATCGATTCTATAGTTTCAGAGATTACCCCTACACATCCCCTACATCAAATCTTATAAACTGTACCTCTTTATAATATTAGTTGTCGGGTGGTGGGGTAGCCAGGCCGGGTATGTATGTAGGTATTGCAGGAAAACTCGTAGTAAACTTTCACCATTCGTTTATTGGTCGAATTAACAAGGAAGGAACAAGCAGCAAAAGAACAACCAGTAAAAGGATCCGTAAGGAGCCAAGGAGAAGGAGCCGTCAAAGGAGAAGGAGCCGCTATTTATGATGGCCAGCTTGTAAGCGGCCAGGAAAATAAGGTCGTATCATCACATAGTATAGATTAGATACATGTACCCATAACACATGCTTTGGGGTTCCGTGTTATCATATTTAGACTCGACTCGAAGGCCAAACCGACGAATCCATACAGGGCCAGCCAGGGAAGGAATGCACGGCCCGAGTGTGTCCAACAGCATAATGACCGACCCAGCAATTTGCTCGGCATTCTAGTGTTGGACATTCTCGGGCCGTGCATTCCTTTTCATTACCGATGACAGTACTTTCTATGCAAACAATAAATGGCTAAAATAATTGTTCTAAGTTTCCTCATTCTGGTCAAAATAAAAGATGTAGCGGGGGGTCCTATGTATGCCAAAAATAAAAATTCTACCAAAAATATTTACGACGCGGTTTTGAAAAAGAAACAGCCGAGTTAGCATACATTTTGACAGCGACACTTTCGTTTCGGTCGAAAGGCCTTGAACAGGCCAAAACGTTCATGTCCAACAAGGACCGGCCAGAGATAGCCCGGGGCCGAGAGGTCCGGCCCAACAATGTGCGTGCAAATTTGCTATGCCGGGCAAAGACAAGTACACAGAATTTGCCCGCACATTGTTGGGCCGGACATTCTCGGACCGGGTATGTCCTGCACAAGAATGCCGAGCAATTTGCTTGGCCGGACAAAGACAAGTACATGGAATTTGCCCGCACATTGTTGGGCCGGACCTCTCGGCCCCGGGCTATCTCTGGCCGGTCCTTGTTGGACATGAACGTTTTAGCCTGTTCAAGGCCAATCGACCGAAACGAAAGTGTCGCTGTCAAAATGTATGCTAACCCCGCTGGTTTGCTGTTCTTTTAATATGGACGCTGTATAGTGTATAAATACATTAGACTGATATGGTACAGACTGTCGAATAAACGGTTTTTTTGAATGAATGAATATAATATGTAGTATGTACGATTTACGCCTTATGAATAAAAAGCCGTTTCTTTTGGCATACACTCTGGTGATAAACCATTTCGTTGCACCATCTGCAACTATTCAAGCACTAGACAAGGTAATGTAGAAACACACATGCGTAAGCACACAGGCCAAAAACCGCTTCAATGTAGCATGTGTCGATACAAAACTTTTGGGGAATCGACTATGGCAACTCACACGCGTACACACACGGAAGCCACCCCATATTGGTGCAGTAGTTGTGATTATAAATGCTCAGAGAGAAAATATTTAAAAATTCATATGAAAAAGGTACACCCAAAAGCGAAGAAGGTTTTGTATTGTGATATGTGCCAGTACGATACTACGAGACGGGAACATCTCGTTAGACACAAACTGGCTCATACAGGAGTAAAGCCGTTTTGGTGTGATTTGTGCCCATATAAGTCATCTAGAAAGGAACATTTAATTACTCACATGCGCAGACACTTTGGTCGGAAGCCATTGCGTTGAAGGGATTCTACTGCATTATAGAGAAGTACCTCTGATTGCCATGGCCCATAGTCTTGGGTTCTTTAAGTGAAACATGAAAATAGAGAAACTGTAGCAAGCAGGCTTCACCTCTCGCTACATAGAACAATATTGTTAGTTGGCAGCATGGAGATTCGATTTCTGTGCTGCCTGAAAGTGTAAGAAGTTGAGCTTGCCCTGCTTAAATTATTGTTTTCTTGATTTATATTCATTTATTGTGCTAGTTTAAATTGGGTTTAAAGAAGTGGAAATTATTAATATATATATATTTCTCACCCATAAGCATAGAGATAAATTAAAATAATATATACCAAATGCGGGTAGGAAACAAGAAGCCACTGTTTATCAAAACTAAAAGAGGATATTGCACCTTCCGCTGCATTTTGTGTGAATAACAGAGTGCATTTAGAAGTTACCTAAGAAGGAATTTTCAATTTGGAAGCAGTACTCCTTCAATCAGGTTAAATTGGAGATTTTGGTTGGAGACTGGTGCGGTTCGCGAGCTCGCGGGAGCCTCGTGACTCCCGTCCGGCTACCGAGGTGGTAGAAGAGGATAAAGAATAATAATAAAAAGACAATAAAAGTGTTACATGTGTATTTATGTGTTTTGTTGTGCCGTCCTGTAGTTAAGCCCATTGCAATTAGAAGTACAATTTCTCCTCTGAGCTCCCGGTATCTCTGGGGTGGTTCACCCTCGTTCTGTGGCGCCCGTTCATCCCCTGTGGATCAAATACAAATTTCAGAACGGGGTTTTTTTCACTTGAGGGGCCACGGCATAGATTAAATCTCGGCTATCTAGCAATTAAAAAAACCCCCTACAAAACGTTTGTCTCGCTCTATCATATTGGATGACAGGTTTGTTAGAGTGACAAAACATTATACCTAAGCAAAGTTATTGGTAAAGTGTATATTTCTATGAAAATAAACTACATCATTAATATGTAGTATGTGGACTTTTATTTCCCTATTGTTGTGCCTATAACAAAATCAATATAGTCTGTAACATGAACCCATGGTTTTAAAATTTAGAAAACACAAACAAAACATATTATACATAGATACCGGCAATCCTACAAATT